>PVJD01000630.1:0-389643 GCA_004026545.1 Mormoops blainvillei | reverse complement strand
GAGGGTGTCATCAGTTTGTGTGTGTGTCTGTGTGTATGTGTTTCTATATTTTCTGGGGTTCATGATCTGGATTCCCAGAAAAAAACAGAACCCATCTAGGGAGGAATAGGTAAAAGCTTCCCAGAATATTCAGACTTCGGATTTCCAATGCCAAACCTCTGGGAGGGGATGGAGCCTTTACCTGGTAGGTCAGAAAATACTGTTACTTCAGGAGTCTGCTTGAAATGTGCCCTGTCCTGTTCCTACCCCTCTGCAGGCATTGGTTTCCCAAGCATTAAATGAGCAATAAAATGTATAACTGTATAAGCATGAGTTCAGCATAATGGTATCTCCAGCTGCTTCCAAGATATCTGGGATGTTGGCAGGTGTGCCATCTTTATGTTTATTCATGATTACAGAAACACACCGCTTTCCAGAACTAAAAAAACCCAAGTGTATCCAAAATTGTGCTTTGAGGACACAGCACAAGATTGATATTTGGGTGTGCATCCTGACCAGTCTGTGATCCTGGGCAAAGCGTAAGCCTTTCAGGGCCTTTCTCTTGTCCACTCAGTGTCTCTCCATGATTCTCACATTCTGGTGGGCACGTCATCGTGTGATATTTTTTCCTTGACTGCAGACTAAATTTGGTTACTCCAGCGAATATGGCAAAGTGATCCAGTGTCATTTCCAACTGGGGTTATAAAAATTCAGTGCCAGGACTGAGTGTCACTCAGACGTATGTTCTCTCTAGGTTTCTGTCTTAGAACCATCACCCTGGAGAATGAGCACCTATGTAATAAATTTCTATTTGGTGAGCCCACATGGCCTGCAACTGAGGCAAACTAGAAGACAGAGAGGAAGTCAAGCCTTCAATTTACCCTGAATCTAGCCAATCACCTCATTGTGCTCAAATCATGAGTAAAGCAGACCCTGCCATAGTTGAGTATACAGCCCTCCATAAATGAGATGCTGGCAGATGCATCCACTGAGCCACTCTATATTCCTCATCCACAGAAAGTGTGAGAATGTGTGTGCCTTGCTTAAGAAACTAAGTGTGGGGTAATGTTGTTCCACAGCAGTAGGTAACAGATCTGGCCATGCCCACACCAGGCCCTGGCCCTGTCCTCCTCCAACTTCCCACTGCCTCTTTCCAAGCTCCCTGAAGCCACGGTAGCCTTCTCTTTGATTTTATCTTTGTTCAGACACATTCTTTTTCCCATTCTCTGCTCAGTTTTGACTTTTCTCAGGTTGAATAACCCAAGATCCGTGCAAGGCTGGTTTTTCTTGCCATGCGGCTAAAAATATAGATGTCACCTCAGTGCAACCTTTAAGACCCTCTTATCTGGTGAATACCAGCACTTCTGGCGGTGTCATTTTGTATTTCAAAGTGGCACTTCTTTCTTTATTTTATTTGTTTTTGTTTAGTGGATTCATCGATCCTGCCCTCCAGATTGTGAGCACCTAGCCAACAAGAGTGCTGGTAATCATTTTTAGCATGGGCATAATTCGTATGCTCAGGGCACAGTTGCAAAAGCAAGAGGTGAGAGAAGATCCATCTCACCAGTGACCAGCTCAGGTATTAGGAAGAGATAACAGTAACAGAAGCATAATTTCGATAGGGGTAGGGCAATGGGCAGCAGAGTCAGGTGACCATCCTGCTCAGGTTGTTCAAGCTGAACCAACTAACACAGATGCCCCTGGAGGTCAGTGTTAGCACTGCGCCCTAAGAAGGAAAGCCACATAACCCCACTCACCTCTTTGAGGTGCTCCAAGGCAAGGGCTTTCCGGGGGCTCAGTGGACCAAGGATCAGAATCCACAGAATTGAAAAAGCTGTCAGAGGGATCTCAGAAGTTTTTTTTAATTGTATTTTTTCCATTACCATTTAGCCTGCTTATAACCCCTTCCCCCACCCTCCCCATCACCACATCGTTATGCATGTCCCTAAGTTCTTTTCCCTTTTTTGCTCAATCCTTCTACCCCCTACCCTCCCTCCCCTTAGCTGTCATCTTGGCTCTCTATCTATAAGTCTGTCTCTGTTTTGCTTGTTAGTTCAGTTTGTTCATTAGATTCCACATATGAGTGAAATCGTATGGTATTTGTCTTTCTCTGACTGGCTTGTTTCACTAGCATAATGTTCTCCAGGTCCATCCATGCTCTCACAAGGGGTAAAACTGCTTTATTTTTTATGGCTGAGTAACAGTCCATTGTGCAAATGTCCCACAGTTGTTTTACCCACTCATCTACCGATGGACACTTGGGCTGCGTCCATATCTTGGTGATTGTAAATAACACTGCCATGAACATAGCAGTGCTTATGTTCTTTTGAATTGGTGTTTTGGGTTCCTTGGGAATATTACCAGAAGTGGGATCTCTGGGTCAAAAGGTAGATCCACCTTTAATTTTTTGAGGTAACTCCATACTGCTTTCCACAATGGCCTCACCAATCCACATTCCCATCAAGAGTGTAAAAGGGTCCTCTTTCTCCACATTCTTGCCAGCACTTCTTTATTGACTTATTGATGATAGTCATTCTGACAGGTGTGAGATATATCTCATTGTGGTTTTAATCTGCATTTCTCTGATGATTAGTCACGTTAAGCATCTTTTCATATGTCTATTGGCTATCTGTATGTCCCCTTTGGAGAAGAGTCTGTTTGGTTCCTTTGCCCATTTTTTTAATTGGGCTGTTATTATTATTATTATTTTTTTTTTGGTGTTGAGTTTTGTAAGTTCTTTATAAATTTTAGATATTAACCCCTTATCAGATGCATCAGCAAATGTGTTCTCCCATTCTGTGGATTGTCTTTTTATTTTGTTGTTGTTTTCCTTTGCTGTGCAAAAACCTTTCAGTTTAATGTAGTCCCATGTGTTTACTTTTTCTTTTGTTTCACTTGCCTAGGGAAATATATCTGATAAAATATTGCTACAGACTATGTCTAAGGTTTTGCTTCCTATGTTTTCTTCTATGATTTTTATGGTTTGGGGCCTAATATTTAAACCTTTAATCCATTTTGAATTTATTCTTGTGTGTGGTGTAAGAAGGTGGTCTAGTTCCATTTTTCTCCATATATCTGTCCAATTTTCCCAGCACTATTTATTGAATAAACTGTCTTTAGCCCATTGTATGTGCTTGCTTCCTCTGTTGAATATTGACTATAAAGGTGTGGGTTTATTTCTGGGCTCTCTATTCTGTTCCATCGACCTATATGCCTGTTTTTATGCCAGTGCCATGCTGTTTTGATTACTATAGCCTTATAGTATAGCTTGACATTAGGTAGTGTAATTCCACCACCCTGACCCCACATTGCTTTAAATTGTCTAGTTCACTTACAAAGCCTTCTCATCAGTGATTAGGTTCTTTAATACAAATGAGATGCCAAGATGCAGAACTAGCGGTCTTCTACCGATACCAAAAATTACCAGTCCAGTGGTCTGCCACTGGCTGCTGGCGCCCTTGTGCTCATCTTCCAAAGTGCCAAACATTTCTATTCTCAGAAGGGTCTCCCAGGGTCAAGAGTATAGAAAGCATACTCCCCAACCCTGGGAGCCTAGGGAGTCATGGATGGAGAATGACAGTAACATTCCTGAGCCTGTGGAACTTGGAGTTTCCCAGTCTATCTCACTTTTCTCTTTTCTTTTTTTTCTTTTCTTTTCTTTTCTTTCCTTCTTTTCCCTTCCTTCCTTCCTTCCTTCCTTCTTCCTTCCTCCCTCCCTCTCTCCCTCACTTCCTTCCTTCCTTCCTTCCTTCTCTTCTCTGGGCAGGGTCCCTGTTTAGGCAAAACCCTGGGGCCCTGGATATCCTCATGTTCATTATCTTGACATCTCCCCTTTTCATGCTGTGGACCTTGATCAGGTTTGGGAACACCAAATGCTGTTGTCTTGTGGCAGAGCTGGCTCCAGCTTATTTTGTCTTTTGGCATTGTCACCTGCCCAAGCTTCACTCCTTCTTGACCATGTACCCTACTGTCCTTTCCTTTGATGTGGGTGGTTGTGTGTGCATATGAGCAGGTTGGGTGGGCTGGGGTCTTAGCCACCCTCATTTTCAAAGGTAATCCCATGGGTGGCATTCAGCATTCCCCTGAGAGGCCCACATTCTCCTTCTTTTAATGATTCTGGCCCCGAGTGGCCTTGGACTCTCCCTGCATCTCTCAGAGCATCAGTATCCAAATTTTACTGTGGTGGGAATAATAAGAAACTGTCTTGAAACCTGCGTACAGCCTGGAGGCAGTCCAGGGTTCCGGTTCCTAGTGATCAGAGTGCCACAGACACCCCCTGGTTCTTTGCAAAGCTGAGAGGTGCTCCAATAGCTCTGTGGGTTTCTCTGCTCTCTAGCCGAGAAAGGGTTTCAGTCTCACTTACCTGTGTTGGCCAAGGGAGCAGAAGGAGCTCACCAAAGAGAAACTGAGACTCAGTAAAAATTGAAGGATGACATGGGTGTGGAGTGGGTGAAGTCTCAGGGTTTTCGGAATCCTATTGATGATGTCACCCCTGCATCCACCATGGTAGATACAAGGATGTAGCCCAGGGATAACAAGTGACTCATTTAGGTTCACAAAGTAATTTAAGGCAAAGCAGATACTTTGCTTAAGATTGGATTTTCTTTCACAGAGGAAAAAAAAACCTGGGATGATACAGGAACAGACAAGAGGGAGATTCCTGTGGTTGTCATGGAAGAGAATTATAAATGTTGACATTCCCTGCTGCGCATTGACTGCCCACCCTAACAGGAAGCCACCCTTTGTTTTTCTGCCCCAGCACTTACAGGCTATTGTCCATACTCAAGGCTGTGTTAGGGCATCAGATGGCTGCTGGAACACAGCCTGAATTATGTCCACATTTTAGGATATGCTGAATTACCACGTACCTCTCATAATATAGGCAGCATGTGCTGCATGAATGTTGAAGTTGGAAAAAGTGCACTTTGTGCCGTACAAGTGGTCATTCAGGTAAGCAGAGCTCTTCCACCATGTACCTTCACCCTAAGGCTTCCATGCTTTCTGCATCCGTCAGCAGAAATAAAGAGTCCATGGAGAACTGCATGCAGGAAAATTGTATGAGCCATGTTTGCAGTGGCACACACTGCTTATTTTCTCTTCCATTGTCAGTGACTGATGCCTCCTTATGGCCACAAGGGAGGCAGGGAAGGCAGTCCGGCCATGGGCCTCCGAAGAGCTGAATGAATTTTGATGGTGAGCTAATGTTCTGCACCACAGTGAGTAACTCCTTTAGATTCACAGTGTTTTCCAAAACAGTAATGAGTATGTACTGCATGCCAAGTGCCATACAAAAGCTGACGTGCAATTCGGTTTGTCAGCAGTTTGGCTTGGGAAAAGCTCCACGTCAAACAAAGATGATAAGATGTGCTGTGATGTGCCTGGCATTCTGGGAAAAAAGCAAGCAAGCAGAAGTTCAGTAAATAACTCTAGATTTAAAAGCTGATAGGAGATGACTGCATGCGAAGCCCACTTTAGAGAAAGAGAAGAGACTGTGACTGAAGGAAGATAGCAGCAGGGACAACAGAAATAGGTAATTTGTATATGAAATTTTTAAAAGGATAATGTGCAGCAGTAAAACATGTATTTGGTAGAAGTGGAAAGGGATGGCATAATTGCTTATATGAAGTAAAAAAATCACTGGGAATATAGGGTGATTCCCATTTTTTCCAAATCTCTCTATAAATTCATGTAGCATTATACAGATGTGTTGAGTTGTAATCTTTCTTTTTCAAAAATATTTTATTGTTGATATGATCAGTAGAATTTCATTAATATGGTTTGGCTGCTACACTAATATGTTTTGAAGGAGGCACATGGAGCCGTGAGGTAGAAAAGTTACTCCCAACACTTTTACCCTTTATTTGCTATGCTGACACCTAGGGACTCACACAGGTGCCCAAGAAATACTTCTCAAAAACACTGGCTAGTGTGGCTTTCTGGGTTGAGTGCTGGCATGCTAAGCAAAAGATGGCCAGTTCAATTCCCAGTCAGGGCACATACCTGGGTTGCGGGCCAGGTCCAAGTTTGGGAGTGTGCAAGAGACAGCCAATCAATGCTTCTCTGGCACACTGATATTTCTCTCCCTCTCTTTCTCCCTCCCTTCCCCTCTCTCTAAAATAAATAAATAAAATCTTTATCTTCTGTCAAGATGGTGGCATAGGTAAACACAACTAGCCTCCTCACACAACCACATCAAAATTACAACTAAAATAGCCTTGGCTGGTGTGGCTCAGTGGACTGAGTGCTGGACTGCAAACCAAAGGGTCGCCAGTTCAATTTCCAGTCAAGGCACCTGCTTGGGCTGTGGGCCCAGATTCATGGGAGAGAAACAGTACGGGGCATGCGAGGGGCAACCATGCATTGATGTTTCTCTCCCTGTTTCTCCCTCCCTTCCCCTCTCACTAAAAATAAATAAATAAAATCTTTTTTAAAATTTATAACTAAAATATAGAACAACCATCACTCAGAACCATCAGAAATTGAGTGGAATGGAAGTCTGGCAACTAAAGAATTAAAGAATCCACATCCATCCTGACTGGTAGGAGGGGCAGAGACACAGAACAGGCTGGTCCCACAGCCATGTGTGGTGGATAAAAAATTGGGAGGGATAGCTCAGGAGTGAGGAGTCCCAGCCTCACACCAGGCCCCCCAGCCCAGGGTCCCAGTGCCCAGATGATAAGTCCGCACAATTGCTGGCTGCAAAAACCAGTAGGGATTGAGTCAGCCAAAGAACCTTATGAAGTCCCAAGCAGTTCCCCTTAAAGGGCCCACACACGGACTTACTAAGACTCACTCCCTCTGAGGTCCAGCACCAGGGTAGCAGCATTAAAGGCACCAGTGGCATACAGGGAGGAAACGAAGGGTCTGGCATCAAGGTGAAAGCTGGGGGACATTTTTCTCCCAGACAGAAAGGTGGACAAAGGCCATTGTCCCTTTTCTGAGCCCTCCAAAAGATCCATAGAGAAACAGAGCCGGCAGGCGGGTGCCATATCTGAGACTCCATCTGGCCAACACTGCTCCACCCTGGAGATCCCCTGAGACTCCATAGCACCCAACTTAAGGGCTCATGTTAACTGTGACTTTTCCATATAAACGGCTGGTCTTGACTCACGCTTCACAACTTCCTAAATCTTATCAAACAAGCAACAGCAGGCCTCAGTGAGCCTCCAGTACCTGTACTTCTTGCTAAGTTTGTGACAACTGATAGCATAATCAATAAAAGAGAATTAAAAGAAAAAAATAAAATAAATAAAATCTTAAAAAAAAATACTCCCTTAAATACTGCACTTGGAAACTGGTCTATATTTTTCACCCTGAAAAATACTGAGACTGTGCCTTGCATAGGAACACACACGAAAATCACTGGACTTTACAGAATGTAAGTATTCTTAAGGCAAGCTTGGGAGGTGAGGTCAGATGAATGGCAGCATGAGAGGTGTTCTTAGTCTCCCTTTGACGTTGCAATAATATTAACAGCTATAATCCAACAAAGAATTTTACCACTCAACACAGAAACGTGTCTGAGAGATCCACATATTAAAACACGCAAAGGTAGATGAGGGCGTTATGAAAGAGAGAGGGGTGAAGAGCCTAGATGGTACCATGGAGGCAACCTAGAGCATGCTGTGGGTCTAGGGAGAGGATAAGAATCAGGTTGCCACTGGCACTCAGCACAGCCAGAAGGAGCAAAGAAATACAGTGTACATTCCTGCGAGAGTGATCTGTACTGGCTGCAGCTGAACCCAGTGACCTGGGCAGATACAGGGAACAGGGAAATGCCATCACCAGGTAAATAAACAAAGCAACAGGGCCCGGCCAACTTCACTCACCCTCCCAGAGTTCACCTCTTGTTACCTTTCCAGAGCTAGCAGTGGTCCCCCAAAAAATTGATAGCCATGAGTGTCAGGTTGTTAGAGTTGGCAGTTAGTTAAGTATTAACCAAAAAGAAAGGAATGAATGAAACCAGACTTCTAATTAAACCTGATTAACTTTTCAGTCACTCCCTGGAGTGCCTATTGATTAGGCAGGAAAGGTAGCTTTATAGCCACTCTAGTAAGTAACTGTCCTTGTTCAACCAGATTAGTGGGAGGAAGGAGAAAGCTGAGTATATGCACGGTAGAAGCACCTTGGGATGGTGCAGGGGAAATTCCTTTTGCCGAGTTCATGCCCAGCGGAAGCCAAATGATGGAGCAGAACTATGAGGCATGTACATTAGGAACCAAATGGTGACCATAAAAAGAGGGAGGGAACTAGCCTGGGAAAATGATCAGACTGGAGAAGCGCACCAGCCCCTGGAAAATCCAGGAAAGAGATTTGATGGGGGAAGGCACCAGCACAGGCCTAGGAACAGCCAAGAGAAAGGTTGCACAGCTTGAAAGAAAACCTGCTCTTTCCCGAACCCAAGAAAATATATGGAAGCTAGAGAAAAGGCCCAGAGGGTTCCATCCTTGGAGTATTATCACACATACCCTTCCTCCTCTCTGGAAGGTACTTTTGCCTTCTTTTCTCCTAAACTCCAAGGGTTGCCATGAGACTTGCAACCAGGGGAACAGTGAGCAGTAGCAAAAGAGTCTCCTTTTGCCTCTGTAACTTCTTTCCCTGAGTCCATGCGGCTACTACTCTCTAGCCTGCCTGCAACCTATCTCCCTGAGACTGTATAATCTCTTCACTCTAATAAAGCTTGCCACTAGTGCTGAAATCTCCTCCTGTGCAAGGGTCCCTGAAATCCTTTTCCTGTGACACCAAAGAAGAGTCAATTTCCTCCAGTAACAAGGTTGCAGAGCACATTAACTACAAACCTGAGAAGTTTTATAGCCACAGGATAATTATTTTCTAGGTGACAGGTGTGTACTCCTGTTTACCCCCAGGGATGAAATGAGATACAGAGAGGTAAAATCACTGAGGTCTGGCAGTAAAAACATTCTTGGGAAAACTAAGTCACAAGCACCACAGCTGACCTCTCCCAGCTCACCTCGTCCCCACTGGTAGTTGCTGCATTGTCGGAATCACTGGGATACAAAAGAAGCTCTGGTACGTCAGACGTGAAAACCCATTGCCTATCACATTCCCCCACAGGGTTGGTGCCCTGAGACACGGAGAAGATGCTTTGCTCCTGATGAAATATAGGATATTCTCATCACCCCACAGAACTCTGAAAGCTAGAGTGGGTCAAGAAAAACCAAAAAATTTGTGCTCCAGTGCCACCTGCTGGAACACAAAAGGTAGACTTTTCTTATCAATCTACTGAAGAAGTGCCACTCATAGATGTCTAGATGGAGAAGGAATCCATCAAATACCATGAATAACAAAGGTAATGAGGCAGCTCAATAGGAAAATAAAAACTTTCCAGAAAGTAAACTTAAAGACATGGATATATGTGATTTAAATGACAGAATTTAACACTGAAGTTCTGAAAAAACTCAACAAGATACAAGAAAACAGATAGGTAGTTTAATAAATCCACAAGTAAAATCAACAATCAAAATGAGTACTTTACCAATAAGATTAAACCTTAAAAAAAAAGAAATTCTAGAGATGAAGACTCAGTAAAAGTGATAGAGAATAAACTAGCGAGCTTAGGAAATAGAGCTGACCAGATGGAGACAAAACTTAGTGCTATCAAAGATAGAAGTCTAGAAATAAGGCACATGGAAGAAGGGAAAGACTTGAGAGTTAAAAAAATTATAGGAACTATAATATAAAAGTGATAAGTATACAAGAAGGAGAAAAGAGGGAAAAAAGAACAGAAAGCCTATTCATACAAGTAGTTGACAACCTATGAAGACAACTAGATCCTCAAATCCAAAAAGCAAACAGAACACCTTATTATCTCAATTCGAAAAGACATTGGCACATTATGTTAACCTGTCAAAAAATGACAAAGACAGACAGTAACCTACAAAGAAAGTTCTATTAGATTACTGTTAGATTTCTCAGCAGAAACTCTACAAGCAAGGAGAGAGTGGAATCTAATATCCAAACTATAAAGAAAATTAAGAGCAAAGAATAATATATGCAGCAAAGTTATCTTTTAGATATAAAAGAGAAATCCTTATTTCCAGACATACAGAAGCTGAAGAAATTTACCACTAGAAGATTTTTATTACCGGCAATACTTAAGAAGGTTATTCTACTTGAAACAAAGAGCAAAAGGATACAAATCTATGAGTAAGCTTATTAACACACAGACATTAAACAGGATATTATAACCCTTGTTCAAAATAGGGTACTATGTACTTAAATATCACATAAAGGTTAAAGGAGGTGAGAACATTGAAAAATAGAAGAAAAATAGCTACCGCAATTTGAAAATGACTTAAGCATCAATAGAGGTAATTGGTGACAACATATTCATAGAAGAGGGTAAAGGTCTGAATTTGCAATGAAGAATGGAGATAAGATGCATTAAGAAGAAAAAAAACCATGCTGTATATAAAATTTATTCTTGCATAAGCCTAGTGTTAACCACACAAAAAAAGATCCAAAGCTGAGATACATAACTTTTAAAAAGAGGAAACAAAAGGGAAAATGATAAAATACCATTAAAATAAAACAATACACAGAAACACAAGAAAAAAAAAATGGTGAAACAAATCTACCAGAAAACAAGAGATAAAGTGGTTCTGGGAAATTCTTATACATCAATAATTCCTCTGAATATAAATAAACTGAATTTACCAATAAAATTGCACAGAGTAGCAGATTTAATCAAAGAACATAACCCAAACACACGCTAAGCTGCAAAGGAGACACATCTAAGCTGCAAAGACAAATATAGACTCGACGTGAAAGGATAAAAAAGTGATTCCTGTCCTGGACAGTGCAGCTCATCTGGTTGGGTGTCATCTCACAAACTGTAAGTTCATGGGTTCAATTCCTGGTCAAGGCATATGCCCAGGATATGGATTTGGTGCCCATTTGGAGCACATACTAAAGGCAACCTATTAATGTTTCTCTCTCACATTGACGTTTCTCCCCATCTATTTCCCCCTCTCTTCCCCTTTCTCTAAAATCAATAGGCATGTCCTCCAGTGAGGATTAGAAGAAACGATTCTCCAAGCAAATGACATCCAAAGAAAATCAGGTGTAGCCATACTTTGTCTGAAAATATAGATTTCAGGACAAAAAAGTAATGAGAGCAAAGATGGATATTTTATAATGATAAAGGGGATATTATATCAAAAAGGCATAACACTTCTCAATATATATGTACCCAAACAGGGAGCACCAAAAAATAGAAAGTAACTACTAACAAAACTATAGGAAGAAACTGACAAAAACACAATCAATAAGAGATCTAAATACTCCATTGACAGCTATTGGATAAATCATCCAAACAAAAAAATCAATAAAGAGAAATATTGGCCTTAATGACACATAAGACCAAATTGACATAAACAATGTTTAGAGAGCTTTTCATCCCAGAACACCAAATTATACAGTCTTATCTTGTGCATGAAAACATTCTCAATGTTAAATCATATATTGGGACATAAACTAGCCTTAACAAATTTTAAAAATGGGTATCATACCAAGCATATTCTCCAACCACAATGCTTTAAAATTAGAAATCAACTTCATATAGGACCAAGATGGCTGAGGAGTAAGTGGGAGCTACACTAGCCTCCTCCCAGGACCAAACTGGAATTACACCTAAATTATAGAAATATCGTCCTCGATAACCAACTGAACACGAGCTTAAGAGAAGCCTTGTTACCATCGACAAACAGAAGAAATTACTTCATCACAATGAGAATGGTAGGGAGTATAGAGGAGGCACAAGAGGGCTGGCTAGGCACCCACAGGTGGCAGCTGAAGTTCCTGAGGGATATCTCAGCAGCTGGTGGGTTCCCCATAAGAAGTGTGGGGTCTAAACCCCAATTTGGCTCCCCAGCCTACAACACCAGAACCAGGAAAGGAACCCAAATAATAATGTCTATGAAAAGTAGCAGGATTTCTGTCCACCAGGGACAGAGGGCTGGAGATGCAGAAAGCCTCTTAAAGAGCCAGTGCACAAAATTCTGGTTGCAGCCACTTACTCTGGGCTCCAACAGAGGGAGGCCATTGAGGACTAGAGATATGTGAGGAGAGTCTGGGACTGGCGGCTCCGGAGAAAGAACTGATCAATCAGCCACCATACTGTAGGAGCCATCCTTCTCAGGCAGGACACTCCTTTCCAAATAGCATCAGCCGGAGGGGAAGCAATAGACGCGTCTGTAGGAATTACTGCTCCCCACTCTGTGGAGTTTAAGCTCTGCAGCTGAGGAGAACAGCTGGAATACTTTCACTCTTTAAGCCTCACAGAAAACCTGCAGCAGAGGCGGGTCTCTGGGAGCTCTGAGAGTTTAGCTGACCTCCCCACCCCCAAGGCCTAGTGCTGATTAAAGCCAGCCTTACGTGTGCAGCCTGTTTTTTTTCCTGCCCACACCTAAGCCCAGCAAAGGGAAGTGTATGCTGTGGATCGCTGATACCTCCAAACAGGTTGCCCAGGGCCTGTCACAAGCAGGGTTTGACATAGACTTACACCAGAGTCTTTGCAGATCTATGTAATACAGAGAAAAAAACCGCAAAGAGAGAGCCAAAATGGGAGACAGAAAATAGCCTCCAAATGAAAGAACAAGAGAATTCTCCAGAAGAAGAACTAGATGGAGCAAAGACAATCAATCTATCAGAGACCTTTGAGTAATGATTATAAGGATACTCAACAGCATGAAAAAAAGACACAGAAAACATAAAAAAGACCCATCAAAAATAAAGAATGCAATATATGGAATAAATAATACACTGTAAGGAATAAACAGCAGGTTAAGATGAAGCAGAGGATTGAATCACTGATTTGAAAGACAAGGTAGAAAAAAAACACCCAAGAAGAGCAGTAAAAAGGAAAATGAATTTTTTAAAAATGAGAGCTTAAGAAACCTTTGGAACAACATGAAGCAAACAACAAATGCATCATGCGAATACTAGGAGAAGAGAGTGAGCAAGGGATCAAGAACCTATTTGAAGAAATAATGACTGAAAACCTCCCTAATCTGGTGAACGGAAAAGATAAATCTAGGAAGCTCAGAGAGTCCCAAAACAAGATGGATCCAAAGAGGACTACACCAAGACACATCATAATTAAAATGACAAGGTTTAAAGGCAAGGAGAGAATCCTAAAAGTGACAAGAGAAAAGCACATAGTTAAATACAAGGAAGTGCCAATTAGACTGTCACCTGATATCTCAATGGACACATTTCAGGCCAGAAAGGAGTGGTGTGAAATATTCTGGGTGATGAAAAGCAAGGACCTATAATCAAGGCTACTTTAAACCCACCAAGGCTATCATTTAATATCGAAGGAGAAATAAGGAGCTTGCCAGACAAGAAAAAGCTAAAGGAGCTTGCTTACACCAAACCAATTCTACGACAAATGTTAAAGTTAAATGCTTAATGTTAACTGTTAACAAAACCAGAGGAAAAGAGTCTAACAATAAAAAGCACTAAATATGTATCTATCAATAATCACCTTAAATATAAGTGGCCTAAATAAATGCTCCAACCAAGACATAGGGTAGCTGAATGGATAAGAAAACATGACCCATACACATGCTGCCTCCAAGAGGCCCACCTCATTTGCAGCTGGAAGAGGATATAGACCGCTAGATTTATTAGGCTAGAAAAGGATATCGACCATTAGATTTTAAACACTTCTCCCCAAGATAAATCTTTAAATGAAAGATCTAAAATGCTATTTTTAGAACAGATGGAAGAGGAGCTGCCCTGATGGTGGTAATAGAAACCCTGTTGTGACTCTTACCTTCACCACAGATGCTGCGGCCTCTTGATGGAATTCTTAGGATCATTATAAGTAGAGCAAAAAACACAGATATCTGCAGAACAAACTAGGCCAAAAAGTTTGATGAGAAAATAGTTAAAAGAAAGATTTTCCCAATTGTCTTGGTGTTTTGGCATTGAATGATTCTTGATAAGACAAGACTGGAGAGGATTCAAAAGTACATCCCAGCACAGACTTATCTTTCTTACAGGTAATTTACTTTTTTTGAGTCTATTTTTTTCATTGCAAATTTTCTTATATACTATGTTATAAATAGTATAGTGAAGAAAATGTGGACATTGGTGTCACACATGAGTTCTAATCCTAACACTTACTAAGCTGTGCAACTTCAGGCAAGTTATTTTTATTTAATAACTATCAGTTCATTCATTCATAGCAAATATTTATTGGAGTGCTTTGTATGTGTAAGACACATACAAACAATGAGCTTCAGACATAAAGGTCAAGAAGACAGAAATGATACTACTTTGATTATTATAACATCTTCAAAGGGGCACAGTGCCTATAAAAATGAAGAACAGGGAGGTTCATCCATGGTTGTTAAGGGAAACTAAGGAGAGCTCAGGATTTTTTTAGTTCCTTTTTTAAAATTTCAACTTAATCTTTTAAAAAACTTAACAAAAGTAGAAGAAATAATATATTAGACTTTATGTACCCATACCTTAGCTTCAACAATTTTCAATAGCTCTATATGAATCACTGTAACATAAGGAGTCAGGAGACTTTTAGGCAAATGGAGTTGCAAGTGCATATACCTTGAGGTCCTGGAGTACATATGCAACTGGAGGGAAGGCTAATATGAAAAGCATAAATATCAGTGAAGGGTTTGTGTGGGGAATAGGTTGTATGTGTGTGGTGCTTGGGGGCAAGAGAGGATTAGGGGACACTGGTTAGGGGGCTACTGAGTAGTTTGGGTAAAAGAAATTAGTGGCATGGAATACAGTAGTGGTAGTGGAGAAGATAAGAGATTTACACATGGGATGATAAGAGAGACAAAAATATTCCTGAAAATTCTCAGGTTTCAGCATGATCTACTGGGTGGATGTCTCTGACACTGCTGAGATGGAGAATTCCAGAAAGGAGCTGTTCTGGAAAGAGAAAAATTTAGGTTAAAGACCCACTCTGACAGACCAGTAGTCATGGGGTTATAGCTGGAGCACCATGAAGAGGTCCAGTTGCAGATATAAAATTGAGAGCCATGGTACAGATACAGTAAGATGGTCAACCTGTATCATAAAACCTAACTGAGGCAACAATGGCAAATCTATCTTCTTTGTGGAGTCCCAGTCAGGAGCCCAATATTCTAAATTCTAAATTAGATTTAAAATCTATTTTATCTTATTCTAAGTGTTAACAGTAATAGTATTAGCAATAATGTCTACGTTAAAGTAATTTTCCTTTCATTTTTTCCTTATTACAGAGTGGACATCTTATTATTTACTAAACATTTGTGGTTTTTGGCATTGGAACTCAAACACGAGATGATGAAAGAGTAGGGACTAGGGAGGAGAGGACTGAAAATGGATAAATTGCAGAACAATATTCTCACAGATGCATGAAAAAGTGCTTTTGAAGCATAAGGCCAAACTCCACTTCTGTCATACTATTAAGAATCCTTTCCTGATCCTCAGGCTGACACTTTTTCAACTTGCTTAAATCATCATTTTAGTTTTTTTCTACAAGAGACACTTTATACAGAATACATCTACTTAGACTTTGTAACTTAATTCTATTTCTATTCAGCTTCGACTCCTCTTCCCATTGTATTTCATTTTAAAACTACTTCTCAAAGTGCTGAGACATTTAAGTACACTAACTTGTGGTATTTAAGGAATGCTGGCTTCCCCTAGTTCTCAAAATGTGTGATCCGACCAGCCATAAAAACGCCATGTGGGAACTTGTCAGAAATACAAGTTCTCTGGTCCCACCTCAGACCTACAGAATCCGAAATCCAGTCACACAACAAATCCTCTTGGTGGTTTTGATGTCTCCTAAACTTAAGAACTTCTGCCCTGGATACTTACCCTCCTCCTTCCCCATTCCCCCATAGATGGATAATTAACTCTTCTTCCTCTGGTTATTAACAGCTACAACCATGTAACAAGGAGAGAATTCTGAGAAGCTCTACATTAAATTATCAACAGCCAGAGAGGGCGAGAACTGTTAGTCTGTTAATGGCTGCTGGCCAGTTAACAAAAGGCCGCTCACATTCCTTCTATGTTTGTTGAAATTTCGGATTAATTTCCAGGTGGCTATTTGCGCAGATTATTTTAGCCAGGCACCATCGAACACCAGGAGCCTCTGCTCGTTTACACGTGGGCCTTCCTGATTATTGTCCAGAGCCCTTCCACAAGAGTGGACATCTCTTTTGGCGGAATCTGTGCTTATACCAGAACTGACCTGGCTTCACTTTCTCCCACCCCTTTGCCTATAGCCTATGTAAATTCTTTCAGACAGCTTGCGTCTTTCTACCCCCTTCACCCACTTGTATAAAAAAGTTTTCAAACTCCTAGACAATGGACATATTGTCTTTCATGTCCTTTCATTATCATCTTTTGGCCTGAGGTTTTTGGCTCAATAAAACCTTTCTTAAAGACTTGCAGCCCAGCTGTGGGTGTTAACATTTTTGTTTAATCCGTTCCTAAGTATTCATTATTGAATTCGTACCCTACTTCCGATTTTCATTTTATTTTTATGTAATGTCAACTGATGCCTGACAAAACAGACCACATATGAGCTTTATTTGAAAAACAACAGTTAGAGGCTGACCCCTGGGTAAGGCACCAGCCCGGCAAATCCCTTACTAGAAGTCCGATGGCGAACGGTGTGGCCAGCCCAGAGTGGTCTGCAGCATCCCAACGCCCAGCGAGGAAGCTGGACCGCCAGTGCAGCACCCCTTCCAACTCCTCGCGCTGGTAGCTCCCTTCCCGCCCAGGTTCACAACCCAGCCTGAGCAGCCCATTTGTGCACTGAAAACACTGAGTGGCAGGGAAGCCCCTCCCAATGCCGCGGTGCCCTCCAATCGTAGCGCGCGCTAAGACGCACAGCGCTTGGAGGGCGGTGCTATAGAGAAGCCCCGCCCCCCACCCATTCGTCCGCCAATTGCAGTGCGCGGTGGGGCGCGCCTTGGGGAGGCAACGCACCCTCGGGGAGGTCCGACGCGCGCGAGCTGGGAGCTTGGAGATGCCCGGCGGGTCTAACTCTCGTGGCACGAAGGTAAGCTGAGGTCGGGAGTCGACGCCGCTCCGTGGGTCAGCGCGTTCTGCCTGATCTTCCATCACACCCAGTTGCCCGCGGAGCCCAGGGCGCGCGTGGCTGGCCCAGGCTGGTAGGGACGAGAGGTGGGTTCTGTGTTCGCGGGGGTCCCTGGCAAAGCTCTGGCGCTTCCGTCTGTGAGCGTGTACAGAGCCTGCGTTGCCGAGTGCGGCTCCAGAGGTCGGTCACCTGCCCAAGTGTGCGGACTGAGGGAGTCGCGCCTTTCCGGTCGGACGCGGAGGTTAGGGAGAGGAACGTGCTGGAGCTGAGGAGGGAAGAACCACTTCCCTGGGAAAGGGATGGGGTCGCAGCCATAGGGGTGACGGAAGTGAGGCACTGGATGGAGTTCTGTCTGGAACAAGCGTGTGAGATATTTATCCTCGCTGGTGTCGGGTAGTTCTTTATTTGTCTTTTTTTGACCAGGACAGCGGTGGATATTGGAATGTCTCTGCTGTCATTTCCCCGCACCCCCCAAATATGTTGCCACACTTTCTATTCTACCCTAAATTTTTTCCGAATCTTTCTCTTCCTGCCAGAGTGAGAGGAGTCTGAAGTTAACTGCTGCTAGTCTGTTATACCAACGTCTGCCACAGTGGTCACGGAGTACATCTGTAGAAAGTATTGCATGAGTAATATTTAAAATATACCTGCACACCCTTCTCCCCCCATGAATTGTGTTTCTTCTGGCGTGTGTCCTGTACCCTTTTAAAGCTATTTATAAGTTTCTTGATTACAAATATGACTGTCTCATCGTACTAAAACAAAATTTTAAAAAGCAAATACAGTGCCTACTTTCTTGACTCATGTCCCTTTTACCAAAAAAACCTTCATGAAAAAATAGTCCACATGTAGATTCAACTTCCTTATCTCTACCATGCTCCCTTGCTTCTGGTATATCATTGATTGTCAGACATAGTCTGCTGTACCACCCTGAAAGCTCCCAATCTCGATCTCGTCTGATTGTCAGACGCACTGTCAACTTGGTAATTGATTTTAGGGAGTAAATGAAACCCGTGTCAAACATACCTATCGATTGTAAGCTATTCTGATTTCAGAAATAGTAACATGGCGGAAAGTCAAGGAAATAGTATCCAGTATAAGCTATTTACTTGGTCACTCTAGCATTTATCACACGTGCCACCTACTTTTATTTATTTGTTTATTTCGGGCCATCCATTCAGAATGTTAGTGTACTGATCCTCTTCCTGCCTTGTAGCAGCTCATTTACTGCTCTTTACATTTCCTTTGTCAAGTTCTAATTTTTGACCTTGTGCTTTTTCTCACTTAACAAGTTTGTCCCAGTCCATATACATTGATGTTAGCTGTCATTGCTATATAGATGACTTTCAGATCTGTATTTGAACTTTTCCTGTGAGTGTATTGAGTGTATCAGTAAGTCATTCTTTCACGCGTAGTCTTCTATGCCCTAACAATTCCTCCTGTGTCTTGTCGATTCAGCTTATTGAAAGTGATAGTTTTGGCTAAGAATGCCTAAGGCACTAGCCTAGGCCCATATAACTTTAGCAGGTCCCCCGACACATTTCCCCTCATCAGAGGCAAAGTTGTGGCTGGACCAGACCTTGTGGTTCTTATGATTGTAGGATGCACTTTAGCAAAAACCGTCAGGGAACTTTGAGGAACAAGGTTTATTACTCACAGATGCTGAATGGTAGATTGTATACTTGAGAGCCATACAGCAAGGTTGAAGAGCGGGAGAGAGGTGGAGGAGGGCAGTCAGACCTGGGGTGTGTCTTTATTAGGGCCCCAGGGTTACCCAGATTCACTCTTTATTGACTAACTTAAAGCGTACGAGAGGGAATTAGGTCACCAGAAGGGATAAGTGGGGTCATTCAAATAGTTATCTAGATAAATCGGGACTTTCTGAAAGAGGGACCTTTATGGGTGGGATGGCCTAATTCCTTACCTTCTTTTGCTAGTGGCTGTGTCCTATAGCTGGCCATGTGTTTATTCAAGATGGATGTCTTCTGAAATGGATGTCTTGGCAATCAAAAGCTTAATGTCAGGTACTTAACCTGCTATCAAAAAGCTTACTGCTAGGTACTTACTGTAGACCCTGACTTAGAAATCTTAATGTTTTTGACTTGATACTCAACCTGCCCTCTTCATTTTACCAGTTTTGAAGACCTTGATAATTTTTCTTTTCAATAGTTTTACTAGTTATCTCTCGCAGTATTGGATTGTATCAAACTGAAGCAGTTTAAAACAAATGTTATTTTCTCATACAGTTTCCAAGGGTCAGGAATCTGGGAATGGCTCAACTGGGTGGTTCTAGTTCAGTCTCCCACAAGTTTTAGTCAAATTAAGGGTCACTGGAGGATTCACTTCCAGGCTCATCCATGTGCTTATTTGCAGGTGTCAGTTCCTTGTTTCTTTCATAGGACAGTTTACAAAAAGGCAACTGGCTTTCCCAAGAGCAAGAAAGAGGTCCCGGTGTTTTTTTTTTTAATAACAATCTCAGAAGTGACTTAATAGCTTTTCTGTCTCAATCCATCCATCACATAGATCAGGCTGGCACAGTGTGAGAGGGGAGAATAGAGGATGCCAGGAGGTAGGGATCATAGGGAGCTGCCTGGGAGGCTGGCTACCACAAGAGTTTTGCCCCCCTAATTTTTTTTTTCCATTTCTATCACCCTATGTCAGACCTAAAGTATTTCATGCTTGCTGTGTTTGTGTGGTACTAGGTAGCATGCTCCCTCCCATTCCATCATCTGAAATGGTTTTCCCTTAGGGGCCAGTTTACTTATGTTGTTATTCCTCTGATTAAACATCATTTTACTTATTATTGGTTACAGAATAACGTATTTTGGACTTACGTTGTGCTAAGTGCTTTATATATATTAACTTAATTCATTCACTAATCCTGTGAAATTAGCCTCATCTTACAGATGAGGAAACTGAGGCACAGCAGAGAAGTAATTTGCACAAGGTCCCATAAAGAATTAAGAGAGGAAGCCAGGATTTATACCCGGATAATCAGCTGCAGATCTTGCTTTTGTTCAGGCTCTCATCACCTGTTATTTACAGCTTCCATAATGTGGCCATGTCTTATTCCTTACCTTTACAACTTTGTTTATTATTTATCTCCTAGGTAAAGTAAACTACTGTTTTCACTGTATTTGTACTTTCTTGCCTCTTAGTATTTGCTCATGCTCTTGGTTTGGAGTAATGCCATTTCTTCCATTTCTGCTCATTGAAACCTTAATCACCTATCTATCTACAAGGCCCATCTCAAATTCCTTTTCCCTAATCATCCCAGTTGTAAATAAACTTTCTGTATTCCCTTGTATTATTATTATAACTTCATGTCTTGTATTAGGTTTACTTGTATCTATGCTTTTATTCCCCTATAGAGTGGACATTGTAAGATTAGAGACTCTCTCACCTGCTGTAATTCCTTGTACATATTAGATAATGTAATAAATACCTGATGAATGAATGAAAGGAAAACTAGTTTTGAAGCTTTGCAAGTATTCTAGGTATGAAGAAACATGGGGAAATACCTTGGTCAGTAGACTTGGGTACCAACCTCAGCTCTACAACTAAGCTAATTTTGCAATTTTGGGCAAGTTTCATAGCTCTTTCTGGATTCTTAAGATGAAAGTTGATATGCTCATGGACTGAAGTGGTAGAATTTGGAATAGTATTGGGAAAGGACTGAGTTGCGAGTTTATAAAAGGAAGATGAGGTTTAGGTACCTGACATTGAAAGATGAAGAGGGGACAATCAGCATTGACTCAGAGGTTGAACTTGTGAAAAAAGGGGAGGTTAAGGAGAGTTAGTTGCTTATTGCCTGATGTTAGGATATACAGATAAGTGAAATTTAAGCCCTGGGGAGAAATTAGGTCTCTTAGATGCTCAAAGGCTGGGAGTATTTTAGTTCTTCCTCCCTACTGCCTTTGCCCCCTCATTGTCCCTTCAGGTGATATGATTCTTATTTTCCCTTTTTGTATTCTGCTCTGCCTTTGGTTACTAAATAACCAAGAGGGACCACAAATATTCCCTTTCTTTATCAGTTGCTTACCTTTTGAGATTTTTGGGTTCTCCCTTCACTCTCATAGTTCCTTTTGCTGCCTCAGACTGAATTATAGCTCTTCCACTTTTCTTCACTCTTTCCCACTGAAATAAAGACTGTATTTTTACAAGCTAATAAGGAAATAACGGATAGTTATATTTTCCTTATGGCACTTTCCTTCTTTAATTTTTTGGGTCCTCATCACAGAAACTTTGAAGTAAATAAGTAATTCATGGGGAGATACTTTTCGACCATGTAAATATCCTCTTCATCAAATTTTCACCCACTAGTTTTAACATTGATGATTTTCTAAATCCATCATTTGTTTGTTTATATCAATATAGACTCATCCTTATTTTAGTCAGTAGGTCAAAATCTTTTACTGTCATTACTTATTTCATGCCAGGATGTCACACGTTTGGCTAATGAGAGCCTCTTCATGCAGGCTCATGTGTCCTTTAGACACATTCTCATTATTCCTTGAGCACCTTCTTACTCCGTGGTTCGAGGTATTTCAGGCTCATCTTGTACTTCCCTTCCTCATCTCTGGTATCACCCATTTCTTTAAGGAGCTGACTGACCTGGGCTGATTTAATGTGTTAAAGAGGTATTCTAGAGTTAAAAAAATTATAAATGGGCTCTAAATAGACCAAATGATGTTTTCCACTGTCTTTACCATTTTAGATAACTAAGTGAGCTTCATCAGAGTTGTGAGGGGAAACTGCACACTGGGAGAGGCTAAAACCACAGATACCTCTCACAAACCTCCTACCATAGAAGTTTCTACATGGGAGGAATGTGTTTATGGCTACTACACATTAAAATACCATCTATGTGATGGCTGAATTTTTTTTTAATCTGCATGATATTGAGGGTTTTTTTTTATGATTTGGCGATCAACTCATAGTAGCTGACCTTAATTTGATTCCCACTCCAAATGTAAAGTATCCTTAAAATAAAATGCAAATTTAAAAACTTCCAAAATGAATGCATGTCTGTTGTAGACATTTGTAAACAAAAACAAAACAAAACAAAACAAAACTCTTGGAAAATAAGTCAGTGTTTTCACTGTTACTGGATATAAACTTCTTGGCTCACATTTTCTTCCCTTGAGTATCTTAAATATGTTATTCTATTTTCTTTTGATATAAGGAGTTGCTGTCAACATTTGATAATGTATTTTTATTCACTTGTAAGTTATTTTTATCTTTTTCTAGAGGTTCAGAGAATTTCTTAAGTCTATTTGCTAGAATATATCTTTTTTGATTGCCTCTGGGTTAATATTTTCAGGAATATGATGTCCTTCAATATGTAATTTCCTTTTTTTTAATTTCTGGAAAGGTTTTTTGGAATTGTAGTTTTGAATGTTTGTTCTTTCCCATCACTTTGGTTTTCTTTTTCAGGGATTCCTATTATCTGTATGCTGGATCCCAAGAGAGACTTGATCACTCTATTTCTCTTGAATCCTTTTTCTCTTTCTTCTTTGGAGGGTAAACTTTAAAATTTCCTTCTCATTACCTTCTATTTCTCTTAAGATATTATCTGTGATATCTGCTTGTTTTTGAGTTCCTTCTGATTTAGTCCTTTTTTTCTTCTTGAGGTGATTTTTTTTAAATGGATAATTTCTGCCCTTGATTTTTTTGACAAGATGGTGGAATTAAAATCTTCATCCATCTCTGCCGCTAACTAACATGAAGGAGAGTCAACAAGTTGCTAAATATCAGGACACCTTAGCATTGATTTTTATTCTGCTTCAGGATTGCTCTAAGGAGTAATGTGTGTTTTATCCAAATGTACAAAATCATTGTTAGAAAAATTAAAAGTGTTCAGAGATAGTCACTAAGACAAAAAAACAAATTAAGTACATCCTAACATACAGATTTTTAAAGTGTGTTGGGGAGTATGGGGTAACTTTTTAAATTTACTGTACTTCTTAAGTTTTGTCATTTCGTTTTTGAGTTTTTGTTAGATAGGACAAGAGTCTCAAAGTCTGAATGGTTCTTACTAAATGCTATTCTTGCTATATATTAAAATGTAGCGTAGTATTTTTCAGTAGCCAACTGCAAAGAAGAAATAAATGTGTAAATGATCATATAGTATACATAAGCAGTGGCTAAGCCTCCCTTTCAAAGACAGAGATTTGGATGTGAATCTCATCTCCTTTACTTGCTGCAAGTAAATAAAACTACTTAATGACAATCACGTCTCATTCTTGAATAGAACAGCCCAATCGGCAAAACCCTTGAGTTTGGTAACATTTTGGTAATCCGAATGCCTTATTTTGTTTTGAAATACAGTAAGCCCTCACTGAACATCGTCAGTAGGTTCTTAAAAACTTTAACTTTAAGCAGAATGACACATAATGAAACCAGTTTTACCATAGGCTATTTGATATAAATAAAAGTTAAGCAAGTGGCCTATTTCTAGTTATGAAAACATCACCAAACTTCCAGGTAGAGACCCAGGTCTTCTAATTTTAAACATTGAAATTAATGTCAGCTATACATACATTTAAGAAAAATTAATAAAAACGAGTAAGAGTTTATCCCCGAAGCTCAGAGCAGCAGGCAGGAACCCACCCTGCACAGAACACCCTTGGATTACAGGGCAAACTCATGTACACCCACACTCACCCACACTGGGACATTTACACTCGCCACTCACCTCACTTGCGCATCTTGGGATGTGGGAGGAAACTGGAGTGCCTCAAGAAAACCCACGTGGGGAGAACCTGCAGCAGTTGCCTCAGGCCAGGAATCAATCTTTTTATTTCTCTCAACATTATAATGAAATGATACTGAATCCAACAATATTATTTGAAGACTTACTATAGTAGGTTACAGTATTTTCTGTTTGATGCAGTTTTCTGTTTGGGCATGTCTTTATGTGCTTTCTTTGTGTATTGGGATATTATTTTGCTCTTTTTTTTTCTGTAATAATGACTTTGGTATTTGACTCTGATCCCTTTCTGTGCTTATTTTTGTTTTACAGTTTTTCTGAATTTTTAGGAGGCAGGGTTCAAGATAGCTTTTATAACTTCTGTATTTTTTTGTAGTATGCAAAAATATGGCCTGCTATTTATTTGTTATTTAGATATTTCTTGGCTCTGCTCCCCTCTACCACTCAGTTTAGACTTTCGGTTTTGTTTTGTCTCTGTCATCACTTTGCTGCTGAGCAGATTCCACCCCCAGCAGTTCCCTCCTCAGAGTTGGGCCCTTTACGGGAAGGTAGCCGTAGGTGGCTGGTGTTTGAGGGTCCTAGACTCCTTCACCTCTTTGGATCTTGGGTGGAGCCCATGCCCTCACCCCTTCGGAGGTACTAGTCTCAGATGGCCCGCCTCACTGAATAGTGAACGCCAGGCATCAGTGTGCTCAGGTACTCCTTTGCCCCCTTGCTTCTCTCAGCTTCTTGCCTTTCAGATACGATACCATGCCTGAGTTTGGAGGGTCGATTGTTGAGCCTTATGCATTTGTATTTTGACTTTCTTGATTGGTTGTAATTGTTGTCTGTGCACTTTTCGTTTTGTTACCTCATTATTCTTTCTTTATGTGGAGATTCAGAGACATTTAAAAACTAGCAGGATGACAGCTAGTGGTGGGGGGGAGGAAGTGAGGGGGTGGACAGATTGAGCAAAAAGAGAAAAGGACTCATGGACACGGATGGACAGGACAGCAGGTGGTGATTGCTGTCAGGGGCGGGAGTTGGTAATAAGGGCACTAAATGGTAATGGGAAAACTATAATAAAGATTAAATAAAATAAAAATAAAAACTATGCCTTCATTGCTGCCATTCCTGGGTTTTCATATTGTTAATTGTCAATTTAATGAAGTTGATTTTTTATTTTTCCTTAAAAATTGTCTCTACAGAGAAAAAGAAATTTGGATCTAGAATACCCATCCTTTCCAGGAGACAGTCCACTGCAGTTCAGAAGAGCAGGCCTCAGGACAGTGGGGACAGCTGCTTCCCTCTCAGAAGCGTGGGTCAGGTGTGAAGAAGGATTTCAGGGTGCTTCTGGGACTCCGGTAAAGTAGTTACAAAGTTGTTTCGAATCTGAGTGTGTAGGCCACTGTAATTATATTTCTTTAGAATTACCTTTCTTATTTTCTTTCAGGACACTGCCATCAGTGTCCTGAAAAGGGGTGAATCCTAACTTGCCATCAGTATATTACTTTTTCCCCTCATTTTTGAAATCCTTTAATAACTGTGGCAAGTTAGGATTCACCCCTTTATGTCATGCAGAACCTTTATACTTCTTTGTATATGAAGGATACCTACCAAAATTTTTCTGAGAAGAATGTTCTCAGAAGAACACTGAGCACCCTCTTCTTTATAGGAAGTATATTTATGAAATGCATATATATTCAGAGTCTTTTGGCAGTGAGATATTCTGGTTAATTTTTGTAAATGTAACTTTAAAATACAATATGGAGGGATACTGTTATAAGCTAAATATTAGGAAGCTTTCTGTTTAGATTCAGGAAAAATATAAAAATACATTTATAAGTGTATGAAGAGTATGTGCTTTGGGAATAATTATTGGTAAATATAAACAAAAGAAAACAGAGAGGAATATGTTAAGGAGGGTGTAGTTAAGGTTTTGAATATTTTACAAATTATTGTTGGTTTTTAGCCCTTGTCACATAAACTACTACCTTGTCCTCGTTGTTGCTGTTGCTGCTGCTGCTGTTGTTGTTGTTGTTGTTATTATTATTATTATTATTATTATCTGCCTACAGTCATTAGCAGCTGAAAAGAAGACTGTTACAGAAAAGCACCTCGAATTATTTGCTAGTCCCAAGAAAGGTAATATTTTGTTGATTTCTTGATAGAAAAGGTTTAAGGATAATATATCCTCTGTGATTTATTTGCTTTCTTTTAAACTGTTATTTACATAGTTTAAATAGATTACATATTCATGGTTAAAAAACATTCAAACAATGTAATAAGGTATTTCAGAATTCTCTCACCTTTGTCACTACCCCATTTTTCCTGCTTCCTATAGGTAATTATTAAAACTTTTTGTGTGTTCTTTCTGGGTTTACTGTTATCAGCAGAACCTGGTAGGTAAGCTCAGGATCATAGCTCCAAGGTTTAAAAAAAACTCTGATTTGCAAAATAAAATTATGACCTATACTACTTAGGCAGTGAAATTCTTACTTGGCAAAAGAGGGAAGGCTTTCAGTTACAAATACTAGGGAACTCTGTTACAGTATTTGAAGAAATGGGCCTCATTCTGAGTTCCGCAGCCTTAGTGTGGGGTTTGATCTTGTGGTTATGAGGTAGAAGCTGAATTCTCCAGGCCCAATTCTCATGAAGATACAGGGCCCGAGGACTTTTCTCCAAGTGAACTTTTTGTCTGGGAAGGAATTCCCTCTCCAGGACCTCTAGTTTTGGTCAGAACCTGTTACATTTGGTTATGTCCACCACAGAGACTTTAGCAAAATTAAAGATTTTTTAAAATGGGTGTTGCTGCTCTAATAAAATTGGGGTTTTGTTAGTAAGAAAGAAGAGGGGTGGGTTATCAGGTAGATCATTGACTGTTGCGACACTCAGTTACACTGTAGGTGGGCAGGAAGAGTGGGGCTGAAGACTTCGGGGATCTCATCTGGCACACAGTATCCTGTGTCCTGACTGTGTAATCTTGGGGAAGCGAGCTAAACATGCCATGCCTCAGTTTCTGCATCTGGAAAGTGGGACTAAGAATGTGTGCTTTATTGGATTATTGTGAACGTTAAAGAAAAGTAATAAAAATGCCTAGCTTAATTGCTTTTATGTCTGATGGCAAAAAGAACTATGTGAAGCCTGCTTATAGTTATGCAGAGTTGGAAAACTGTGAATAAGAGACTAAACACTTTAAGCTATACTGTTATTTTGATAACATTTAAGAAGGTTCTTTTATGCAAGTGAAAATAAATTTTCTCAAATTTTTAAAAATTCCTAAAATTCTGTATTATTAAATAGACTCACACATATTCTTGTAATGCTGTTATCTTCTAATGGGTCTGCAGAATTTAACGTTTCTTATTAGTGTCAAATGCTGTGATTTTTCAAAGGTCAATTCTGATTTCTAAACTATCATAATATACTCTATGGAGAAAATCGTATTTCGTAGATGTGACATAGCTTTCTCTGGACATTTTAAGTCTAGTCAAATTCAACTTGGAGAGAGAAGGAAATATTAAATAAGTTGCTACCTTTTATCTAATTACAAAAGGATCTTTTGGAGTTGATTTCCACATGCCAGTGTATATTGAGTTGGCCAAAAAGTTCGTTTGTTTTTTTCTGTAAAATGGCTCTAGTAGGCTTAGTTGTCTTTAATTTCATTCAAAACAGTTTTGTTAGATTGTATTGTGTCAGGTGTCATAACAGCATGCATTAAAAAAAACTTATCAGTTCACTGAGATATGAGGGTTATTGAGTTCTGGTCCCTTTTACTTGGAGTTAGCAGAGCAGAAGGTATATCATGGATTTCCCCATTTTTTTGAGATTTTTATGTGAGAAAAGTCTGATTTTTCTTAGTTGGATTGTATTAAGTTCCGTATAAAAACATTGATTTTCCTCCTTGCTCCAACAAAACAAACAAACAAAAAAAGACACGTTAAAATTGGTGAATTTTTGTGTAGCTATTTTAATGTTGAAGGTGGAAGAAAATACACATTTTCAGCATATTTGCTTTATTATTTCAAGAAAGGTAAAAACACAACTGTAAGCCAAAAGATTTCTGCAGTGTATGGAAAAGGTGCCGCAACTGATCAAACATGTCAGAAGCCGTTTGCAAAGTTTCATGCTGGAGATTTCTCACTGGATGATGGTTGGGTAGACCAGTTGAAGTCGATAGTGATCGAATTGAGACAGTAATTGAGAATAATCGACGTTCTACAACATGGGAGATAACCTACATACTCAAAATATCCAAATCAATAAAGTTATTTGTGAAAATGAAAAATGTATTTTTTATTTTACAGAAAAAACTAAGTGGACTTTTTGGCCAACTCAGTATTTGAACCATTTTGCTGTACTTTGTATTCTGTAGAACAGTCAATATATTCTGAAAGGCTGAAAGAGCTGACATCAATGTATAATTACTTTATAGCATAAGCAGCTTGTGAAAGCAAGAAAATTTTGTTAATAATTTAACAAAAGCTTACAAATAGAAATTGATAGGAAAAGGGATTCAAGGCATTTCTTTGTACTGGCTCATTTGAAAAATAGTAGCATCTATAGTATGAAAGACAGACTATTAACAGAAATTTTAGGGTGTGGAAGTAATATTTTTATCACAGCTGGGAAGCAGAAGTGGGAGAACATAACTTTTGCAAAGTATGCAAGAAAGGTGGAGATGTGCCTCCATGTCTCTGTTTCTTCATCTATAAGGCACCGTGAGCCAGAGAAGACCAAAGAAGGGGAGGAAGTAGAGGAGATGGGAAGGGGCGAGAGAAGAAGGCATATGAATGTTAGCAAAGGATCTTGCCAGAATGTTCAAGGGAGATGGAAGAAGATAAAAACTTAAGAGAGACTGGAACTTTTATAGTGATTTTCTTTAAAAAGCGGAACTTTTAAAAAAATGTATTTACCAAACAAATGAAACTATGAAGTAAATAAGAACCAATGTTTATTTTTTTTCCTGAAATACCCTGCAGAAATTTTGTTATTGAGGTCAGAAATCTAACCCTTTTGATGCATTACTAAGTTTTTAAAATTATGTTGACTTGGTTTTCTTCTCTTTGGACCAGGGCAGACCCTTCTCTCTTGCTCTTCCTTATATCCTTAGGTATATTAGTTTGCTAAGACCGCCATAATAAAATACTTGGAAATGGGTGGTTTGAACAACAGAAACTTAATATCTCACAGTTTGGAGGCTAGACGTCCAAAGTGAAGGTATTGACCGGGTTGGTTCCTTTTAGGATCTTCTCTAGGCTTCTTTTCTTGGCTTACAGATGGCTGTCTTCTCCATGTGTCTTTTCATATTGTCATCCCTTTCTAAATGTCTGTTTCTGTGTCTAAATTTCTTTTTATAAGGATAGCTGTTATAAGATTAGAGGCCATCCTAAAGACCTCACTTTCACTTGATTAACACTGTAAAGACCCAATCTCCAAATAAGGTCATATTTTAAGATGCTGCATCTTGAATTTAATATAGGAATAAATTTTGGTGTTAAACCCGTAACACCAGGTGCAAATACAATGCCTGGCTCACGGTGCACACTCGGAAATGTTTACACATGCATGGTAACTATTCCTATAGTCTGGCGGATGTCCTTCCTGGAATTTCACAGGAAGGGGACTCGATTTCTAGAGTAACCCTTTTTAACAAATAAAATGAATTACCTACTAATAAATTCCTTGTAGTGGTTTTACCTCTATAAATTGTAGAGTTAAGTGCCTGTAATTCATAGGCTTATTAATTCCATGAATTTGTTGTGTAATCACAAGAATAGTGTTAGCTTCCTTTCTTAACCCATTCAGACTGCTGACAAAAATACCATCAAGTGGGGATTTATAAACAGCAGAAATTTTATTTCTTACAGTTTTGGAGGCTGGAAGTTCAGTACAAGGTGCAGAGACAGCACCCTGTTGCCTTCTCACACAGCGGAAAGGGCCAGGAATCTCTCTGGGACTTTTTTTTAATAGGACAGCAGTTCTGTTCATGAGAGCGGAGCCCCCAGATATCTCACCTCTTAAAACCATCACATTGGGGATTAGGTTTCAACATGTGAATTTTAGGGAGACACATTTAGTAGGTAGTATTCCACCGCCTTCTTTTTGATTTACTTTTCCAGGTGCAAAATGAAAGAGATTGATAATGTGTTTTGCAAGCAGCTGCATTGATTAGTTTTATTAGCTATTTAAATCAATACATATTCTTATGTTTTATATTTTGAAGGATAGAGAGTTTTAGTAAGATATGCGTGGCACAAAGTAAGTATTCAGTAAGTGTTTATTTATTATTTTATGTTTTGTGCCTTTGTAAGTGATACTCTTTTAGGCATTTTGTTGGTGAATCCTTTATTGATCAACACAAGTTGGCACATTCACTTTTTTGTGCTACCATTATACCTACCACCAAATACCTCTAATGTAATATTTGATTATTTTTTCATGATTAATGTTACCTTTTAGACTCTGAATTCCTTGAGGGCAGGAATTTTCTTATTTTTCTTTGTTTCCTCAAGGTTTACTATCAGAGGTATTTATAAGTATGTATTGAATGAAGCCATTTAACTTCCGTTTCTTCTCTGCAAAACTTGAATTACAATATCTAATCTCTTAATCTCAGAGTATATTGAAATGTGGCTCAAGGGCTTTTAAAATTTTAGCATTTTACATTCATTATGAACATGAATAAAAAATCAGCTAGGGGTGTGCCAGAGTCATACAAAGGGAGACTGAGTTGTGTAGCTTCCAGGTGAGGGCTATAGGGACAGTTACTAATGTCCCGGGGTTGAGTCCTCCTCATACGTGGACCAAGGGCACTGTCTTCCCTATGTTCATTGCAGTGTTACTTACAATAGCCATGATATGAAAGCTATATAAGTCCCCATCAATAGAGTGAATAAAAAAGGTGTGGTACTTAGGTACAATGTACCGTTACTCGGCTGTGCAAAGCATGAAATCCTCCCATTTGAGACAACGTGGATGGAGCTAGAGGTTTTATGTTAAATGAAACAAGTCTGACAGAGAAAGACAGCTACCATATGATTTCACTTATATGTGGATTCTAAAGAACAATGTAAATGGGGAAAAAACAGAAACAGACGCATAACTGCAAAGACAGCCTGATGTTTGGCAGATGGAAGGGGAAATGGGGTGTGGTAGAAAAGGTGAAGGGATTAGGAAGTACAAATTGGTAGTTATAAAAGAGGGGATGTAAAGTATAGTATGGGGAATATAGTCAATAATAGTATAGTAACTTTGTAGGGTGCCAGGTGGATACTTGAAATATCTGGAACATCACTTCATAAATTACATAATTGTCAAACCACTGTTCTGTACACTTGAAACTAATAAAAAATAATACTGAATGCAAGCTGTAATTGAAAAATAAAATTTAAAAATTAGAAAAAATTAATATAAAGTATCCTTCTGGTGATAGAACTTCTCTATATCTTAATGATATTAGTATCAATATTTTGGTTGTAATGTATAGTTTTGTAAAATGTTATCAGTTGAACTGGGGAAAGAATACAAGGATTTTCTCTGTTATTTCTTATAACTATATGTTAATCTACTATTTTCTTAAAATAGGTTTAATTAAATAAAAAGTTTTTCTATTAAGAGTTTTAACTGCACTCCTGCTACTGGTGTTCTTAACACTGCAAAGGAGGTGCACAGAAGCGTTTCTATTATACGGAAGTTCTGGTTTTGTAGTTTGTGATTTGTTTTGTTTTGGGTGTTTTTGTTTTGTTTTATGAAGTATTCTGGGAGGTTATATAGTTTATAATTATTTCAGTGTTATTTTTTTGTGCTCTAGTCATTTTTCTTGTCTTTTATAACTTATTTCAAACAGTTCTACTTTTTCTTCTTGTAATATAGCTTTAATTTAAAGAATCTTACCTGGTTGCACATAGAATTTTAGGCAGGAAGATTTGACATAAGACATGGTCCCCACTGACATCAGAATTTTTGTGTATATGTAAGTTTATCAAAGAAACACGCATTAAATCTCATGTGGATAACTATATCAGGTGATTGTTTTTTATATATTTTCTTTTTATTTAACAGAAACTGTCACATCTAAGAGTACCAGTGGGCTTACGGATATAACTTGGAGTTCCAGTGGAAGTGATGAGTCAGATGAAGGTAAAACACTTTTTAAATCACAGAGAGAGAATGGACGAAGTTCTAGAATAGACAGATTTTGTAACAGGAATTTTATGTTTAGAAGATGGGTAAATTGGTAATTGTGTAAGAAATCCAGTTTCCATTATGTATTGGGTTCAATATTGGAAAAAAAATTACATTCCTTTTCTGATACTTAGCATTCGGTATGTATGATCTCACTGAGTTCCAGCCTCTGGGCTAAGCCCTTTAGAAATATTTTCTCATTTATTATTTCTCATAATAGCTCTAAGAGATGGGTATTACCAGGAGTGTTTTTATAGTTAACAACTTATAAGTTTGAACATGATGAGAATTGGCTTAGATTCCACTTTGGATTCCTTTGATAACAAAGACAGTTCTCTCAGCTAACTACTTCATGTTACACCCATATTGCCCCCCTGCTAACTTGTTTGGGATAAATAACTATAAATACTGTGACAACCAATGTGTGGTAAAAGTATAACTTACTAACAAGTTTCTGTTCTGTTGGCATTTTATATACAGTATTATGTCCCGCTTTTGAGAATTAAAACAGGGTTTCTCTGTCTTGGCATATTGCCCTCTGGGGCCAGATAAATTTTTGTTTGGGAGAGGAGCTTTCCTGTGCATTGTAGGGTGTTTAGCAGTATCTCTGATTTTTATCAACTAGGTGAAAGCAGCATTCCCAGGTCCAGTTGTGACAACCAAAAATGTCTCAAATGTGGCCAGATGTCCTCTATAATACAAATTCACCCCACTTGGAAACCACAGACTTAAGATTATGGAAATCATGTTATCATACATATTTTAAAATACATGAGGGGGCACCCAAAACAACTCTGGAATTTATTTATAAAAAATCGTAGTTTATTTTTACATGTTTCACCTTCAAAAGTACTCTCCAGTTGTTGGAATATACCTATCAAGACATTTTTCTGTTGCTCATAACAGTGTTTGAACTCATCGATTTTGATGACTTTTAGTGCTTCTGCCGGTTTTTTTTTGTTTCACCCCTTCCACATTGGCAAAACGTTTCCCTTTGAGGATATTTTTCATCTAGGGAAACAAACAAAGTCTCTTGGAGCAAGATTGGGTGAATAGGGAGGGTAGGGCACAGGGGTCATGCTGTTTTTGGTCAAAAACTGCTAAACACTTAGCACATTGTGGGCAGGTGTACTTGTAAAATCACCCTTATGATATGGGCAGATGTGTTGAAAGAGTCTTTGAAAAAAATTCACTGACGCTGAACACAACCTCTCACAACAACGCCAGCTGGCACACTGATACTAGGTGAGAGCACTCACCTAGTGGGGGAATCCTGTACTACAAGGGGCCCACTCTCCAGAAGATAATTTCAGTTTTTATTTTGGGTTCCCCCTTGAATAGCTCATCTAAGATACATAAAAGTTTTTATACTTTCAGAATAAACTTTGACATTTTTTTAACTCATGCTTTGACAATTTACATTATTTAGTCAGTCAGTCAGTCTTACTTTATACAGAAAGCTCCTTTAGAAGGTAATTACATTCTTCTGGCTACTTTGACATCCTAGCAACTACCGATTAACATCTTAGTAATAGCCAGGTGAAGTGGTTTCTTAAAAATATTTTTTTCTTTTATTGATTCTAGAGAGAGAGGAAGGGAAAGAGAATAAGAGAGAAACATCAGTGTGAGAGGGAAACATCGATCAGTTGCCTCTTTCATGTGCCACTGCTGGGTCCGAACCTGCAACCCAGGCATGTGCCCTGACCAGGAATTGAACCAGTGACCTTTCAGTTTGCAGGATGATGCCCAACCAACTGAGTCACACTGGCCAGGGCTGAAGTGATTTTTTAAGGTTATGTGGGGTCTGTCTGGAAAAAGTTCAGCCATTGTTAATATAACAAGAATGGTTTGTGCAACATTGATGTAATCTGGCAGCCAAAGAGAGTGGACTGGAATGCACATGTGTGAGCAATGACGATTTCACTGTACTAGCCAGTGAGGGCAGTTGATGCCATTGAGTGAGCATGTGTACTGTGTGGCTGTCACATTCAAAATGACTGAGCAAGTAGAGCAACGAATCTGCATCAAATTTTGCATTAGGCTTGAACATTCCTCCGTGGAAACTATTCAGGTGATTCAGAAGGCCACAGCTATGGGCAACAGGTGAATGGCAGCTTCATCATGACAACGCACCCACTTACGTATCACATCTCGTGCAGAGTTTTTTGGCAAAACATCAAATCACCCAGTTGACTCAGACCCCTTACACCCCAGATTTGGTGCCTTGTGACTTCTGGCTTTTCCCAAAACTAAAATCACCTTTGAAAGGGAAGAAATTTCAGTCCATTGGTGAAGTTTCAGGAAAGTATGACAGGGCAGCTGATGGCGATTGGGAGAACTGTGTGAGGTTCCAATGTGCCTACTTTGAAGGGGACTGAGGTATCATCGTCCTATGTACAATGTTTCATGTGTCTTATATCTTCAATAAATATCTCTAGTTTTCATATTACATGGCTGGATACCTCCTGGGCCGACCTCATGCATAAGCTAAATATTGTTATTTCAACCATATTAAAATGTATGCTTTTTATGGATGAATAGCGAGGTGTGAATTACATCTTAATTAAAATGGTATTAAAAAACTGTATATGTCCTCTTGTATTAAAAAGTCTTTTTTATTAACACTCAGTAGTTTCCAAAACTATTTAAAAATGAAAAGATGCTTTGAGCTAATTACTTTAAAATAAGTTAGCAAACTGTTGACTTCTCTTAAATAAGTTGACCATTACATGCCAAGGAAATGATCTCTTGGAGTAGATCTATTCATGAGCACAATTGCTTGTTTAGCTTTTTCTTCCCTCTTCCTTTTTCCCCTCCCTCCTCTCTCCTTCCTTTATTCCTCTCTCCTTTTTACCTTAAATTACCATTTATCAGGTTCTTGTTTTATCTCAGACACTTGGCTGGATATGATGTTATATTATTTCCTTTGTTATCTGCTAGATTGTATGAGCTAAGTATCCTTATTTTATAGAAGAAAAATGGGATTTAAGAGAAGTGAAGTCACTTGCCCAGAGTCACATAATTAATGTGTGAACTAATATTCCGAGTCAGGAATGTTTAACTTTATTGCTGTATTCTTCAGCACTGTTGTGGTGGTTACTAGACCTGGCTTTCAGAATTACTAGGTGAGCTTTAAAAACATTATTCCCAGGCATCCTTTCAGCTGTATTGGATTAGAGTGTCTGGGCTTTAAGGTCCAGAATTAGAATTGAGAGGGAAGAGTGCTGAGTTAAAGTTGTCAAAATATTTTTCTCTTTAAAAATTTCTTTCCTCTTGATTTTTTTAATGTGACTTTGGGGAAATTCTTAACTTTTTGGAAACCCAGTTTTCTCACCTGTGAAAAGGAAGTTTTAGTCTAACAGTAATTGTCTTGCCTGTTTCATAAAATTATTGTGACCACATGAAAGGTCTTGTTAGCTTTGGCCATGATCATAATAGATCATTTTACAGCACTCATCACATTGCAGGTGTGAGTATTGTTCATCTGTGGACTTGTCCAAGTTGGGAGTAGTGTTCTGTATTCTCTCTCTCTCTCTCTCTCTCTCTCTCTGTGTGTATTTTATTGTGTCTAGAATGGCATGATAGGCCCTTAGTAGGCACTGATTTTGTTGACTGAATGAACGAATGCTACAAAGATGTACCATACTGGCTGCAGTGGCAGGAGCTCTGAGGCACTTGTGCTCTTCCTCTGGCTTCCTGGTGTGATATTTCAGCAATTTGGAGAATTTCTTATGCATTCCTTTGTCTAGCTTTCATGAGTGAATGAGATGTGAGGTATTGGAAATAATTGCCACCATGCATCTGCTTCTCCAAGACCGTCTGACCTCCAGTTTTTTGAAATTTTTATAGTGGACTTGTACTTCATCTTCTGGAACAACAGTGTCCGATTAAAGATGATTTATTTTTTGTTTACTTTGTCTCATACTTTAACTTTAGCTTAAATTTTTCTTTTATTTTGAATTCCCTTCAGATACAAAAGCTAGTAAGTTTTTATTTTTATTATTACTTCTATCTGGAAGTGAAATTGTTGCTCTCAGACCTCTGAAATTGGGCCGAAATATCTTACTAGCCCTCTTAGTTGCTAAAGTAGCTGTGAAAGAGTACTCAGGCTTTGTAATGCAGGAAAGGTTTATGTTATATGCCATATCTCAAAGAATAATTTATCCTTAATCATCTCTTTAAGCATAGCAAGTTAGAGTCAGTACATTTGATTATTTAATATATGAACATAATTTAACTTTCAGATTAAAATTTTTCAGAAGTAACATCTAGATAATAATGTTTATGAAGTAAATTGAAAACTAAATTTACTTTGTTTCATTACTGATGAGAGAAATCTATAAAAAAACTTCGGGTGAAAATCGTGTGACAAAATCTTTATTAATAGAAGATTGATTAAATAAACTATGGGTCAACTATGCAATGGAATACTATATTATAGAAGAGAATGAGGGTGCCTCGTATTTACGCATTTGGAAAAACCTGTCAGTTATGTTAAGTAAAAAAAAAGTGTATTAGAAAGGAAAGCATTAACAGCTTTAACAGGCTGGAGAAGCTCTAGAAGGATGCAAAAGCAACTAATAAAAGTAGTTACTTGAGAACTGGGGTAGGGTAAGAGTTTGGAGAAATAGGATGGCTAGTGAGAAGAGTAGTAGGAATATACTTTTCATTGTCTTTTAATACATATTTAAATTATTGAGCAACATGGATCTTTTTTAACTGCTGAGAATAGAAAAATAGATTTAAAAATTAATAAAGTTGGGTTTAAAATTGTATTTAGCTTATATAAAATTAAGTTTAAAATTGTATTTTCTAGATGAACTACAGTTTTTTGACTGGGAGAGTGACAGTGACAGGGAGGACACTAACGAATACAATGAATTTGAAGATAGTGAGAGTGCTGTGGAAATATCAGACTCTGCCTCCTGTGCAAGCAGTCATTCTTTGACAAGTGAAGAGAGAGTATCTGAGCTTCCTAAGGTAAGACTGAATTGTTTCAGAATTTTTTACTCTGTTTATGGCATTCGTTAATCATAGCCTTTTGGTGTTTTTTTTTTAACTCCTTCCTCAAAGATAACAACTTTTGACTATTAGCGGATTCTTTTGTTTTTTACCTCCTTACTCTAAATGACATGCTTGTAATGTACTTCTAAATGTGGATAAATACAGAGTTCTCTTCTCACCCACTGCTTACAACCTGCTGTCCATTGAACTTTTCCCATCCCTTCCTTCTTTCAGAACAGATATATCATGGTTTGGTTAGATTACTAGTCAGCATTACATACTTGTGAATAAATGATGTTTGTAACCAAGGCAGATATTAATTATGATTACTTTTCCTTCACAACTCTTTATTGTCCTTAGAGTTAATTATTTTGTTTTGTTTACAAGTTTAATTTTTTCACCTTTGCCATAGCTCTCCTGGTGGGATTTTTAGACATAGCAGGCATTTTATCAGTTTTGTTATCTTGGAGAACTCTTTCCCACAACCTTCTAACTGCTCCAGTTTGAACTCAGCATCCTCTTTGCTTTGTGGGTAATGCCATCCTTAGGTCTCTCTTCATTCTCTTTCTGGGAATTTCCTTTACCTCCGCCTGTTTGGAGCATCATAATCCTGGATTCCATGTCTGCCTCTTTCTTGGTTTTCTCTCTCATTCTGACTGAGAACATCTTCCAGGAGCTTTTAAAAAAGGATTTGTGAAAGGTAATTTTTTGAGACTTGGTATGTCAGAAGATACATTTCTCTCTTTTAATATGTGATTGAAAATTTGCATAGAATTTTATGTTGGAAATAATTTTTCTTCAGAATTTTGAAGCCTTCACTGTTTACTAGTTCCAGAGTTGCTGTCAAGAAGCCTAAAGTGTCCTGGCTGGTTCTGTTGGTTGGAGCGTCATCCTGTAACCCGAAAGGTTGCGGGTTTGATTCCCAGTCAGGGCACATACCTAGGCTGCTAGTTTGGTCCCTAGTCAGGGCACATGCAAGAGGCAACCAGTAGATGTTTCTCTCACACATCAATGTTTCTCTCCCTCTCTCTTTCCCTCCCTTCCCCTCTCTCTCTAAATAAATCAATAAGAATATATTTGGGTGAGGATTAAAAAAAGAAAATTGAAGAAATTTGAAACTAGTCTCACTTTTGATATTTTAAGATTTTGATTGTGATTTGCCTAGGTGTGGTCATGGGAGCCTCTTCCAAGAGTCCTTTTCCAGGGAAGTCACACAAATTATGCTGAATTGCCCCAGCAGTGAGTTTTGATAACGTGTAAAGCGTTGTCTGCCAGGGGAGCATATTAGTGACTCAGTGCCCAGAGTTTTATTGGGGGTTGGTAATGTAGGCACTCTACCTAGCATGTACCAACATTTCAGATTTCAAGAAGGAAAACAGGTAATCAGCATTAAACCTTATTGTTTGCACAGCGTCAGCATAGGGAGCCACTCTTATCACTGAGGGAATGGTGGAAAGCCTCTAGGTTCCCAGAGGTAGTCAAGGATCAACATTACAGGTAGGCTTTCGAAGAATAACCTGTCCCAGGTCTGCTGTGTTAACTCTATTCTTCACACATGGGTTTAAAGTTTTCATCACATTTGGGAAGTCTTTTGCCTTTTTCTTTCCTTTGGGGACCCCAATTATATGTGTATTAATTAGGCTGGTTCATGTTACGTTATGAATCATTTTTTCCCTCTTTTACTTTGAATGGCTTCTATCTCTATATCTTCTAGTTTAATAATCTTTTATTCCTGCAGTGTCTAACTACTGTTAATACTATTCAGTGTATTCAGAATCTCTAAAAATTTGATAGGAATCTTTTTATGTTGTCCATGTCTCTTCTTACCACGATCATACTTTCTCTATGTTTTGAACAAATAAAGTATTTTATAATAGTTTTAATGGCTTTTTCTGTAAACATATGATATGTCATTTCTGTGTTTATTGCTATTGGTTGATAGTTCTTTTCATTATAGGTTGTATTTTTCTGCTTCTTTGCATGCCTGGAAATTTTTTAGGGGATACAGACATTGTGAATTTTATGTTTTTGGGAGCTGGATTTTTAAAAATTTCATCAAATATTTTGGGACTTTGTTCTGGGGTACAGTTACTTTGAAACAATTTTATCCTTTTGGGTGTTGCTTTATGATTTGTTAGGTGGGTCTGGGAAAGTGCTCACTCTTAGGTCCCACTGCTGAAGCAAGACTTTCCTGAGTATTCTGTGTAGTACTTTGGATTAGGAGCTTTTCCAGTCTGGCTGGCAGGAACAGGTGCTGTTTTCTGACCCTCTGTGAACACCAGGCACTGTTCTAATGCTTCCAGTTCTTTCCTTGGTCTAGGATAGTTTCTTTACATGCACATGCTGATCAGTACTCTGCTGAATTCTTGAAGGGAGTATTTGGGGTTCTCTATGCAGCTCTTTATTTTCGGGTACTCTGTCTTAGGAACTCTAGCTACTTTGGTCCTCCTGGACTCTGAGCTCTCTCTTCAACTTAGGAAGCCTACTGGGCTTTACCTCAGTGTCCCCCCTCTACTGTGTGGTTTGGAAATTATCCCAAGAAAGTAAGGTGGAACAGTTGTAGAACTCAATTTTTTGTTTCCTGACTTCAAGGGTTTATTGTTATTCTTGCCTGATATCCAATGTCTTGGTAACCATGTATTTTGTCTGGCTTCTTTTCTTTTCCTTTTCAGTTGTTTCAGAATGGAGGTTAAATCCCCAGTACCCGTTATTCCATCTTGGCCACCTTCCTGATCTGTTTGTGCAATCCTGCACATGAAAAGATGCTCATCATCATTGGTCATTAGGGAGATGCATGTCAGAACAACAGTGAGATACCACCTCATACCCATTAGGATGGCTGAGATCTGTAAATGGGGAAAAATGTTGTTGAGGACGTGGAGAAATTGGAGCCCTTGTGCATTGTTGGTAGGAATATAAAATGGCATAACCACTGTGGAAAACAGTTTGGCAGTTTCTCAAAAAATGTGATGTAGAATTACCATATGATTCAGCAATTCCACTTTTGGATATACTCAAAAGATCTGAAAGCAGGGACTCAAATAGATACCTGTACATTGATGGTCATAGTGGCATTATTTACACTGGCCAGAGGGTGGAAACAACAAAGTCGATCAACATGAATGTGTAAACCAAATGTGTGTGTGTGTACGAATACAGGGTGTGGCAAAAGTAAGTTTACAGTTCAAATGAAAAATAATACAATAATAAATAATAATGCAATAATAAACTGTTTCATATACTTATGACTGTAAACCTACTTTTGCCCCAGCCTATATATATGCATATAAATGTATGTTTGTGTGTATGTATATGTGTGTGTGTGTATATATATATATATATATATATATATACACACACACACGTATATCTACACACAATGGATTATTATTCAGGCTTACAAAGGAATGGAAGTTCTGCTACATGGCACAATATGGATGAACCTTGAAAACAATGTACTAAGTAAAATAACCCAGACACAAAAGGACAAATGGTATACAATGCCACTTACATGCAGTACCTAGAATAGGTAAATTCATAGAGCCAGAAAGTAGAATAGAGATTACCTGGTATTGAGAAGTAAGGGGAATTATTTCTTAAGTGTGTACAGAGTTTGGGGTGATGAAAAAAGTTACAGAAATGAAAAATAAAAAAGTTGTAGAAATGGATAGTGATGGTAGCTTTACAACATTATGAATGTACTTGATGCCACTGAGGTGTACACCTAAATATGGCTAATACGGTAAAATTTTTATGTGTATGTACCACAACAAATAATGGAAAAAACGATACTTTATTTTAGAGTATTTTTCTATTATTAAGGTTTATGGTTTTGAGGACTTCTTATCGTTGATATGGTAAAAATATTTATGAAAGAATACTTAATGAAAAAGGCAAAATACCATCCTATACATGCATTTAAATCTCAGTTCAGGTCATAAAGGACCATTCTGAATCATGAGACTATTACCAAAACATCCATGGAATAAATCACCTCTAACCTACCCAGGAAGTGTTGTGTCACGACTTAAAAAATTTCTGTTGACCTTTCATTATGTGAACTGGACTAGCAAACCTTTACCTCTATAAACTTTCAGTATGGAAGAAAAGGCACTTATGATAGCATGGTCTTTCTTATTGTCACATTGTACTAAAAACATGCTTCTTAACATTTTTTCTCAATATTTACTTACTGTGGTGGTCGCTTCAGTGGCTGAACTACCCGTTTTTTCATGTTCCTGGCTTTTTTTTTTTAATCCTCACTCGAGGATATGTTTAACGATTTGAGAGAGAGAGAGAGAGAGAGAAATATATTGATGTGGAAGAGATACATTGATCGATTGCCTCCCATACACGCCCTGATTGGCGATTGAACCTGCAACCTAGGCATGTGCCCTGACCGGGAATCGAACCTGCAGCCTTTTGGTGTACAGGTCAGTGCTGTAACCACTGAGCCACTTGACCAGGACCATGTTCCTGGCTTTTTAAAGCACTTTATTTCCACTGAGAAAGGTGGGATTCCTTTGCGTAGCTTCACGTCAGAGGTTACTTGTCTTTATAATTTCAAGCTTTATTTGGTATTTCTTTCATGAGCAGGTTGTACACTGATATGATAATAAAGTCTTCAATAAAGTTAGCTTCAGGAATCCCTTTTTCTTGTTTTGAATGGAAAAATGATGGACTTGTTCTCATCATAGATTATTGCCATCACTGAATAAAAATTTAGTATTTTACTCTTAATTGTCAGAAACTTCAATTTTCTCATCAGAAAATATCAGTTTCTGAGGACTTTTAATTCGTTTCTTGGCTTGTTTTGGGGGGAAATAGGCTGTGAACCAAGTATATAGTTGTCGTTTGAAAGTGCTATAAATAATCACACCTGTAAGAAAGACTAATGCTGCACGGGTGGAGATACTGTGTGGGTGGCTGGGTTCACTAGCTAACTGAGAAACTGTTGCACACAGGTTTTGTAGTACTTGCAATTCAAATCCATACCTTGTTAAAATTACAATTTACAGCATGACACAGACTTTTTAGGTTAACTTTTGAATAATAAATACATATAGTTATAAGAAGTGAATAGCAAACATCCATAGTTCTTCAAAATGTACGTAATGTATCTCTGGGTCGTGGGTTTATTGGAGAAGCTTGTTTTCTTATATCTTGTTTTGTTATATTTATTTTATAATTTTAAAATAAAACAAAACTGTAGCCATGAATAGCTTTTCCCTTAAAGGAGAAAAAGAGAAATAAATCCTTAGAGCCCTGGCAGGGTGGCTCAGTTGGTTGGGCATCATCTTATGCACCAGAAAGGTTGTAGGCTTGTTCCCGGTCAGGGTGCATACAGGAGGCAACCAGTTGATGTTTTTCTCTTTCTTCCTTCCCCTGCCTTCCTTTCTCTCTAAAATCAATTACATGTCTTGGGTGAGGATTGAAAAACAAAAATCATTTGAACATAATACTAGGCTTTATATTGCACTGATTGCTTTAAGTGTATGTATTAGTTCATTCAAGCAGCTCTAACAAAATACCATAGGCTGGGTGGCGTAAACAACATAAATTGAATTCTCGTAGTTCTGGATGCTGGGAAGTTTCATGATCTAGGTGTTGGCAGACACCGTGTCTGGTAAGGGCCTGCTTTCTGGTTCATAGAAGGCTGTCTTCTCATTGTTCTCTCATGGTGGAAGAAGTGAGGGATCTCTCTAGGGCCTTTCATAAGGACACTAATTTCATTCATGAGATTTTCCCTCAAAGACCCTACTTCCAAATACCATCACATTGAGGATTAGGTTTCAACGTATGAAATTTGAGGGGATGAGTTTTCAACATACAGTTAGTTCCAGCATTCAGGTGAGAGCAGCACATTTTCCATTTGAACCTTAAAGCAATCTTGTGAAGTGGATGTAGTTAAACCTAATTTTAAGACAAAGAAAACTGTTAGAAAAGATATGTGATGTGACTGAGCAAGTTATATATGTAGTAAATGTGGCAGTGTGGCAGCTGTTATTGAAACCTTGCTGTAAAAGTACTTGGTGTTGGCTGAATGCCTCAGAATCTACATTGATTACTTTCTTAAGTTGGAAGAAGCATGCAAATGGGCAGAACTTTGAAAGATATGGTCATAGAAAATAGATGATCTGGCATACTTTGTTATTTAAAAAATTCAAGACTTCTTGCATGTAATTCCTCATTAAGTACACTTGTTTCTCTTAGTAAATTTATATTTTAAAGCATCACATATTGCATTGTCATTGAAAAGTGACTCAAAAGAATGGATTTCTCCAAGCAGACTTTGAGAAGCATTCCTATATTATAGGAAAGATCCTTTTGGATTTGTGGTCTGCCTAATTACAGTAGTATTACTGTTAAATCTTTCTCTAAACCAAATGCCGTTGTGAATTCCATATGGGTTTTCAGCTGCCTAATGACATCTGTGTGTATATTTTAAAATTACTGCTAAGTCATATTTTTTCTTTTCCCTTTAACACAAGCTCATCTTCTCTGTATGTTTTCTGGTCTTAGTTAATGGCTTCTTTTTTCATTTTTTACTGTCTGAATCTATTTCATTGTCAGATCATGTAGATTTGGCTTCTAAACTACAGCATCCTCAGTACTCCTGCCGTAAATCAGCCCTTTCACCTGTTGTCTGTATTGTTTCAGTTGCTTCATAACTAATTTCTTAGATTATGTCTTTTTATTACATTTATCTTAATAAAAATTATGACCTTATCACTCACTTATTGAAACATTTCTTATGGTTCCCTTTTGCATGAAAGTCAAGGTCCATATGACCTAATCTTTACAATTTAGCCTCAGGTTCTTAAAAGAAATGAGACAGAGTATACACTGTATGATTCCATTTATATAAAACTCTTAAAAGTGTGAATGATTCTATAGTAATAGAAAGGAGGTCAGTGGTTGACTGGGGATGAGGATAAAGAGAGGTACGGATTACAGTGGAACATGAAGAAAGTTCTAGTGGGGATGGACATGTTTGTTATCTTGGTTATGGCAATCATTTCACAGGAGTGTACACATATCAAAAGCGATCAAATTGAATACTTTAAACATGTGTGGTTTAGTATGCTTAAATTATATACTTTGATAAAATTGATTAAATTTTAAGTACAAGAAAGATGTTGGTCTATATGCTCATGAAATATTCCTCAAAATACCTTGTTAAATGGCAAAAAGGAATATATAATAATTGTGTAGAAAATGGAAAGAATATGTATTTATATGGACTATCTCTGGAATGGTAGAAACTAATTTTACTGTATTAGCCTTGTATACAATTTTGAATTTTGAACCAAATATATACATTGCTTGCATTTCAGATGTTTCTTATTTTTATTTTATTATTTTTCCAAAGGTCACTTTTTTTTTTTTTTATGATTTTATTTATTTTATTTTTAGACAGAGGGGAAGGGAGGGAGAAAGAGAGGGAGAGAGACATCAATGTGTGGTTGCCTCTTGCACATCCCCTTCAGGGGACCTGGCTGGCAACCCAGGCGTGTGCCCTGACTGGGGAATTGAACCAGTGACCCTTTGGTTTGCAGGCCTATGCTCAGTCCACTTAACTACATCAGCTGGGTGCTATTTTTATTTTTAATCATAAAACTGTGGTTTATTATCATAAAACAGTATATTAGAGCAATATATATTTAAAAACTGGTATAAAATATTTATCTGATATAAATATTTGATAATAGAAACCATTAAAAGAAGAGAACATTAATGGAATATAAATGCCCAATAAAAACATTTAATATTGAAAAATAATATATGTTATATGTTATTTAAAAGTTAGCATTCTTTTTTTAATTAAATTTATTGGGGCAACATATTGGTTAATAAGATTATGTAGGTTTCAAGTTCACAATTCCATGATACATGATCTGTATAGTGCATTACGTGCCCGCCACTCAAAATCAGATCTCTCCATTACCGTATATTTAACCTCCTTACCCTTTACTATCTCCCCATCTCCTTCCCTCTGGTAATCACCATGCAGTTATGTGTCTATGAGTTTTTGTTTGTTTTTCTTGCTTGTTTATTTGTTGCTCTCAGTTTTATATTCCACATATGAGTGAAATCATGTGGTTCTTAACTTTTTCTGTCTAACTGACTTTGCTTAGCTTGATATTTGCAAGATACATCCATGTTGTAACAAATGTCAGTATTTCATCTTTTCTTATGGCTGAGTAGTATTTTGTTGTATATAGGTACCACATTTTCTTTATCCAGTCATCTGTCAAAGGACACTGGTTGTTTCCATGTCTTGGCCACTGTGAATAATACTGCAATGAAGATAGGGGTGTTTATAGTTTTATGAATAAAGTTTTTCACTTTGGGGGCAGTAAAAGGATATTATACAGTAATATTCAACATATATTGAGAACTTCTGCAAACCATTAAAGAAATGAAAAATAGCCCAGTTGAAAATTTGGTCAAGAAATGAAAAGGGAAACCTCAATGGCTCATAAACATGTGAAAAGATGCTCAGTCTCACTAGTGGTTTGAGAACTGCAAATTAAGAATTAGATATTACATATTTATCTGATTACCACAAAAGAAAAAAATTAGTTTGACAATGCCTAATATTTGGTAAGTTCTAGTAAAGCTGAAGTGTTCATACACTCTGACCTCACAATTTTGTTCTTAGGTAAATATCACTGATTTTTTTTTTTCAAAATATGGCTTGTGTCCCATTCAGTGACTGCTATAACTGATTCTGTGACTTTAAAAATATATACTAGAATAAAATAGACCACATTTAAAATGTCTAGTAGTTAATAAGAGTATTTTTTATGAAGCTTGATTTGAAGTTAGATTTTTTAGTATATGTGTGTTGGATCCCATTATGAAATGTATTTTTTACTGTAGTTCTTGGCCAAAAGATTTCGAAAGCCATTGCTCGGGATTTTCACAAGAATTTATTTATTATAACATTATTTACAAGAGAAAAACTCTGTAAAAGAAGCCAATTTTATATGACCATACACAAATTGTGGAATATTTATATAGTAGAGAGCCGTAATTTTCATCATGGTTAATATGGAAGAAGTAAGCCAGTTGGCCAAAGGATATGTATGGTTTGATAATACATTGTATGAAGTTTATAGACAGGCAAAACAGTAATACATATTGATGATGAATAACCTTGGAAAGGAGGAAGGTTTTCTCTACACACATTATTCAGGTTTCTGAGATAATTTCAGTTTGAGCCATCATTCCTTGTGGTGTAGCTGTGGACATGTGTGTTCACCTCTTCTGTTGCAATGAACATAGTTGACTGATTGATGACCTGAACTGCCATCCTTCAGAATCCACCATTGTGTTTGTAATGGGGTCATGCTTCCCATGGTTTCAACCATTGACTGAATATGCCAGTGAGGCACAATCACACTGAACTGCACTAGCGGTGACTTTAAATGGAAAAGTTACTCTCAGCTTGGCCAGTAGTAGAGCTGCACTACAGTCTGAGCTGCTTACTACCCAATCCTGTTTCCTTTTCCTTTCATAGCCCTCAGACCTGCATTACAGCCTTAAAGCTCTCCTTGACATCTGCTTTCTCGCTTTTACCTTTCACAGGTGCTTCCTCCAGTAAATCTCCTTTGTAGCTGATGCTGTCTTGGCAGCTGCCTCTCAGGAGATTCTAACAGATACCTGCATTACCCTTTGCCCAGGATTGTGTAGTCACATCGGCACTTACTTCCTAATAACTTTTTTATATTAATACATAAAACCATCCTTTTCTGTTTATTTAATATTTCAAGTAGCTTGAAAGAAGTAGAATATGTGATACTCAGTTTTTGAAGACTTGCCTCTATTTATAGTTTATTGTTTGCCTTTGAATTCCTCAGGCAGGAGCATGCCCTGAGAACATCTAGGAGTGGGTGAAGTGCGCAAGCGAGCCAGGGGAGGGATAGCGGTCAGCTGGGGGTTCATTGCCAAGCAAGGTACTGTTGTCGGCATCCGGAGCTTAGTGCTGCTGGTGGACAGGGAGAATTATCCTGCCAGAGGGGCTACAGGCAAAGAAATGGACATGCTGGAGGTTGGAAGATAGGGCGAGCATCACTGACGACATAGCGGAGGAGGTAGGAGTAGGGTGTCGGCAGAGTCAGCCACAATGTCTAAATGAGCCATGTACATTGAATAATACTGGAGGGGAGAAAATTTATACTATAATTAGGGGTTTCGTACCTATTACTTGGCTCTCCAGAAACAAAACCTCCCTTATTTAACTCATGAGGCTATATTTGCCTCGTGCTTGTTTGTAGAAATGGAACATATACAGTGGGTGGATACTCTACAAGAGAAGAAAACTTTAATTCGGTAAGAAGCATTGATTATAATTCAGGTCCGTCTTGAATCCCTTGCCCAGGGTGGAGTGAGGGATGTTGCTGATTTAGGAAACAGTCTTGCGTCTAAACATGTTTTTGCTAGTTTTTTGGAGCAGAGTTCTACTAGTGCCATGGAAAGGCAACTAATTCCGTAATAACAGCAGCAGCTAACATTATGAGTGCTTCCTTGTTGTGGGTCACTTTCCTAAGTGCACTGCTACCTACATTAGTTTATTCAAACCTCATAAAGCTCCACTTATCTCTACTTTCCAGATAAGGATTCTGAGACCCAGAAAGATTAAGTAATTTTCCTGTGGTTATAAAGTACTAAGTGATTGAGCCAGGATTCTAACTCAGACTGGCTTTTGATACAGTGGCAATAATAGTAATAGCAATAATAACATTAAAAACACAATAACCCTGACTTTTTACTATGTCAGCACTTTGCTAATAGCTGATCATGAGGTAGATGTTATTTACTGTTTAACCCCATTTTATAGATGAAGAAATAAAGACACAGCTAGTAAATGGTAGAATGAGTTTCTTACATAGTCTGATCTCAAATTCTCTTAATTATTTATGTTGTATTCCTTGGAGTATAGATAACATACTCATTTATTTGGAAGAAAACGATAGAAATCAAAGACCATAGCAATAAATTGTGTTTGTAATGCTGTCTTTTAGGACATTTAACAAATGCAGTTGATTACTGATGTGACTTTCCATGTTGGTCAGTGTTACTGTTTGGGTTTTCACAGTTTATTTTATCAGTGTCATCCAAGAACCATTCCTGTAGAGGGCAGCAGAGACACAACAGTGAATTCTGTTCATGACCTACATTTTTCAGAAAATTGGATTTAGGTGACCTTTGTTATGTAATTCTCATGTACTTGTAGTGATTGCTATGCAAATACAGGGTAATTGACCTAATAAATGTGTCACCAGTGAGGTTCAGGCTTTTGTTGAAGGTGCCCAACAGATTGGATGGCACAAATAAAAGATTTGAAAGTAGTTCATGTAGCTTTAAAGAGAAAACAAATATGGTTTTCAAATTTGGAATATGGATTCATTGTTATGAAACAGATGTTTTCTTTGTTCTCTTAACAAAAGGGGTAGAACAAATGGCTCAATACCTCAAAGAAGATGGAATATGGAAAAGTTTTAACAAAATAAGAGTAAACATAATTTTGTATTCTTGCATGGGAAGATGTAACCCTTTAGAAAGTAATCTGGTAAATTTTGCATGTATTTCTAAATGTAATGAGCATACTTGTAATTCTTTCTGTTTACTTCATTTATAAATTTGAAAGTAGTACATTAAATTCACTTCCAATGGTGAATTAGAATAAAATGATATAACTATGTACAAATTGTTAATGTCTAAGAACTGCCCATTGTATACATCATATATAGAGTTGAAGGAACTGAATTATGATGAACAAAAGCACACATTTTAGAAACTCTCACAAATATAATTATCTTCCATGTATCTACTATAGGTTTTTGTTTGTGGTTACCCTGAGGCTTACACATAAAAAACCTTTATTTGTAATAAGTCTATTTTAAATTGACAACAACTTAAGTTTGAATACATTTTGAAGTTCTGCATATTTAATCACCCTGCCCCCCTGCTATGTTTTGTTTTTGATGTCACATTTTACATCTTATTTTAATGTATCCCTTAACTGATAGTTATAATTATTTTTTATACTTTTGTCTTTAGCCTTTATACGAACTTTAAGTGTGATTAATCTACTACCTATACCATATATTTACCTTTTAACATAGTTTCATGTTTTCTTTTCAGCTTAAAGAAATCCCATTAACGTTTCTTTTGAGACTGGTTAGGTAGTGATGAACCTTAGGTTTTGCTTGTCTGAAAAACTCTGTATCTCTACTTCATTTCTGAGTGATTTTGCCAGATAGCGTATACTTAGTTGGAACTTTTTTCCTTTAGCACTTCAAATATATTTTGTTAACTCCCTTCTAATCTGCCAAGTTTCTGCTGAAAAATCTGCTCATTGTCTCATGTCTTATGTGTAACAAGTTGTTTGGATAGAATTCTGCTTTTAAGCATGAGATTCCTCATCTTTAACTTTTGACCTTTTAATTATAATGTGTCTTGGCATTGGTTTCTTTGGCATCTATCTCTTACTTGCAGCTCTCTGGGCTTTCTGAATCTGGATGTCTGCTTCCTTTCCCAGGTTAGGGAAGTTTTCATCCATAATTTTTAACAATAAGCTTTATGTCCCTTTCCCTGTTCTCCCTTTGGGAACTCTATATGTGAATGTTAGCCTGCTTGAAGTTGTCTCTTGTGACCTTCAGGCCATCTTTTGTTTTCTTTTTTATTCTTTGTTTCTTTTTGCTGCTTTAATTGGGTGAGTTCCAAGTTCACTGATGCTTTCTGCTGCTTCATCTAGTCTGCTGTTGAATGCCTTTAGTGTATTTCTCAGTGCAGATATTGTATTCTTTGGATGTGTGTCTTCTATTTCTACATTATATTTTCCAACTCTGTTTTGATGTACTTACTGTGTTCATTCATTCTTTTCCCAAGTTTTTTTATTTTTACTGAAAATTATTGAAATTATTGAAAATTATTGAAAAATGCAATTATTTTTATTGCATTTTTTCAATTTTTAAATTAAGCTTTTTTTATTATTGTATTTTGAGCGTTCTTTGAATGTCTTGAACATAAATCCTTAGTAAGATGTATGTTTGGCAAACATTTTTTCCCATTTTGTGGCTATCTTTATTTTATTTCACTTTTTGGTATATTTTATTGATTATGCTATTACAGTTCTCCCATGCTTTTTCTCCACTTTATCGTCTCCACCCTGCACCCCATCCCATCATCCCCCCACGTCTTAGTTCATGTCTGTGGGTAGCACATGTCACTTCTTTGGCTTCTCAATTTCCTACACTATTCTTAGGCTAGCCATATCTATTTTGTTTTGTTTTTATGTCAACATTTTCCAGCCACCGCTTTCAGCAGCTCCCCTCACCGCCCCCCGCACCCCTCCACACACACAACCTGAAAACTTTCCCCATTTGGCTTTGTCGATGGGTTCTTTATGCAGGTTACTTGATGAACCTTCCCCTTCTTTTCCCGTTATGCTTCTCCTTTCTCCCCTCTAGTTACTGTCAGTGTGTTTATTTCAGTGTTGCTGGTTGTATTTTGCTTGCTTGTTTGTTTTGTTGATTAGGTTCCACTTATAGGTGAGTTCATATGGTATCTGTCTTTTACCGCCTGACTTATTTCACTTAGCAAAATGTTCTCCAGATCCATCCATGCTGTCACAAAGAGTAGTAGCTCACTCTTTCCTTCTGCTGCGTAGTATTCCATTGTGTAAATGTACCATAGATTTTAGATCCACTCCTTTACTATTGGCCACGTAGGTTGCTTCCAGTTCTTCGCTATTATAAATTGTGCTGCTATGAACATTGGGGTGCATAGGTTCTTTTGAATTGGTGTTTCAGGATTCTTAGGGTATAATTCCAGCAGTGGACTTGCTCGGTCAAAAGGCAGTTCCATTGTTATTTTTGGAGGAAATTCCAAACCATTTTCCACAGTGGCTGCACCAGTCTGCATTCCCACCAGCTGTGCACTAGGATTCCCTTTTCTCCACATCCTCGCCAGCACTTGTTTGTTGATTTGGTTATGATGGCCATTCTGACATGTGTGAAGTGGTGTTTAATTATGTGTCTTGGCATTGGTTTCTTTGGCATCTATCTCTTACTTGTAGCTCTCTGGGCTTTCTGAATCTGGATGTCTGCTTCCTTTCCCAGGTTAGGGAAGTTTTCATCCATAATTTTTAACAATAAGCTTTATGTCCCTTTCCCTGTTCTCCCTCTGATTACAGTGGCCTTATAACATAGTTTCATGTCAGGTATTTTGATCCCTCCTACTTTGTCCTTCTTTCTCAAGATTGCTACAGGTATTTGGGGCCATTTATGGTTTTAATTTGCATCTCTCTGATGGCTAGTGATGCTGAGCATCCTTTCATATGTCTCTGGGCCCTGCGTATGTCCTCCTTGGAGAAGAGCCTGTTCAGGTCCTTTGCCCATTACTTAATTGGATTGTGTGTCTCCTGGAAGTGGAGTCTTGTGAGTGGTTTATATATTTTGGAGATCAAACCCTTGTCTGCAGTATCATTGGCAAATATATTTTCCCATACAGTTGGTTCCCTTTACATTTTGCTGATGTTTTCTTTAGCTGTGCGGAAGCTTCTTATTTTGATGAAGTCCCATTTGTTTATTCTTTCCTTTATGTCTCTTGCTCTAAGGGACATATCACTGAAAATATTGCTGTGTGGAATAGCTGAGATTTTCCTGCCTATGTTCTCCTCTAGGACTTTTATGGTTTTGCGACTTATATTTAAGTCTTTTATCCATCTTGAGTTTCTTTTTGGTGTGGTGTAAGTTGGTGGTTGAATTTCTTTTTTTTTGCCTGTAGTTGTCCAGACCTCCCAACACCACTTGTTGAAGAGGCTATTTTTACTCCATTTTATGTTTCTGCCCCCTTTGTCAAATATTAATTGATCATAGAGACATGGGTTTATTCTGTTCCATTGATCTGTGTGTTTGTTCTTATCCCAGTTTGAGACTCTTTTGATTACAGTGGCCTTATAACATAGTTTCATGTCAGGTATTTTGATCCCTCCTACTTTGTCCTTCTTTCTCAAGATTGCTACAGGCATTTGGGGCCATTTATGGTTCCATATAAATTTCTGAAATGTTTTTTCTGTTATCTGTGAAATCTGTCATTGGAATTTTAATAGGGATTGATTTGAATCTCTAAATTGCTTTGGGTAGTATGGACATTTTGTTGATGTTAATTCTTCCAATCCATGAACATGATATATACTTCCATCTACTTGTGTCTTTCTGAATTTCTTCAGTGTTGTGTAGTTTTCTGAGTGCAGGTCTTTTACCTACTTGGTTAAGTTTATTCCTAGGTACTTTATTTTTCTTGTTGCTATAGCAAGTGGGATTTTTCCCCTGATTTCTGATTCTGATATTTCACTGTTGGTGTACAAAAATGTCTTCGATTTCTGAATATTGACTTTGTATCCCACTGTGTTGTCAAATTCACTTAATTAGGTTGGGTAGTTTTCAGTGGAGTATATAAGGTTTTCTATGTACACTTCATGTCATCTGCAAACAATAACAGTTTTACTTCCTCCTTTCTCATTTAGAAACCTTTTATTTCTTTTTCTCGTCTGATGGCTGTGGCTAGGACTTCTAATACTATGTTGAATAGAAGTGGTGAAAGCGGACATCCTTGTTTTGTTCCCGATCTTAGTGGGAAAGTGTTTAGTTTTTGCCTGTTAAGTATAATATCGGATGTAGGCTTCTCATCCATAGCCTTTATGATGTTGAGGTGTGTCCCCTTTATTCCCACTTTGCTGAGTGTTTTATCATCACTGGGTATTGTACCTTATCAAATGCTTTTTCCACAGCTATTGATATGATGATGTGATTTTTGTCTTTCCTTTTGTTTATGTGATGTGTTACGTTTATTGATTTGTGAGTTCATACCATCCTTGCATTCCTGGGATGAATCCCACTTGATCACAGTGTATACTTTTTTTAATGTATTGCTGGATGTGGCCTGCCAATATTTTGTTGAGGATTTTAGTGTCTATGTTCATCAGCGATATTGGCCTGCAGTTTTTTTTCTTGTGTTTTTATCTGGTGGGATTAGGTTGATGCTGGCCTCATAAAAAGAGTTTGAGAGTCTCCCCTCTTCTTGGATTTTTTTCACATAGTGTGAGAACAGGGGTTAGCTCTTCCTTAAATGGTTTGTAAAATTCTTGTGAAACCATCTGGTCCAGGGCTTTTGTGTGCCTGGAGTCTTCATTACTGCTTCAATTTCACCAGCTGTTATTGTTCTGTTCAGGCTTTCTGCTTCTTCTCCATTCAGCTTTAGGAGCTTATATATTTCTAGAAATTTGTCCATTTCACCCACGTTTTCAAATTTCTTGGCATATAGTTTTTCGTAGTAATTTCTTACCTTTGTGTTTCTGTGGTGTCAGTTTTGATCTCTTCTTTCATTTCTAATTTTATTTATTTGGGTCCTGTCTTTTTTTCTTGCTAAGTTTGCCTAAAGGCTTGTGATTTTGTTTATCATTTCAAAGAAGCAGCTCGTGGATTTATTGATCCTTTGAATTGTTCTTTTAGTCTCTATGTCATTCAGTTCTGCTCTGTTCTTGATTATTTCCTTCCTTCTACTTGCTCTGGGCTTTGTTTGTTGTTGTTTCTCCAGTTCTTGTAGATGGAGGGTTAGGTTGGTTATTTGAAATGTTCATATCTTTTTTAGGTAGGTCTGTATTGCTATGAACTTTCCTCTCAGGACTTCCTTCGCTGTGTGCCTTAGGTTTTGGACTGCCGTATGTTCATATTCATTTGTTTCCAGAAACTTTTGATCCTTCCTGATCTCATTATTGACCCATTCATTGTTTAATAGCATGTTGTTCAGTCTCCATGAATTTGAATGTTTTTGAGTTTTTTCCTTAAGGTTGGTTTCTAGTTTTAAGCCCTTGTGGTCTGAGAAAATGATTGCTATGATTTTAATTTTCTTAAATTTGTTGAGGCCTGTTTTGCGGCCTATCATGTGGTCTGTCTCTGCAAATGTACCTTGTGCTTTTGAAAAAAATGTTTAGTTTGCTTCTTTGGTATGAAAGGTTCCATATATATCGGTTAAGTCCATTTGATCTAATGTGTCATTCAGCTCCACAATATCTTTGTTGATATTTTGTTTGGAAGATCTCTCCAATGTTGACAGTGGGGTGTTAAAATCCCCTACTATAAGTGTGTTGCTGTCTATATCTTTCTTAAAGTCCTACAGGATTTTCCTTATATATTTGGGTGTTCCTATGTTGGGTGCCTATAGGTTTACAATGTGTACGTCTTCTTGATGGATCCTATTTGAGTGTTATGAAGTGTCCTTCTGTGTCTCTTTTTATGGCCTTTGTTTTGAGGTCTGTTTTGTCTGTTGTAAGTATTGCTACCCTGGCTTTCTTTTTTCCGGTGCATTTGCTTGGAATATTTTTTTCCAATCCTTTACTTTCAGTCTGTTTAGGGCTTTAATTCTGAGGTGGGTCTTTTGGAGGCAGCATATGTGCAGGTCATGTTTTGTTGTCCATTCAGCTACTGTGTATCTTTTAATTGGAGCATTTATTCCATTTACACTTGAAGTTATTATTAATAGGTACTTATTCATTTTTTCTCTTTGTACTTGTGTCCTCTCTCTCACTCTTTTTCTTCATCTTAAAGCAGTCCCTTTGGCATATCTTGCAATGCTGATTTGGTAGAAATGTATTCTTTTAGTTTTCTTTTTTTGGGAAACTCCGTATTTTGCCTTCCATTTTAATTAAGAGCCTTGCTGGGTAGAGTTGTCCTGGTTGCAGGCCTTTGCCTTTCATTACTTGGAATAGTTCTTGCCATTCCCTTCTGGCTTGTAGTGTTTCAATGTAGAAGTCAGCTGCTAGCCTTATCGGGTTTCCCTTGTATGTTACTTCCTGTTTCTCCCTTGCTGCGTGTAAGATTCTGCCTTTGTCTTTGATATCTGCCATTTTAATTATGATGTGTCTTGCAGTGGGTCTCTTTGGGTTTGCTTGATTTGGACCCTCTGTGCTTCCTGGACCTTTGCGACTTTTTCTTTCCTCAAATTAGGGAAGTTTTCCATCATTACTCTTTCTAACAGGTTTTCTATCCCTTGCTTCTCTTTTTCTCCTTCTGGTATTCCTATTATATGGATATTATTATGTTTCATATTGTCGTGCATTTCCCTTAACTCCTCTTTGTTCTTTTTGAGCCTTTTTTCATTTTCTTTCTCTTTCTGGGAGTTTTTTTCTACCATGTACTCCAGCTCGCAGATTCGATCCCCTGCTTCATCTAGCCTGGTTTTGATTCCTTCTATTGTGTTCTTCACTTCAGAAATTGTATTCTTCATTTCCCTTTGGTTCTTGTTCATAGTCCTTTTTCATGCTGATATATTTTGCAGTAAGCTCCTTGTAGTTTCCCTGTGGTTTTTAGTAATTCCCACTGAGCTGTCTGAGTTCATATAGCTTCCTTGTAACCATTGTTTTGAACTCAGTATCTCATAGCTTACTGCCTCTGTTTCATTTAGTAGTCTATTTTAGGATTCCTCCTTTCTTTTCAGTTTGGGTTGTTTCTTTGTCTTCCCGTTACCTGGCTGCCAGAGCAAAACCACAAAGCCTAGAAAACAAACCCATGACTGCAAAAATAACTCCCTCCTGCAATCCTATGATCAACAGAAAATGAACCAGTATTAATGAGGCTGTAAAGAGAGTGAGAATATTATAAGAAACAAGAAAAAGAAACTATAGTATAAAATCCAGTGACTTAATATTCACCAACTGAATAGACAAGACAGGAATGTTAAAAAGCTATGTAGTAAAGAAAATACCGCAAATCATGGAGAAGACCACAGTGGATTTCATCTCAGTATCCTCTAGTATTTACCACTGTTTTTTCTTTCTGGATCTGCCTCTGGTGATGTCAGATGTTGCCCTTGTCTGACCTTAGGCAGTCTGTTCGAGACTCCCTGGGATCTACTGTCTGTGGCTGTCTTCTTCAGTTGTTAATCTAGTCTCTTTGTGCTCAGCAGTAAGGCTTAAGCACCTTAGGGTGGGGCAGAATCCCTCCTGGGGTTGAGACTAATGTTTCCCTTCAGGCTGCAGCTCCTCAGAGGGGAGTGGTCTGTGTGAACTCCATGACTGCTCCCTTATGGGGTATGATTCAGCCCTGGGATCCTGGAGGCTGCTCTCTCAGTTCTCTCCCCAAAGTCCCTGTCTGCAGCCTCTGCTCAGGTGTCTCTAGCCCACTCTGCCCATACCTTTGCCAGAACCCAGGGTAAGTGGCTACAAATGAAAATTTATGTGTTGACCCTTTAAACGGTTCTTTCAGTCTCCAGCTGCCCATCTCTGCCAGAGAGCAACCCTGCCATTTTTCACATCTGGCTGTTATCTGTACTTTCTGGGCTCTGGTGCTATAGACTGGGGATCCCCGCTTATGGTTTAGACACCTCCCCCCACCCCCGCTTCTCAGGTGGGTCCACCTGGCCTCTTAGATATCCCTCTGGCTCTGCTGCGTAAGAGTTTCCCAGCCAGCCTCTGCTGCACTCCAGTCATGTTGTGCTGAAGCTGATTCTTCTGTCTGAGGTTATAAGGGTTCTCTCTCACTATAGTTCATTTGTTTGTTATGGGTGATTTCTCCACATTTTAGTTGTAATTCCAGATTGGTCCTGGGATGAGGTCAGTGTTACTTCCATTCACTCCTCTGCCATCTTGCCTCTCTCTTTTCCCAAGCTTGGTGTGCATTCTTTATGACCATTACTTTGAACTGTTTATCAGGTAAATTACTTTCTCTGTTTCATTATGGTTCTTCTCTTGTTTTCTTGTTTTTTTGATTTTGTCTTGTTCTTTCATTTGAAACATATTCCTCTATGTCATTTCTTTGACTTTTTGGTTTTTTTCTAGGTATTAAATGAAATAGCCACCTCTCCAGTTCTTGAAGACGTGGCCTTGTGTATGAGATGAATGTCTTTGTTCAACCATGCCCTAGTTTGTTGTTGTCCCTCAAACATTTGTGATTGTCCAAGCAGTCTGTGTTTTATTTTTAATAGCTTCCAGTTGTTGAGGGTGGACCACATCTTGTCAGTGTCCCTAAGTGGGTAACTCAGTATTTAGTTCCAGGTTGATTAGGAGCTAGATCTTCAGGCAGCAGGTTTTAAAATATACAGATGTGGTCAACACATTTGTCTGGCGGTATCCCTTGGGTGGCAGTTGCAAAACTCAGGCCCTAGACTAGGGCATAAGCTTATTTCTGGGAAATACTGGCAAGCTGTAGCAAGGCACACAGGGTGCAATGATGGCATGCCCTGGCTGTGTTCCCTGAGAGCAGCGTCTAGATGTTCACAAAACCTGAAGCCTACTTATGGCTGGAAAACCTCTTTCACAGAGAGGAATGGTGTTTCAGTCTGCTGTTTATGCAGTACTGTCTAGGGAGGTTGCCTGCCAAATAATTGTCTTTCCAATTGTTATAGCCCTGTGGGACCCAGAAACTCAAGTCACCACCCCTATCCCCTTATCCTTGCCCACCCCCCACCAGAGCCAGGAAGTTAAGGTGCTCTCCTTGGGTGGTATGCACAAAAACTGGGGCACCAGATGTGTGTAAAGTCTGCCTCCTGGGAGATACTGGTGTTATGGGGTCTGGCAGAGTGAGAAGGCTACTCTCTAAGAAAAAATAGAAACATGGCACTGGTTGGATTTAGCAAGATAGAGGGAAGGAGCAAAAATGGCGCCTGCCAATTGGAGGATAAAGGCGGCACCTGCCACAGAAAAACCCAAATGATAAAATAGTCTAGAGTAAAATAAGAAAAATATACCTGCCACCTTTAACAAAGAGAGAGGGAGAGTGCAAAAATGGTGCTTACCAGTGGCTCCCTTACCGGAGAAATTCTAACAGGTCCAGTCCCCCCAGATTGACTCTTTAAAGAGATTCATATCTCTTTATATGAATCTCTTTGACATAACGTCTGGATGTTTTTCAGACAGCTGCTTCTGCATTGGGTCCTGGCATGAATGAGTTTGTTCACGAACCTTTTAAGACATTTCTCATTTTGCTGCTGCCCTTTGGGCCTTGTGTGTGTATGCCTTGTTAGTTTTCAAAACCAGGTGTTTTGAGGGCTTGTCTCTCAGGTGCAGGTCCTAAAAGTTAGGGTTCTTCATGGGGGTTACAAACCCTTCACTCTCCAGGTTTATGAGTTTCCTTCCAATTGTGGGTTCTGCACCAAGGGGTGGGGTTTATTGTGAGACTGTCTCAGCCCCTCCCACGTGCCTCAGTGCACGTAAATCATTATGCTAGCAGGTTTTTTCTCTTTTGGTAGAAATTAACGAGCAGATTATATAATTCATGGGGAAATAAAAAGGACCTAAGCTTTATGATCAGTCTTTCTACGAGAATTACAAAATGGATGACTTACATTACTTGATTTCAAGATTTACTCTAATGCCAGAATAATCAAGATTGTAATGCTACCGTAAAGATGTACGTATACAATTCAATGGAATAGAATAGAGGGCTGAGAAATTATTTTTGGCAAAGAAAGCATTCTAATGGGGGAAAAGAGAGGCTTTTAAATGGATAGTACTGGGACAATTGGATATTCATATGTAAAAATATTCATATTTTTATGAATATTTTGATATTCATAAAATATGATAGATATGCATTTATTGCCATTTTGTTACCCTGCCTTGTTGTTACCCTGCCTCACATTTACACAAAAAATAAATCAGCATGGATCATATATCTAAATGCAAAAGTTGAAAGCATAACACTTCTAGAAAAAAAAGGTGGATAATAGGCAAAGCTTTCTTTAACAGGATACAAAAAGTACCAGGTATAAAAAATACTGTAAATTAAATTTCATCAGAACAAAAATAACATCATCAAAAGATACCATTGAGAGAAAATAATAGCAAAACATTCATCTGTTAAGGAGTTGTATTCAGACTATATAGAGAACCCCTACAACAATTAAAGGACAACTCAATTAATTGGAGAAGAGTTAGAATAGGCACTTCATACATAATGATATAAGAATGGCTGTTGAGCACATTTGGACTTCAACATATGAATTTTGAGGGGTTACATTTCAGCTCATGACAATATTATAATGAAATATTCAAACATTAAATGGAGAACTTATTTTTTAAATCATTTTTTATTTTTCAATTACAGTTGACATACAATATTATATTTGTTTCAGGTGTATATCCCAGTGCTTAGATACTATATGACTTACTAAATGATCATCCCAATGAATCTAGTACTCATCTGCCACCATACTTACTGCAATATTATTGACTATATTTCCTGTGCTATACTGTATATATCCACAACTGTTCTCTAGCAACCAATTTGTTCTTAATCCCTTCACCTTTTTCACCCATCCTACCCAACCCCTCTCCCATCTGGCAACCATCAAAATGGCCTCTGTATCTGTGAGTATTTTTCTCTTCTGCTTGTTTGTTTATTTTGTTTTTTAGATTCAGCTGTTGATAGATATGCAGTTATTGCCATTTTGTTCATATTTTTTATCTGTTTCTTCTTTTTATAGAAGACCCTTTAACATTTCATGTGATACTAGTTTGGTGGTAATGAACTTCTTTAGCTTTTTCTTGTCTAGGAAGCTCGTTATTATACCACAGTGTTTCTTGCATCTTGTATCTTCTTCAATAAATGTCTCTATTTTTCATATTACATGGCTGTATACCTTCTGGACAGACCTTGTATGCCCATTGATTCTGAATGATAGCTTTGCTGGATAGAGCAATCTTGATTTGACACACTTTGAATATTTCTTTACAAAATTATTTATAATCCTCATCCAAGGATATGTTTATTGATTTTACAGAGAAGAGGAAGTGGGGGAGGAGAGAGAAAAAGAGACAGACAGAGAGACACTGATGTGAGAGAGAAACATAGATCACTTGCCTCCCATACACACCTTGACTGGGGATTGATCTGCCACCTAGGTATGGGCCCTGACTGGAAATCGAACCTGCAACATTTTGGCGTACAGGGAGACTCTCCAACCAACCGAGCCACCTGGCCAGGGCATGTTTTGCCATTATTTTTAATAGTTATACGGTATATAAAATTTTGGTTCACAACTTTGTTTCTTTTTTTTAATTCAGCACATTGACTACATCACCTCTCTGCTTTCTGGTCTCTGTTATTTCTGATGAAAAGTGAGTGGTTAATCTCATGAGGGTCCCCTTCTACATGATAAGTCATTTTTCTTTTCTTGCTTTCTGTTTTTTTTCTTTTTCCTTCAGCCTTTTTGCAGTGATGTGTTAGGATGTGAATCTCTTTGTGTTTATCCTACTTGGAATGTCTTGAGCTTCTTGCATGTGTAGATATATGCTTTCCATTGAATGTTTGAAATTATAGTCAATTTACTGTTTTAAATTATATTTTATCGATGATGCTATTACAGTTGTCCCAAATTTTCCCCCTTTGCGCCCCTCTACCCAGCACCCCGCACTCCCTCAGGCAATCCCCACACCATTGTTCATGCCCATGGGTCATGCATATAAGTTCTTTGGCTACTCCATTTCCTGTACTGTACTTTACAGCTCCATGGCCATTCTGTAACTATCTATTTGTACTTTTTAATCCCTTACCTTTTCACCCATTCCCCCACACCCCCCTTCCATCTGGCAACCTTCCATCAAAATGCTCTCTGTTTCCATGATTCCATCTCTGTTCTTGTTTGCTTAGTTTGTTTTTTAAATTCAGTTTTTGATAAATATGTATTTATTGCCATTTTATTGTCCATAGTTTTGATCTTTTTTTTCTTAAATAAGTCCCTTTAACATTTATTATAATAATGGTTTGGTGATGATAAACTCCGTTAGTTTTTTCTTATCTGGGAAGCTCTTTATCTGCCCTTTAATTTTAAATGATAGCTTTGCTGGGTAGAGCAGTCTTGGCTGTGTGTCCCCACTTTTCGTGACTTTGAATATGTCTTGACAGTCCCATCAGCCTGTAAGTTTCTTTTGAGAAATCAGCTGACAACCTTATGGGAACTCCCCTGTAGGTAACTAACTTCTTTTCTCTTGCTACTTTTAAGATTCTCTCTTTAACCTGTAGCATATTAATTATGATGTGTGCTTATGTGTGTATGTGTGTTAGAGTGGGTCTCTTTGCATCCAACTTGTTTGGGATTCTTTGTGTTTCCTGGATTTGCATGTCTGTTTCCTTTGACAAATTAGGGACGTTTTCTTTCATTATTTTTTCAAAAGATTTCCAATTTCTTGCTCTTTCTCTTCTTCTGGCATCCCTATGATGCAAGTGTTGGACATCTTGAAGTCCCAGAAGCTGTTTACTCATTTACATTGCTCTCATTTTTTTGGATTCTTCTTGTTTTTCTGATTGGTGGTGTTTTGCTTTCTTACGTTCCAAATCATTGATTTGATTCATGGTTTCATTCACTCTTGTTGTTTCCCTATAAATTGTTTCTTATTTCAATTAGTGCATCCTTTGTTTTTGACTGGCTCTTTTTTTTTTATGCTGTCGAGGTCCTCACTAAGTTCTTTGAGCATCCTTATAACCAGATTTTGAACTCTTTTTCTGATAGATTGCTTATCTCCTTTTTATTTAGCTCATTTTCTAGAGTTTCGATATATTCTTTCATTTGGGCCATGTGTGTTTGTCCCCTCATTTTGGCAGCCTCCCTGAGTTTGTGTCTGTATATTAGGTAGAGCTGCTATGACTCCTTGTCTTGGTAGCATGGCCTATTGTAGTAGGCATCCTGTTGGGTCCAGTAGCATGGCCTCCCCTGTCACCCAAGATGGGTACTTGAGGTGTGCCCTTCAGATGTGCTGAGTACGCCTTCCTCTTATAGTTGAACCTTGATTGCTCTTGGCAGGTCAGTGGAAGGAATTTACCCAGACCAGTCAGCTGCAAGGACTGGCTGTGACCACTGACCACCAACCTCTGCCCTCTGTGGAGAATCAGCTCTGTTGGGGCAGGATTGTGGTTCTCTGACGTGGCCTATACCTGTATACTGGGTGCGCAGGCTCAGGTTTTTCCTGGGTGGTGCAGGCCAAGGTCAGCCCCGACCTGTGTTCTGCGCCGGGCCACCCTGTATTAGCTATAAAGCAGTCTGCAGATGGCTGCTACCTGTGCTGATCTTGGACATTCCCAGGTGAAGCCACGCTGTGATTCTAGGCTAGCTGCTGCTAATGCTGGACCTGGGGCCACTCAGCAAGAGGTACTGGGGCTGAGGTTTCACTGTGTCCAGCTGTTGCTTGTTTGAGAGGATTTAGGAAGTTGTGAAACATGAGTCTAGACCGGCCTTTCATATGGAAAAGGCACTATTAACAGCTTGGATGAGACAGTAAGTTGGGTAGGAAGGACTCTTAGGGGATCTCCAGGGCAGGGCAAACAGTGTTAACCAGGTTGGTGAAATCTCAGATATGGCACCGGCCTGGCAGCTCTGTGGCTTTGTGAGGGGAGGGTTCAGAAAAGGGACAGTGGCCTCTGCCCACTTTTCTTTCTGGGAGAAAGCTGTCCCCATCTCTTGCCTTGTTGCCAGATACTTCAATTCCTCCCCATATGCCACCGGTGTCTTTCAATTGCTATCCAAATGCTGGAGCTCAGAGGGATTGAATCTGAGTAAGTGCATGTGTGGGTTCTTTAAAGGAACTACTTGGGACTCCAGAAGTTTCTTCCACCTACTCAATCCCTATCTGGTTGTTTGCAGCCAGGAGTTATGGGACTTGGCTTCCTGGCCCCAGGACTCTGGGCTCGGGGCCCTGGTCTGGGGCTGGGACTTCTTGTTCCCAATCTATCCCTCCTGTATTTTTATCCACCATGCATGGGTGTGGGACTAGCCCATTCCGTGTGTCCAGCATTCCTACCAGTCTGGAATGTTGCTAATTCTTTATTTCTGTAGTTGTCAGTTTTTCATTTAACTCGATTTCTGGTGGTTCTGATTGATTGTTCTTATATAGTTTAGCTGTAATTTTGTTTTGGTTGTGCAAGGAGATGAGCTGTGATTATGTACGTTGCCATCTTAACTGGACATTAGTCTTTATTTTTAAACTTTTTTTTCCTGCTTATTCTTTTCTGTCTTTGTATTCCATATATATGGAATGTGTATTTTATATATTTATATATATATATATATATATATATGAAACATTGTAATAGGACTCTGATGCCTCAGTCCCCTTTAAAGTAGGCACTTTGAGACCTCACACAGTTTTCCCAATCGTCATGAGCCTCCCTGTCGTATTTTTTGAATCTCATCAACAGTCTGAAATCTCTTCCCTTTCAAAGGTGATTTTAGTTTTGGGAAAAGGTAGAAGTTTCAGGGTGCCAAATCTGGGTTGTGGGGCCGAGTCACCTGGGAGATTTGTTATTTTGCCAAAAAACTTTGCATGAGCCATGATGCATGAGCGGGTCTGTTGTCATGATGCAGCTGCCAATCACCATTTGCCCATAGCCGCGACCTTCTGAATCATCTGAATAGTTTCCGTGGAGAATGTTCCAAGCTTAATGCAAAATTTGATGCAGACTTGTTGCTCAACTCGCTCAGTTTGAATGTGACAGCCACATAGTACCCATGCTTACTAAATGGTGTCTCCCGCCCCCACTGACTGGTAAGGGAAGTTGTCGTTGTTCATGCATGCACATTCCAGTCTACTCACCTTGGCTGCCAGGTTATATTGATGTGTCAGAAACCTTTCATATATTAACATTGACTGGACTTTTTCCAGACAGACCTGTATTTGGTCTTTGTCCCCAGTTCCTGCTACTGAACTTTAAAAACCCTTTGGAATTTCCTGGGTGTTAAGTGCATCCTTCTTATGCTAATGAGTTAGGCCTCTAGATAGTTTCAGGTTTAGGCCTTCATTTGCTTTACCTTTAGTGAGACCAGTGATTTAATCAATCATCATAAGTAATGGAGCTCCTATAAAAACTGGACCAGTAAAGCTCAGTGGCTCTCCCTCGTTAGTGAACACATCAGTGTGTAAGGAGGGTAACTAACAGCACTTGATTCTACAGTGAGAAGACCTAGAAGTTGTGCATCTGGGACCCTCTCAGACTTCACTCTGTGTGTAACCTTTATAATACATCTGTAGTTGTGTCACACTTTCCCTGAGCCCTTTCAGTTGTTTTGTCAATCATCAAACACTAGAGGGTTGTAGGAACCCTTGAATTTGTGGCTAGTCAGCCTGAGGACACCTGGAACTAGCGGCTGGTGTTGGAAGTGAGGGCAGTGTGGAGAACTTTCCTCTTGATGTGTGGGGTTGGTACTGTCTTAGGGCAGCTAATATCAGGATTGAATTACAGTACCCCCAGTTGGTATTACAGTAGTTGGAGTTGAAATAGTGTGCTTTTTCTTGTCATATTTGCATGTATTATTTCATTCAATTCTCATTGTAGGGCTATGAGGTGGTACAGTGTTCCTTTTACAGCTATAAGATTTATGTTCTTAAAGACCTCTCATAGCACAAGAATTTTTAAGTAAAAAAATATATGAGAAAAATAATACTGGCATGACTTTGGTTATAGTTTAGGACTTTTGAGATATGTAAACATACTTTTTCTGTTCATTTAAAAAAGCTTGAAACTAAATAAAATATTTTATACATTTAAATTAATACTGTATTATGTAATGCTAAGTTTTATTTACTATTCCATTTCTGAAACTTCTCAGTTAAAAAGTTTTATATTATTGCAGGTAGTTTTTATACAAAAAAGAATTTTATTTATCTACACCTTAATCTTTATCCCTGGTTTGTTCTTTAAATTGTGGACATACGTTCTCTGTCTTACAGTTTCCAGAGCCTCTTGTACCTTTTGCCCCTTATGTGTGTAAAATTTTAGGTAATATTCCTATGTACATCCAGTAATATTTTCTAAATTCATTTGGTAAAGCTTTATTGCCACAGAATATAGAAAATATCAGTATGTCTCACCTGGCTGTATCAGCAATTTCTGCATGAATCTTTTACTCTCCAGTCTGCATTGACCCACCCCACCCCTGCCCAGCCTGCTGCCATGCCAACAATGACATGGGAACATGTTTCTCAGAGGCACGCTTACTTTGCTTTAGCTTCCTTTGTCATTTCCCCAGTAGTGTTACCAGTGTGTTCATTGCAACTCTACCTTCTGTTTTACCTTTTTTTCTATATCTCACTTTTTATATCTACTGCTAATGATCCTGATAAGGGTATTTTATATGAAATTTTGTATTTAGGGGAACTGTTATAGAAGTCTGTCTATTTGTACTAAAATTTAGCATATGGAGGGGAGATTCGCCTAATTTGGGAGATGTTGCTGTATTCTTATTTTCAGACAGAATCATTTGAATCTTAGAGAAGTGAAAACCCGAGGACCCAGGATTGATAGTGTAGGAATTGTCTGGACTGAGAGGAGGTTCAGGATTAGAAACACATTGGGAGACTGATACCTGGTTTTATTTTTTTTCCTTTGGCCTCACTGCTTTCCTCTCTGTAGGTTGTCTGCCATATAATATCTAGTTACAATAGGAACACAAGTTAGACCTTCTTTCTCATATTTCCGATTTATCCTCTGTTGTACTTTGAAATAAGTCTTGATTTTATATTATTAAATATAGCTTTTGGTATATATTGTAAACTCCCTTTCTTATGCCTTACTAGTATTTCACTTTTACTTATTTTTAGCGCAGACATCTACCTCGGCTGACTTTTCCTTTCTACTATTAGCCTGTACTGTACTGACATAGCAGTTGTGGACATGGTTGCTGCATGTTTTTAAAACCAGACTGGTCTCATTTGTGACAAGACATTTCAGAATACTTAGGTAATTTGTAAAATAATTTTCTCATTTTCAGGTAGGGTTCGATTAGATTGAAACTCAGTAAGCTATATACACTCCAAGGTCATTATCTAGCTATCCTAACTTTATTGTACTACTAGATTTATATTATGTCTAATTAAGTGGATGCTGTATTATCCATGTTAATTTTTCACCTAGGCAAAGTTTTGAAGATTGTAGCCTTGTCTTGTTCATTATTCATTTTGATCTTTGCTTTCTCCCCCCCAGTTTAAAAATTATTTAATACTAGTATTTGAGGATATATAGTATCTTTACTGAGCTGGTTTTCCTAAAAAACTTCTTTTCAATATAAAAATTGGATGATGACATTAAAATTAAGAAACAAATAGGAAAACAAAGATTGGCTTATTATTTCTACTATTTTTTGCTCCGGGTGTCTGCGAGTTGCATTTTCTTACTTTGTGCTTTTATATCACAGAGGTTGTCATGTAGTAAATACTCAGCAGATACTGACTTAATCAGTGAATTAATGAAGTGTAAGGAAAAAGAAGATATTTGTAGGGCATTTCTTAGGTATTTCACCGGTCTGTAGCAGACACTCTTTAATAGGTCATTGTGTTATAGTGTTTTTTAAAATAGCATTCTAGTAACTTTGCTGTTATCACCTCCATCATAAAGAATAAAATTTGTATGAAGAGACATTAAGTAAATTATAACAAAGGAATTTACAGATTCCCAAGAAGAAACTCTGAGCAGAAAAGGGTTACTTATGGGAATGTTTCAGAGTTTTATGGACAAGATTGGTGGTTTTAAACCCCCTTTTTTTTTCATTTGACACATGTGAAAGATGACATTTAATATAATTTGTGTCATACTCTCAGGGTTATGTGCATTTCTGGTACTAGTTAATTCATTCCTGACTTTATTACTCAAGAAAGCTAAGAACATAGGGAGAAAGTATAATGTGACTCTGCTCTAGTTTCTTAAATCAGGGGGCAGATGTGAAGCTTGAAACTGTATTATTGTTGACTGTATCTTGCATTTCTTCTCTGCTGTTAACTGCATCCCATACATAGTATATGGTGGAGGATAACTGTCTTAAATGGAAGTTTAAATTTGAAAGCAGTACTGTAACATTTGAGAAACAATTTTTGTGTCATATAGTAATTCTTATTTTAAGGTCCCAGGTATTAAAAGCAATGTGAAGAAAACTGGGTGAGTTCAGAGAGAAAATTGAGTGGATTTTGACAACTGAGTAATATTTCAGAAAGTAGTAAAGAGGTGGGGAGAAAAGAGGTGTGGTTAAGTAGTATTGCAAGCTGAAATATAGGACTCTAGGGTGGAGAAATTATGAGGTGAAATTATAAAGGTGACTCGGGGCAAGGGATAGGGCTGAGTGTAGCACACTAGGCTTTCACATATATATATATATATATATATATATATATATGTCTGAAACTCAAGTGTCTTTACAGATCAGGCAGGTAATTTGAAAATGTGAAGCAGGCTGGTATAGATAGTTTGGAGTAGTAGGGGTTGTGATATTATAAATGGAGAGAATATATTTGTGGAAAAGTAGCAGTAGTTCTAAACAGTTTTTGCATTACAGGAATTCTAGTATTGTGTTATCTAAACTTCTGATTCTCCATGAACAGTTAGGAATTTAGATTCATATGTGTAGTGTTCCAATTTGTGAAGTGTACCTGATACTACACACCTGTTAGAATGACTAAAGAAACAAGAACTTGACAGCACTGAATGCTACTGAGAATGAGGAGTAAGTGTAGTGCTTATCCATTGCTTTTGGGAATGCAAAAATGGAACAGGAACTTTGGAAAACACTTTGGCAGCTTCTTATAAAGTAAAGGGTAAACTGGTAAGTGACGTTATTAGCACCACAGCTGTATAAGTCATCCTCCTTTTTCTTGCCTTTTTAAAACAAGTAATTAGACACCCATTCATGAATAAAAATACCTTCTAAGTCAAGGAACCTAGGAGGTTCTTAACACCTGAAAATAAGCCAAGAAGACCGACTTCAGTGAAGGCTGCAGATTTAAGGAAGTCAGCAAGCAGGCCCCTCCCTCACTCTCCCTGTCAGGGAAAAATAGTGGGTGAGTGCTGACCTGGGCCATTGCAGCATGACATCAGAGTGGTATAGAGATTAGTTTGGATGCAAAGGAGTGGTGGGGACTCTGCCAGAGCTACCCTTCTCCCCAGTGACACTGCATGGATAAGCTGTCTGGCAGCACAGTGGGTGATCTCTCCCACGGAGAAGGTGAAAAACAGTGAGTGCCTGGCTGTCCCAGTCATGCATGTTTGTGGCTGGAGAAACCCATTTCTCTATATCAGCACCCTGATTTCTGAGGTGCGACATGACTAGGGGAAGGGAGAAGAGAGGGAAGGGAGCAGGTAAGAATATTAAAGCACATTAAAGAAATATAGTTCTTGTTGTCTGCCGCAGGACTTCGGCAGGAGTTCTGTGCACAAGCTTCTTTGAGTACTCCACGTGAGGATATCTCCTCCAAGTGTCAGACCCCCCCTGCCCCAAGTGGTAAATCCACACACACCCCTGCCCTACCCGGTGGCTGACCGTCTTTGAGCATTCCCAAGAGTGGCAGTGAGAACAGGTATCAGAAAAACAGACGGGTCTGTGAGAAAGGAAGAAACCACAAACTTGAGCTATATCACTGCCTTCTGGAAAAGTAAAGAGTTCCTGCAGCAAGTGTGGTGAGCTGTAACAGGAGAAAACACAAGGTTAAGATTTCTACCACAAGAGGGAGCAAGAAGAGTGGCGGATGATCCATGTTAATATATGACAACCCATGATCAATGATAAACCTAGGGAACCCCAGAGAAGCAGCACTTAGGAACTGTACCTCATCAAAGATAACTGGTAAAGATACTTGAAATGGGAAAGCAGCCACACAAAAAATACAAGGAACTTAAAAAAAACAAGGAAATATACCATTACCAAAAGGTATCAGTCATTCGTCAACTGAGCCCTAAGACAGTACTATGATCTAGCCGATAAAGAATTCAGAGTAGCCGTATCGAAGAAATTCAGTGAGCTACAAGAAAACAGAGGCAGTTTAGTGAGATTAAGAAAAAGATAAGGGAACAAAATGAACTCTTTATGTAATAGATAGAAACCATAAAAAAGAACCAAGTCGAAATTCTGGAGGTTGAAGAATTCAATGAATGAGATGAAAAATACAATAGAGAACCACCTGTAGTAGAGAAGAGCAGATGGAATGTTGAGTAAGTGAGTTAGAAGATAAGAATTTGACAGAACATAGACTAGAACAAACAGAAAAGAATAAAAGTGAGTGAAGAAAGCCTGTGTGGCTATGGGACTCATTCAAAAGGGAAACCACCTAAATAATCAGAGTTCCAAAAGAAGAAGAAAAGGAAAAGGGGACAGAAAATTAAGGAAATAATAGCTGAAAACTACCCTAGCCTGGGAAAAGACCAAAACATTCATGTTCAAGAAGCTGAAAGTTGACCCTACCATCTCAGTACCAAAAGATCTTCTCCAAGACATATAATGAAACTATCAAAAATAAAATATTAAAAAGGAGTACTACAGGCAACCAGGGTGGGGGTGAGGTTGGGGGCAGAATGTAACCTGCAAAGGAATTCATATTAGGCTATCAGCTGATATCTCAGCAGAAACTCTACCGTTTAGGAGACAGTGGAATGACATATTCAAAGTGCTGAAAGATAAAAATTGACAGCCAACAATACTCTATTCAGCAAAGTTATACTTCAGATATGAAGGAGAAATAAAGACTTTTCCAAAGTAAGGCTGAGACCTGCCTTGCAAGAAATAGTGGAAGTTCTTCAAGTAGAATCAGAAAGTCACTCATCAACCATATGAAAAGATACTGAAGAATACAACACACTGATCAAGGTGAAAAATAGAGCCAAATTTAGAAAACTTTAGTTCTCTAATAGGATAGTAGACCACTTAACTATAGTGGAGGTTATAGGAAAAGCAAATTAAAAATAACTATGGCAACTATAATCTGTTAACAGATACACAGCATAAAAAGAGCATCAAAAATACAAGAGGAGGAGTAAAAGGGTGGAGACTCTATTGGTGAGTTAAGTTGCTATTAGCATAAAATGACTGTTTTTTGTGTGACATGTTTATGCAAGCCTCATGATAACCACAAAGCAAAAATCTAGAGTAGATTCATGAAAAATAATAAAAGGGGGAAGAAATGGACCTGCTGACATGGAAAGTCACCAGGTTACAAAGGTATGCAGAAATGGGGGGTTAAGGGGGGAATGGCAATACAAAACTACTAGAAAGTGACTCATGCTAAGCCCATTGTAGGACCTGGCACAGCTCATCACGGAGCATCCATGGCTGCTGTCAGGAAGAGAGGTGCCCAGATGTATAGCCATGAATTTGAAATGGCTTGCCAAAAGCAGAAAGCATTGTGAAGAGCTCTGTGGTGTGCAAATGGAATCTCATCAAAGCTCAGCAGAAACTTGGTACCTTAGCACTGCTTAGCTCTGAGTCCATGGATTAGGAACATGCCAAAGCAAAAATATCACTATCAGAATTGAGGCAGTGAATAGAAAGGAGTAGTGGCACAAAGAAGAGGCTGTAGTAGAGACACACACACACACACACACACACACACACACACACAGAGAGAGAGAGAGAGAGAGAGAGAGAGAGAGAGAGAAAGAGAGAAAATGTGTGTGTAGAATGCAGATGCCATTATCAAGGGTGGTTTCAATAAGAATTTTATTAATCATGATGAAAAGAACCCTGGTAGTGGCTCAGTTGGTTGGAGTGTTGCCCTGTACACCAAAAGGTTGCGGGTTCAATCCCCAGGCAAATGCAGATGCGTAGGTTGTGGGTTCGATCCCCACTTGGGGCATGTACGGGGTGGCAACCAATTGGTCTGTCTCTCTGTCACTCTCCCCCTCCCCCTTTCTCTCTCCTTTCTGTCTCTCTAAAGTCAATAGAGCATGTCCTGAGTGAGGATTAAAAATAAAAGATAAACAGAAGATGGCTATAAATCAGAATCACTTATGCAGAAAGATGAGCAAAAAATCAGACATTTTGGCTTATTGAGTCGATGGAGTGATAAAAATTGTGTCTGACCATTCATTCATACCTTGTATGTAAAGAAAGTGCTAAGTATCTTGTGTATTCATCCGGACGTTTAACAGAAAGGGACTCTGATGGAACAGTACCACATCAAGCTGTATAAAGCAGCTTATTATGAAAATGACCAAAAACTGTAATGTGGATCTGAGAGGGTGTTTTCATGTATTTTTCCAGAAAGCCAAAAATTATTTTGAAGCATCCAAAAATGAACTTCAAGTTTTCAAGTCAAGAGTCAGATCTTATTCTCAATCACCAAGTATTCAGTTTATGATAGTGTAAAATCACGTTCCCCATTCTGGTGTTGGGTCTATAGGTTTATTAGAATTCTTACCACAGAATCCAAGTTATCTTCAGCATTTTATCAGTACAGCTTTGTGCAGTTTAAACTCAGTAGTACATAAAGAAGCTGATGAACCCAACAGGATGAACATTGTATAATTTGATTAAGACTGCTGAGGCCAAGTGCTATTTTGCTACAAGAAAGGAACACCAAGAGTAAGAATACGATTGGCTATTTTCTTGACACTTACATGGGTGCTGCACTTCAGTTTTGTTCGGTTTTTGATGGAAAGGTACTAAAAAGTTTTGTAAAAATTTTTTATTCGTTTATTTCCCAAAGAGAGGAATGATACCATATGTTGCATCAGAAATCAAACTAGACTTTGTTTTTGTGCTACTAAATATGCATTTAACCTTCCTGCTCTCAATTTTAGAATCAAAGTATGAAAATCAATACAACTGCAATGTTTACAGGAACTGGTTGATTCTAGGAGGCATCTGCTATAGTCTATTTTTATGTGGATAGGTACATGTCCTACTCCACAAAAATGATTAAGGATAAAAATGGACTTTAAAAAACTCAGAAAGCAAACAGTAAGATGGCAATCATTCTAATTGTAAGTAGATTGAATTTACTAGTTAAACAGAGTGGCTGGATGGATTAAAAAAAACAATCGTGAGCTATATTTGCTGTCTATAAGAGGTGCATTTCAGCTCTAAAGACACACACAGGCTTGAAGTGAAGGGATGGAAGATATTCCATGCAAGTGGAAATCAAGAGAAACTGCAGTAGCCATACGTATATCAGGAAAAAACAGGACAATTACCGGACAAAAAGTAGATAACCTAAAGATATTGCTGAATTCCTAGAAACACACAACCTACCAAGACTGAATCAGGAAGAAATAGAAAATATGAACAGACCAATGATAAGTAAAGAGATTGAATCAATAATCAAACTAACTAAATCCCAGGACTAGATGGCTTCACTGGTGAATTAATTAATGTTTGGTAGAATTAAGACCAAACCTTCTTAAACTCTTCCTAAAAATTGAACAGGAGGAAATACTTCCAAACTCATGAGACCACCCTGATACCAGGCCAGATAAGGATGGCTGTAAGAAAAGGAAATTATAAATAATTATCCCTACGAAGCATAGATGCAAAAATTCTCTACAAAACATTAAACCAAATTAAAGAACACATTAAAAGGATTATATTCCATGAGCAAGTGAGACTTATCCCTGGAATGGGAGGATAGTTCCACAAATACAAATCAGTTAATGTCATACATCACATTAATAGAATGAAAGGTAACCCTGGCTTGTGTAGCTCAGTGAACTGAGTGGCACCCTGAGAACTGAAAAGTCGCTGGTTTGCTTCCTGGTCAGGGCAACTGATCAATGTTTCTCTCACATATCAATGTTTCTCCCTGTCTCTTTCTCCCTCCCTTCTGCTCTCTCTAAATATAAAACCTTAAAAAAAAAGTAAAAATCACATGTTCTTTTCAACAGATGAAAAAAGGATTTTGTGAAATACAACATTCTTTTATGATGAAAACCCTGAATGGGGTATAGAAGGAACATACCTGAATATAATAAAGGGCATGTATGACAAACCCACAGCTAAATATTATAGTAAATAGTGAAAAACGGAAAGCTTTTCTTCTAAGGTTAGGAAGAAGGCAAAATGCCCACTGTTACCAATGTTATTCAGTGTGATATTGGAAGTCCTAGACAGAGCAGTTAGGTAAGACAAGGAAATAAAAGGTATCCAAGTCAAAAAGGAGGAAGTAAAATTGTGACTATTTGCAAATGATAGGATTTTGCATATAGAAAATCCCAGAGACACAACCAAAGAAACTGTTGGAACTAACCAATGAATTCAGTAACATAAGGGATATAAAATCAACATACAGAAATTAGTTGCATTTCTTTCTTTATTTTTTAAAAAATTTTATTTTTAGACAGAGGGGAAGGGAGGGAGAGAGGGAAACATCAATGTGTGGTTGTCTTTCATGCGCCCCCTACTGGGGACCTGGCCTGCAACCCAGGCCTGTGACCTGAGTGGGGAATCGAACTGGCGATCCTTTGGTTCACAGACCAACGCTCACTCCACTGAGCTATACCAGCCAGGGCAGTTGCATTTCTATACACTAGAAATATATAATAATGAAATATCTTCAAAAGAAATAAAGGTCATCTCATTTAAAATAGCATCAAAACCAAATAATATCTAGGACTAAATTTAGCCAAGGAAATGAAAGATCTGTACAACAAAAATGACAAAACTATGTTGAAAGAAATCAAAGAAGGCACAAATGGAAAAATTGATACTGTGAAAATGTCCATACTGCTCAAAGCCATCTGTGAATGCACCACAGCTCATATCAAAATTCCAATGGTATTATTCACGGAAATAGAAAAAAAATCCTAAAATTTGGATGGAACCACAAAAGACGTCAAATAGTCAAAGCAGTCGTGATATGTAAGAACAAAGTCAGAGGCATCACACTTCATGATTTCAAACTATATCTGTAGTAAGTAAAACTCTATAGTATTAGCATAAAAATAGGCATATATTAGTGAAACAGAATAGAGAGCACAGAATTAAATCTGCACATATACAGTCAACTAATATTTGATGGTGGAGCCAAAAACACCTTTTGGGAAAGGATAATCTTTTTCACAAATGTCGTGAAAACTGGATAACCACATGCAAAAAAAAAAAAAACAAGAAAAAAAGAAATTGGACCCATATCTTATACCACTCACAAAAATTAATTCAGAATGGATCAAAGACCTGATAACCATAAAACTTCTTGAAAAAAAACAGGGAAGAAGGTCCTCAACAATGGCTGTGGTTATTTTGTTGTTGTTGTTGTTTTTAAATATAAGACATCAAAGGCACAAATCACATACAGGTGCTATTGCTACAGTGGCAAGTATCTGACAGTAAAATGTATCAAATCAACACGTATATTTTAAATTTGTACAATATTATGTTAAATATATTTCAATAAAATAAGTAAACACTCATACACACAAATGCTAAAAGTATACTTATCATACAACCTAACAATCTCAATGCTAGGCACTTAGCCAAGTGAACTGAAAACTTAGGTTCTGACAAAATTTGAGCATGAAATTTCATAGCAACCTTGCTCATAGCCTCCCCAAACGAATTAACCCAGATGTCCTGCAGCAGGTGAATGAATGTCCCCACACAGTAGAATACTTTCAGTAATAAAAAGAAACTGATGATCATGCAACAAGGTGGATAAATCTTAAAATCCTTTTGCTAAGTGGAAGAAGCCAGAACCCAGTATATTATAATTCTATCCTAATGGAATAACAGTGGTTGACAATGGTTGGGCTAAGGGATTGATTACAAAGGGGCAACATGAGTTTTTAGGATAAGGGAACTATCCTTCAGTACTGTGGCAGTGGATATACAACTGTGCCATTTGTCACAACGTATAGAACTGTGCTTCTGAAAGAGTGAATTTTACTCTGTATACATTTAAATAAATCAAGTAAGTAAATCAGGTTAACTTTACTGAAGGGTTTGAGGAAGAAGGAGCTGCCTTAAGTAACTTTGGAAAAGTGTTTGGCTGCATACTGTGAGGATAAGAGAAAAACTGCTTAACCTAGTGGTGAGAATGAACTAATGTAACACCAAGTATGGCGCTTTTTGAGACCTGGATGAATTAACATAGCCTTTATGGGAATGATGTAACTTTACTACCTCTTACCTGGTCTGACTGCATGAGAGAACTAAACTGTGGTCCATATTTTTCTCCAGGGCTTTCCACAGAAGTCAATACATTATTTCTAGCTTTACTTATCTCTCCCTAAAATGCCAGCTCAGGGTGCTTTGGAATTTTCCAAGTGCGTTGTTAAGAGGAGGAGACACCCGAGGAGGAGGGCCAGAGTGTGGATTCGTTGTGCTTGGGGAGGGGTTCCAGTGATTGTTCAGAGAAATACTGAAAGGGACCCAAGTGGAGAACTAGTACTCCATTTAGAGTAAAGATAAATGAAAATTAACCTGAAATAAATATGTATCAAACACTAAAAATCGCTTACCATATTTAAGTATCTTTTATCATTATATTTAAAAATTGATTTAAAATGTGAGCTGAGATTCTTTTTAGTGTAGATTTCAACACCTTTTTTTGTGCTTGTGCCAAGAACACAGTGTTCTGTTAAGTCATTCAGTGACGAAGATTGCTGGCTTGCTGCCAACCAGGGTTAAGTTCATTCAGATAAGTTTCAGTGTGGATTCTGAACTGAGTGAGGAGTACTCTTCTTGTCTAAGTGTTGTTAGGTGGGTCTGGAGAATTAGTAGTTTTAAAATACAGTTATTAATACTTCTGTTTTGGATTTCATATGTAAACAGTACTTTAATACTGAATCAACCTGCCTGCCTGCTTACTGACTTTCCATTCCTGAATTGGTGAAATACCACAGCCCTCCTAACCATACTAGACAAGTACCTGGTATGCACTGCATGGACTCTGCTAGCAGTCTCATTTAAGATACTACTCTGTACTGCTAAAGAAAACACATATTCGTTGCTTTTCTCAGTCAGGTATGGAATTAAAAATTGGAAAAGGTGGCTTAGAAGGAAGAAAAGTACAGTGTTTGGTAAGGATGTTTTTTACCTACATCTCTCCATCTCTAAATTTAATATTTACTCCTTCACTCATTGGAATGAATGGTTCTTTCTTGGCCTCCTTTTTTCTTTTTTACTTTGTTTTCCAGTCACAAAAATACGTGCATTGACTCTGTTGTATTCAAAATGCAGTAAGTACACAGAAAGCTAAGGATCAGAGCAGTTTTGCCTAAATATTATACACATTTAAATAATTTTTTCTAAAAATATTTAATTTGTATATGTGTGAGTGAACAAATATATCTTACCTTAAAACTAGGTGACTAGACCTTTGAAAACTAACCTTTTGTTCCTGTTCAGTGCACTGATTAACCAAGGTGATTAAGTCTGTGCTGATAATGACGGTTTTAAAGAAGGCTTGCCTTAGTGTCTGTTAGAATATGTGATTTTAAAAAATTTTTTAATTTTATTTTTTGCGCTACTCTCTGGTCATGTTTCTTTGATCACTGTCTCTCTTACTCATTTCTAGAGTCTGTCAGGATACCTCGCCTTGGCTGCTCAATATGTATTTACAGCCTGGCCAGTCAGTGGAGTTTAACAGGGCAAACTCATGGTGATGGAGAAGTTAGGTCTGGGAACCTATTTTCTATAATACAAATAAAACATAAACACATGCTTTCATAGATGCTTATTAAATATTTAAAATCAAACATATTATCAAAAAGCTATAACATAAACAAATGTTTGGGACATTTTTCTATGTGGATTACATTGGCTGGGCTTGCAGTGAAGCTTACATGGAAGAAACTTTTTTTACCCGTTAAATCTTCCTGTGGCAGAAATATTCATTTATTGCACTTCCAAGGACCTCTGAACAATATTAAATATTTTTAAATAAATTGAATATGTATGAATTTCTGAGAAAACCATAGAATGTTAAATGCTGGAAGGAGTATACGTCTACTTTTCTCCTTCCTCAAGAGGCATGTTGTAGTTGTTAACTGAAAGTTAGGGTTCAGGTATTACATCACGATAGCACTCTCTGCTTCCATAGTGCCCTTTCTCATAGCTCTGAGTACTCATTGTCTTATTTGCCTTTCTCTCCAACAAGACTGTTTCTTCAGGGTTATGATGAATGAATGAGTGAGTGAATGAATGAATGAGTAGAGGCAAGACATGCAGATGGATAGTGGCAGGAATTTTTTTTAAAACTGTTGGCAAAAACTCATCTACTCGTGAATTAAATACCTGTATCTATGGTGAAAGCATAACCAAATATAACTGTTTAAACATTCAGTTCTCATGAAAATAGAACCTGTGATATTATAATTTTTTGATTCTGTATTTATTCCATTAAATTTCTCTACTTTCACTAGTTTTACACCTATGATGTGGGTGACAGGACAAAGTTAAGGGATCAGAATTGCTGTCGTGGGGGCATAATTTCAGTGATGGCTCTCTCCGGGTGTCCCTCAATACTGAAACTTTCACTGAAGTAGTGAGAATGTAAAACAAAATGTGCATCATGATATAATCAGAATTTTCAACTATGAGTAAAGTTTATACGAGAAAGATTCTGTACTTAATTAGGAAAAATAGGTAAAGAAATTAGTATGTAATAAGCATTCATGATCACATGGATTGGTCATTTGAAAACCTGTTACCAGGATTTACATGATAATGAAATTTTAAGTAGACTGCTCATTAACAAAGCCAGTGTGTCCTATGGGTTGAATATATGGTTATGATCTGTATAATTTATATTTCCAGAAAATATTTTCATGAAAAACATTGAACAGAAAATATATTTGTAGTGGGCAGAGGTAGAGAAGGGTTGCATCTGATGCTTAAAATAGGACCAGTATAGGATGGGGCAAAAGTAGGTTTACAGTTGTATGTGAAACAGAGGCAGTCTTGTATTATTATTTATTAATTATTGTATCATTTTCCATATGAACAACAGCAGATCTACTGTTACTCCACTCTGTATATACAGAAAGTCCTAGAAAATTTTGAACACCGAACTTTAGTTTTTAAAACTTACACAGTAATGATTAGCTGCTATTTTGTGGGTTTCTACCTAATATGTAGGAGTGCTGCAGAATACATTTTCTCATTCAGTTTCCACAGTGACCCTGTTGAAATGGATATCACTGTCTTTATGTCAGCTGTAGGATAACTTCGCTGTTTCTTAAATTAAAAATCTGCCCAGCAGTACTCTGCTAGTAAACAGTAGATGAGGACATCCAAAGGAATCTTTGAATTAGTTCATAAGAGAAGAACAATCTCCTTGTATTCCACTCATCAGTTTCAGTACTCATGTAAAAGTTTTCAATTCTTAAATCAGTAGGACATTAAGGAATAGAGGAAAGAGTACTAATTTATCAACTAGGCACATATATATACGTATGTATGTATATAAAGGAACAGGTTAAACTTTCTATGCTAACTTGCTTCTTGTTCATCTTAGATTATTCCATCCAAATTTCTGGGCATGGAGCACTTTGGTATTTGTATCTGAGGAAAGGAAAATGATTTCCCCATATTTCCATTTCACGACACCCACTCCCTAGCTACCTGTTAGAACTTGATGTGTTTATCTTGCCTGTAGGGGAGTCTGTCAGCACTCTGCTCTGCTCAGTGTATATCTTGTAGTTTTTCAAGATATCCCACTAGGTCCTAGGATATCTACCAGAAAAAAGGACAGAGTGGAGGGGTGTAGGAAGGCCAGGGGAAGGAGGAAATTTACTTAAGTCAACCTCTTTTATTTATCTTAGTTTTACTCCCTTATTTCACTTTGAGTATGGGTTACTTTTTTTTTGGGGGGGGGTATAATGGGGCAGGATAGCATTTATTTTCCTTACCATACAATTTCTGGTTCTTTTTATTGAGCTGAAACTTCTACAGAAGAAAGCAGAATGAGCTTCAAACTCATTTTCATAAATACTTGCTTTGGTTTTGTTTACTTATAAAAAATAAGTTCAAAGTCTGGAACTTGGAGTTCTGAAAAAAAATGGGGAAGGTGAAGGGGGAAATAAGAGATCTCTTCTGTGTTGAGCATGTAGTGTTTCAAAGCTGCATGAAGGTCAGTAGATGATATTAAAGAATATAAAATATACATATGCTTTTGTTCATGATGTCCAAAACATGGAAAAAACTAAAGCGTCCTTTGATATATAATTCGGTAAAGAAGATGTGGTACATATATGTAGTGGAAAACTACTTGGCCATAAGAAAAGATACACTGCCATTTGCAACAACATGAATGGATCTTGAGAATATCATGCGAAGTGAAATAAGTCAGAAAAAGTCAAGAACCATGTGATTTCACTCATATGTGGGATATAAAATTGAAAGCAACAAACAAGACAGACAAAAACTCATAGACACAGACAACAGTATGGTGGTTACCAGAGGGAAAGAGGGGTGGGGGAAGGTAGTAAAGGGTAAAAGGGGTCAAATATATGGTGATGAAAGGAGATTTGACTTTGGGTGGTGAACATACAGTGCAATATACAGATGATGTATTATAGAATTGTACACTTGAAACCTATATAATTTTATTAACCTATGTTACCCCAGTAAATTTAATAAAATTAAATATATATATATATATATTTAACTGTACTTTCAGGAGATTTGTGAGTGTTTAGTCATTAAGATATTTGTGGCTTTAGCATATTTTATTCTGACAGTATTTGCTCTCTAATCTGTTAAGAGTTACCATCCGTATTTATCAAATCTGTTAACAGCAAATTGCATTTTGGTAGACCATTGTACTTTTTAAAATTTTAAATAAATATTGAAAATTAGTTTTTCCCCCAAATAAACATGTCAAAAATGAGTTTGTCCCATTTTCACATGTGACAGGAGACAGGACCTAAAACAGATTTTCTAAATTTAAAATTACAATTTGAGGCTAAGATCCCTTTATACCTACTTCAAACTAGTCGTGTGAAGAGCAAATGATTAAATTCACATCTTTTGTCTCTGTAGTTGTCTCTAAACATGAATGGCATTGGCTTAGATTGTTTAACAAGAATTTGTCTCTCAGTTCAAGAGGACTGTCTGACCCTTAATATTAATTAATTACTTCAGTGGAAAAAGTGTAAAGATTTTGTTTTTGTAGAATGTGTTTATTTTTATGAGTTATAGCGCTGCCTGTAGATATTGACATTTAAGAAGTTAAAATGTGGAATATGTACACACCCACACCCATACATACATCTTAATTTTCTTGCAATGTTAAATCAGTCACAATAAATGTTCTCTAGTTTGTCTAGCTCGATGTAATTAGAGTTAACATTTTTAAATAATTTATTTTCATTTTAAGACATTAAGCATAGTGTGAGTGGAATTTCACAGACATCTGTGATACAAATGAAGTATTTCGGTCTCTGATCCTTTTACTTTAAAAAAATTTTAATACAGTTTTATATTATTCACTGTGGCACAGTAGATGAATAATTTATATCACCTCTGTTATCACTGTATTGGGACGCAGTTCCAAACTTTGACTGCTTTTTTTCTTTGAAAAGAACCACAGGTGAAGCCTTCTGCTTGTTTGGGATCCCAGGTGTGTCAAACTGTGTAAAGGATCCTCAGAAGACCTTCCTTTTTGGCTATGCCCTTGGGGCAAAAAGGAAAAGATGGTTGATGAGTACAGGATAGTGATTTTATGTCTTACCTTTTCTGCAGAGATGAGGGTGGGGTGTATATTTGTTTTGATTATTTTTCCCATTTCCTAGAAAATCAGTTTAAGTACTGCAGATAAACTTAGAATTGAGATCCCTTGACATTTATGCCTTGTGGATTTTGTAAGTGTTCTACATTTAGGGTAGAGGACATCTCATCTCTGAAGAAAATATAGTCATTATGTGTGTGTGTTGTGTGTATTTTTGTGTCTTAAGAATGTGTCATGAATGGTAGTTCTCATTTTGGAATGTACAACAAACTTTCTCCTTCCAGGTACTCTTTCTGCTCCAAAAAAATGGAATCTTAGTAACAACAAGCCATAACACTGGGTTTGGGATTCACTTTCATACTGGATTGTATGGATTGTATGCATCTGTGTAAAACTGTTTGAAAGAGCCTGGAACAGTTTATCACTCTCTTTTACAGTAGTGAAGAAGCTAACTTTCCCAGTAGACAGGCAACAAGAAGCATGTTTCATTGCTGTGTGGCTAGTTATTTCTCAGTAGTCCTGCAGCAGACAAACTAATTCATTCTCAAATTCAGTGATCCTGGAGAAAGTTATTCTGCTCACCTTGTTTGTCATTGATTCATTTTAAATATATAAGAACAAGCCCCAGGATAGGAGTCCCAGGAATACCTGTAGACCCAGGTAGGTGGTATAAACCAGTAGGGCCTGGAGAACCCTGCCTGACTGGAATGGCCGCTCTGGCTGAGCACAAGGGCTCTAAGTAAGCTCCAGCCAGCTGTTGCTGTGCAGAACATGATTCCAGCCTTGCCAGATCCTTTCAGTTTCAAGAGAAGTTATCACTATAGATCTGTATGTGAAATTGCCCAGTTTCTACATGTAAACAACTAGTTCAAATGAAAACTAAAAACCAAATTTAAAAACTTTGTAGGTTTCTCTAAACACAGACCAGATATTTGATAACATTAAGGGGATTTTAAAAAATTTAGTTGTGATCATTGTATGGTGATTGTACAATAATAAAAAGAAAAGTGCTTATCTTTTGGTGATGGAAGAAAACAGTTCCGCAGAGGCAAAAACAAAAACTTGTCACTGGTTGCCAGTTGGTATCCTGTACTTTGAAAAGAAAAAATTATTTATTTATTTTTAGAGACTGGGAAAGGGAGAAGGAGAGGTTGAGAAACATTGATGTGTGAGAGAAACATCAATTGGTTACCTTGTGTACGTGCCCTGGGACCAAACCCGCAACCCAGGCATGTGCCCTGACCAGGAATCAAACTGGTGGCTTTACGCTTTGTGGGACGATGCCCAACAAACAGAGCCACACTGGTCAGGGCTCCTGTACTTTAAAGTATCTTGTGGTGCCCATCAGAATTGTTCTTGGAATTACCGAATCACAAACATAGCTTTGGTGCTGTTTGCATTCGTGGTAGGATCAGATCGATTCAACCAACATTTATTTATTGTTTATGGTGATCATTCACATTTTCACATCTTAAATGCTATTGTGCTATTTAATATTGAAAATAAGTGATGAGTGATGCCGATAAAACTAAAAAATATACAACTGAGAAATGGTTTAAATGATCACAGTTACACAAAAGGAGGTACCTGAAGTACTAGTTCTGTGACCTTGTATAGGTTCTTCTCTGACTTCAGTTTTATCATCCCTAAAATGGGGATAGTAATATCTATTAGAGTTTGTTGTCAAGTTCAAAGGGGGCAACATGAGGGTGAAAGTGCTTAGTAAATGGTTAAGCACCATATGAATTTGTTATGGTAATAAATCATATTGTTATGGTAATAAATCATCAGGGTATACTGAGTACCTTTTATCCATCTGACTATTAGTAAGGGGGAAATAAGGTGAGCATAGCTTGATTCTGGTTTTTTGGATCTGTGATGTACTGAAGCTCCCAGGAAGGGCCTGCTTGGGGACTTCAGCCCTCCGTGCTTAGTTAGGGAGCCCAGTGTCCCAGGAGAGGTTACAGACTTGGACTGGAAAAGTCTGTTAGGCAGACAGGAGTAAAACCAAATATTCAGATGCGAGTAACTACACAAAGCAGTGATTCTTCTGGGATCGTCCCTTGGAGAAGGGACCAACCAGCAATAGCACCACCACCTGGAAACTTGTTAGAAATGCAAAATCTTGGGCCTACTACGGACCACCAAATCAAAATCTGGGAGTGGGACCAAGCCGTCCTTATTTTAATAGGCTTTGTAGATGCTTCTGTGATTTAAGGGCTGCTTAGATAGAGAGCCATACTGAGGAGTAGGAATATCTGTAGAATGAGTAGCCTTGGAGCTAGCATGTTAGGAGAAGATCAGGACCTCAGGACCCATGAGTGAGCACAGGTAAGGGCAGGAAACCAGCCTGAGGCCAGATTTTATTTAATTGGTTTTACTTGGTCTGAGAGTAGGAACCCTCAGTCATCAGATAGCTCCTAGACTGCCCTTTGGTGCAGTTGCCTAGCCCAGAGGCTCTCCATGCTGCACAGCCTTCTTGACAATCTGAGGTCTAGGTCTTGGAGTAGCTAGAGTGAACTGAGGAAAGCATCTCAGTGGCCAGTGTAGGAATATGAGCATAGGTATTAAAGCCCAATAGATGTGGAAGTTGAGTGCTGTGGGGGCAGTGCAGGATGTGTATGTGCATGCATACATGTGCACAGAGCAGGGCAGGTAGTAGTGCACACTCCCATGAGGCTGGCATGGTAGAGGCCTGTTTTGCTTCCCGGGAGAACATCCGTGGTGCTGTGCCTGAGAGGCTGTGCAGTGAGATGGCGTCCCTTTCTTTTATGGTGCTGATAATCACTTGTATCATTTTAGAGACCCTGGGTGATTGTGATGTGTAGTCAGAAGCACCCATTTGAAGTGCTGTTGCTGTGTGGGAGTCTGATTGATGGGTCTTCCTTGGTGCCTTGTGGTCTGCAAGGCTGCCTGGAGCGTACCTCACTCTAGGGCCTAGACCCATCTTAAGACTTTTCTCTCATTACTCTTTGATCACACATTTTTAAAAAAGATTTTATTTATTTTTAGACGGAGGGGAAGGGAGGGAGAAAGAGAGAGAGAGAAACATTAATGTGTGTTACCTCTTGTGCGCCCCCTACTGGGGACCTGACCCACAACCCAGGCATGTACCCTGACTGGGGAATTGACCAGCAACCCTTTGGTTTGCAGGCCGATGCTCAATCCACTATATCAGCCAGGGCTGATCACACATTTTTACATGTCAGCCATATCAGATTTTTACTATTTTTAGAATATACTGTGTGTTTTCCTATCTGTTTTAAATAAAATAAATTAAATGTACAAAAATGTAAAGAAAAATTAGTGCATACCCATAAATCTACACAGCCTGAGAAATAAAACATTTCAGGTGGCATTCAGGCCCTTTCTACCATCTTTATCCATGTTTTCTTTTTCTATTTTTTTTCTTTCTTTCTTTCTTTTTTTTTTTTTCCTAGCCAGGATCACCTTGTATTGCTAAAATCTCTAAATCAAATCCTGTTCCCCCTTTAAGTGGCCAGCCCTCATATCCCCTTCTCTATCAAATGATCTGGTGAAGTAGTGAGCTTTTGAGGGGAGTCCCATAGGCTAATTCATGTGGCAAAAGTATCTCTGAAGGAATTCAAAGGCATAGAAATTGCAGCTGCTTTTTAATTTATTTAGGTGGAAGAATATTTCAAATTCTTCACTTTCTTGGTTTTTCTCCATTTCTTATCTACTGCCCCAGCCTTCGGCAGTGATTTTTCAAGAAGGAAGCTATTTTCCATGCTCAAGTTTGGAAGCATAATAGACAGTTATTCATATTATTGAAATGATACTTAAAAAATAATACCTACTTTCTAACTTTGTTATTCAGAAATATGCTCTGTGCTGCATTTCAGGGTGGCGGCCACAGAGCTTACATGTCGTCAGGAGACTGTGGTGCTGCCAACTTGCTGTCTAGGTAGTTTGTTCTCTTTCCTCCCCCACCGGCTCCCCCTCTCCTCTTACTCTCTTACTGGGTAACGTATTTTGGGGACAAAAAGGAAGATGGCTGATGTGCTTGTACAGAGTCTACTGCATTTATTTGAAGGTAGGAATTTATATTCTAAATACACTTGGATCATTGTTTTAAAGAAGAATGTGGAGAAGGGAGAATAAGCTGTCTGTGCTCAGTTATTGCTCCTATAAGAGTATTATTCAGTTAATTATAAAAGATTTGGTTCATGATGAGAGTATATTGTGCATTTTGCCTAGAACAGTAAGTGATCATACTTAATCCTGTGTAGGCTTGTAAGTGACTTCAGCCTTTTTCAAACTGTTGCTTGGCTTTTCCCTCTTGGCCATGAAGCCAAGGACACTGTGAGCTTCTGTTAGTGTCTGCTGAATCCTCGATGCAGACTCAGGAGCTTGAGTTTTCAGTTGAAGTTCACTCGAAGAACCATTGCCATTATGTTAGCCTAATCTGGGTCAAGAGCTATCGAAGAACCCTGACTATTGTTCAAGCAGTGTTATGATTTTTCTGTTTGTTTTTATCTCTTTTTTTATTGAGGTATTGTATAATATCTACTTTATATTGTATAGAACATGATATTAGTTTCAGGTGTACAACATAATGATTTGATATTTGTATATATCATGAAATGATCACCACAGTAAGTTTAGTTAACATTTGCCAAGCGGCGTTACTGATCTTATAACTTCAAAGCAAGTTTTGTTTTTCTTACATGTAAGGTATAGAACCTATTTCTGTTTAAGGGACTAATTCTACTAGTCGTTTAGGTCTGTGTTTAATTAACAGTTTGCAGGCCCCATTTTCTTTTTCAGTTCTCAAATTGAATTCCCATTTGGAAAATACCCAGTGTTCATTTGATTTTTTTTCAGTTGTAATAAATCTTACAAACTATGATTTGAATTTCTAAAAATGTTTCCCAGGAAGTCTTTTCAGTGGCATTTCTGGCAAAGCAGGCCTCATAATCCAAAAAATTTTTTTAAATGCAGCTTCATCTTTAATAAAGTTTTGTTTTTCTGAGTTTGTGAGCAAAACTTGTCTTGGATCTGTAAATATTTCAGAGTCTCAAATGAATTTCCAGGCTTTTCCTACATGCACATAGGAAGGTAACATTTGGATACTCTTTACTCATTTTTTTGTATTGAAATACATTTAAAAGATAACATTGTATAAACTTAAGGTGTACAAAATATTAATTTGATGCGTTTATATATCGTAATACGATTGTCATTGTATTTAATACCATAATCAGCACCTCTCTCACATTATATACTTATTTCTTCTTAATGGTGGAAATAATTAAGTTCTAGTCTCTTAGCAAGTTTGATGATTATAATACATGTTGTCTATATTCATATATTGTGTATTTGATCTTTAGAACTTATTTGCTACTCATTGTTAGCTTGTGTCCTTAAATAACACCTGCCCTGTCCTCCCACCCCTCATCTCCTGGTACCCACCGTTTTACTCTCTGTTTTTACAAGTTTGGCTATTTCAGATTCCATGTATAAGTGATATTATACAGTGTTTGTCTTTCTCTGTCTGACCTGTCTCGGCATAATGTGTTCCATTTATGTTGTTCCAAAAGGCTGTGTTGGACAGTGTTTACTGTGAGGTGGGCCCCCTTCTGTGTACAGGTGCCACCTAGGCAGACCCTTTTGCACATGTCCTCATCTGCTCTCACCATAAACCTATGGCTTGTTCCCCTGGTATGTGTCTGTGCTGTGTACAAAAGGTGTCCATAAAGTTTGGGGCGTATTACCAGCATAATTTGTTCTCTTCTGCCTGAGAACCTGGATCAGGTACAGTCATAAATATAAATGCTTCAAGCTTCTTCTCGGGCATTGAGCTTTGTAACTAGCCATGAACAGATCTGCTCTATTCCTGCACTTGCAGAGGCAGCTCTGCCTCAGCTCCTTTACATACCAGGTTCACGTGGACCACATACCATTGAAAAAGATGGGAGCCTCCTCACTCCTGTTCCCGTCTACCCTGAGTCCCCTTACCACAACAGGCAAACACTATTGTTAAAGTCTTCCAAAGATTAAACAAATGTATGTGAAGATTCTGTCCCCTGCCTTTTCTAGAGAGTATGCTTGATGCATAGGTCTGCACTCTAAGTGTATGTTACTGTACCCACATCTGCTTTTTACCACTGTGATGCTGTGTTCCAGAGCATGGAGATACTCTCCTTTATTTAGCCATTCCACAGTGAGTGGACTTGCTAGTAGTTTCTCTTCTTTGACTTATGAAACAAAGCCTCTCTTATGCACATACCATTTGCACACGAAACTGCATGTTTTCCAAGTTCTATTCCTCTTCCTACTTTAAAGCTTCTTTTGTTAAAGAAGTAGCTTATTTTCCTAGACTCCGTTTTCTGTTTACTACCATTTTAAGCATCTTAAATATAATTTAGTTCAAGCATTAAATAAAGCGTATTTAACTCTGGACTATTAGTTATACTGTTGCACCATTTCTGTAGAGACCAAAGTGAGTGGCCTACTTTATTAACCTTTATTCTAAAGACTTTGTTTTTCCAGGCAAGGAGAGAGAGAGATGAAGAGATTATAAAAATGAGTGAAAGGCTAAGGCCAGACATGTAGATTGTATTATGAGGAAAAGTAAGTATTTCTCTAGCTTCTTGTGGATGCTGCATAAGAGGCTGAGGATATGCAAAAGAATATATTTGTATGTATACTTTAAACACACAACACAGACATACATACAGAGTTCTTGATACAGTGGGAAAGGTGCAATGCACCTATTAAAGTGATATGAGCCAGAGCAAGATAAGGATACCATCAGGTGGTATGACTATAGAGGACCTTGAAGCAGATTGTGGGATGAGAGTGATCAGAAAAGTCTTTGTGGAGCTTGACCCTTCAAGGCTAGGGTGTGTCTGACTGAAAGAGCAACTGAGCAGAGGCCTGAGGCTGGGACTAGAAAGGTAAAGTGTCTAAATAGCTGAGAGTGTCATGTTGTTAGACCTTGGTTCTTGAGTTTGGCTGAGAAGAATTTGGAGGCAAGAACTCTGGTGCAAGTTTATTTAGCCTTTTGGAAAGAAAGTCATCAAGGCTGAAGAAGGGAGCCAGCTGGGCTGCATGGACTCAGGAAACAAGTTACAGAGGCAAAAGAAGGGTCCTTGGAGCTTAGGGGAAAGAAAGCAAAGGATACATGCCTAAGGAAAGAAGTGCTGAGAAAGGCATGGACGAGAGAGAGACAGACAGACAGACAGACAGACATAGACACACTGAGACCGACCATTGGGTGCTTTGCTTTGAGGGTTTGTATCTATTTTCTAAAGGTGGGATTTTAGTGGATGTCTCAGGGGAGGATCTTAATAAAATATTCACCAGCTTTCCAGTTGTGTCCTTTCAGGGTCATGGTGTTTACTTATTGGTTGGCGCTAGAGTAGAGAGTCATTAGTTACTGCATCTGCTCCTCATGTCAGCCATGGCATTGCCTCCTCTGCTTTTGCTGCTTTTCTGGACCTGGGGCTGAAACACAACTGAGGCCTAGATGTTACCTCTAGTTTGACAGAAACTCTGTCTCTGTGGTCAGCCCTTGTTGTGGTCAGGAACCCTGGCTTTGTTCCTGAGATTATTTGATGCTGATCAGAACCTTATTGTCCTGAGGACTTAATGCTTCAAGTGAGTGGTGCCGCAAGGGAGGAAGCAGCAGGTGAGTCAGGTTGCTGGTTGAGGCCAGTTTGAATCAGCTCTCTGTCTCAGTTTCCCCATTCCACTTGCCAAGGACTTTCCTAGCTTCTTACTATACTGCCTCAGTTTGGAATTGGATGACGGGGTTTGAAGTGTGAATTTGGGGCTCTGGGAACAGCTGAGTGTTGGCCTTGAGTACTGCAATGAGATGTTCTAATGTCGTTGACTGGAATAAGGGGTTGCTATGGTTCCTGGATGGAGAGCACTGAGTGCAGTGTTGGGTGTTTATTGGTAGTCATGTGTAGGATGGTACCAGTATGTGCATGGACAGAAAGAGATGAAAGTGACAGGGAAGTCAGGTGAGGACACCAGTTATTTCCAATGATCCTGTTCTAGACACAAAGTATACTTGAGAATGAAAAGGAGGGTAAGTTAAGATTTATTGATGTTTTACAGTCTGATATTGGCATAAGAAAGGACACATAGATCAGTGGAACAGAATAGAGAGCCCAGAAATAAACCCATGTCTCTATGGTCAATTAATATATGACAAAAGGAGCAGGAGCATAAAATGGAGTAAAAATAACCTCTTCAAAAAATGGTGTTGGGCGATCTGGACAACTACAGGCAAAAAAGTGAAATTAGACCACCCATTTATACCATACACCAGAATAAACTCAAGATGGATAAAAGTCTTAAATATAAGTTGTGACAACATAAAAGTCCTAGAGGGAAACATAGGGAGTAAAATTTCAGCTGTCCCACGCAGCAATATTTTCACCAATATATGTCTTAGGGCAAAGGATATAAAGGAGGGAATAAACAAATGGGACTACATCAAATTAAAAAGCTTCTGCACGGCTAAAGAAAACATCAGCAAAATGAGTAAAGGACCGACCACATGGGAAAACGTATTTGCCAATGATACGTCGGACAAGGGTTTTATCTCCAAAATATATAAAGAACTTATATGACTCAACACCAGGAAGACAAACAATCCAATTAAAAAGTGGGTAAAGGACCTGAACAGACACTTCTCCAAGGAGGACATACACAGGGCCCAGCGACATATAAAAGGATGCTCAGCATCACCAACCCCCAGAGAGAAGCAAGTTAAAACCACAGTGAGATGCCACCTCACACCAGTCAGAATGGCCATCATTAACAAATTAACAAAAAAACAGTGCTGGCGACGATGTGGGGAAAACGGAACCCTAGTGCACTGTTGGTGGGAAGCCAGACTGGTGTAGCCACTGTAGAAAACAGTATGGAATTTCCTCAGAAAACTAAAAATGGAACTGCCTTTTGACCCAGCAATTCCACTGCTGGAATTATACCCCAAGAATCCTGAAACACCAATTCTAAAGAACCAGTGCAGCCCAGTGTTCACAACAGCACAATTTACAATAGCCAAGTGTTGGAAGCAACCTAAGTGCCCATCAGTAAATGTGTGGATCAAAAAACTGTGGTACATTTACATAATGGAATACTACGCAGCAGAAAGAAAGAAGGAACTCCTACCCTTTGTGACACCATGGATGAAACTAGAGAGTATTATGCTAAGTGAAATAAGCCAGGCAGTGATAGACAACTACTGTGTGATCTCACCTATAAATGGAACTTAACGAACAAAACAAACAAAGGTGTAAATACAACCAGAGGCATGGAAACATGGAACAGACTGACAGTGACCAGAGGGGAGGAGGATGGCATTTAAAGGAGAAGGAAATGGAAGGGTCTAGTCAAGGGATGTGTATAAAGGACCCCTGGACATGGATAGCAGGGTGGGGATTGACTGTGGGGGGAGAGTGTAGGGAAGAGCAACAAGGTGAAAATTGGGACAGCTGTGCTAGAACAACAATTTTTTAAAAGGTGGAAAAAAAGATTATTGATGCTTTAGTTTCAGTTCAGTTTGATGTCAAAGAGAACAGAGTTGAAATAAAACAATCATACTAAGTCTGAGACTTTGGAGTACTGGCTGCCTGGTGATCTGAGAAAGGGGTACCTCTGATGGTGAATGTTGTTTGTCCAGTGGTATCATGTGAGGTTAAGTGAGATATTAAAATTAAATCTATCTTCTTTTTTTTTTAATGTGTCTTATTTTGGAAAAAATGAGTACATTAAGAGCTGGAAACATAGATTTGAGAGTACTCCATATAATTTTTTGGTTATTGCAGTGTCAGGACTGAAAAATAAAATTCCAATATAGAGAAAATCCAAGTACCCTATTTGTAATTAATGCCATAACATTCTTTCTGGATGCCAAGTAATGTTTTGATACAAAGGTTTTATGTTTTCTTTACAAATTGTGGCAGATAAAATTCTAAGTTGACTCCCACAGTCTTTACTCCCTGCTATACCCTGCATAATCCCTGAAACTGTGACATGTTTACTCCTGTGATTGGGTTTTTTTTATATAGCTCAGTGGACTTTCAGAAGAGAGTTGATAGTCTATCGACCTGACCTAATCTCATGAACCCTTAAAATCTGTGTCTAGAGGTCAGATCCCGAGGAAGTCTGAGTTGGAACAGGAGAGTCATTCGTGTGCTGTTGCTGGCTTAAAGTTGAAAGGGGCCATAGGGTAAAGAATACTGTGGCAGGTAGGAGCTTACAAGTGCACTTTGTCCACAGCCAGCAAGGAGATGGAGACCTCAGTCATCAAACCTCCAGAGTTCTGCCAGCTAGAAGAATGAGCTTAGAATCAGGTTTTTCTCCAGAGCATCCAGAAAACTAAGCTTAGCGAACACCTTGATTTCAGCTTTATGATACCTTGAGTAGAGAACTCAGTTAAAATGTGCAAGATCTCCAGCCTACAGAATTATGAACTATTAAATGAGTATAGCCGTAAACCACTGAGTTTGTGGTAACTTGTTATACAGCAATAGAAAACATACAAAGTTTGTGAACAGCAAGCAGTTGAAGGGTATAGGAGTGTACATTGTTACATAAACCCACACATGGGTATATGGGGAATTAAGTTAAATAGCTGGCAGGAAACTGTCATTGCCCCCTGGTTTGTGCTTAGTATATTCATCTTCACCACCAAAAGCCTCTTGTTTCTCCCTCTGGGAGCCCTCTTTGGAGGGTTTTGTTTGGGCCTGGCTTTGTGTCCTTCTTATATACCCTATGCTGTTAGTCCTTACTCCTTTCATAGCACTTAGTGTAATGTGCTGTAACATTATTCCCTGCCCGTAAGCAGCCTGAGTCTTACTTCATGTTGTCGCAGCATATCATCTAGCAGAGTACTTGGTGTTCAGCAAGTATTTGTTCAATGAATGAAGGTAAGGATTTGTGAAATGCTAGATAGGGAAAAAAAGACAGCTGAAGTAAAAGCAGGAAAGGAAGGAAGGTGCAGTTCATAACACAGGGACTCAAAAGCCAAGTTAGAAATTGTAGGATGATGGATATCAGTGGTTGCTAACTGAGTCAGGAGTTGAAAAGTCAAAATGATTTTACTAGGGAGATCCCACTCCTGAGTGCAAATTGATTAGAATGAAATAATGAACATTAAAACAAGATTTGAGTAATTATAATAAAAAGCAAATCCTCAGTGCCTCACATTGTCTTGTAGAGGTGAACATACTGTTGGTCTTAATATAAAGAGAAAAGTGGCCTCCACATACAGGGAGGAAAGTCATGTGTGGTCTTATGAAAAATTGTTAATAATCTCCTTTTTGTTAATACCACTATTTAGTATAAAGCCTACTATTGACTAAAATCATGCAGTATTCAGTTTCCTGTTTAATGGTGGGAAAGATCTGTTCTGTGTAAGCATCTGGAAAAGAATTCTGGGCATGATAAAAAAATTTAAAAAAACAGATAAGTAGGTGGGATCTTAAATTCTATTGGTTTCTGATGTCATTAGATGAAGGGAATAGAAACAACTTCTACCAGAGGTCCTTAGGCCTAATTATGAAAGTTGTATTTAAAAATGATAGCTTGGGCTATTTCATATAATGCCAAAGAACCGACTGATAATGTGTCCTTTGTAACTAGGATATATGTCATAGGTGAGTGAAAATAAAAAAATCTTTAGAAGTTAGTCATTAATTATATAGATACTTGAAGCTTATTGGGGGATGGATTTGTATATGAAGAGGACATTGCCAGACATCATAAAAGGAGGAGAAATTTGATCAGGACTCTGCAGGGTGTGAGTAGGTGCATATGAGTGAGAATGTTTCTCCTCAGTCCGTTTCAGTTGATACCATTATCAGATATTTTCCAAAAAAGCTTTCTGCAATGAATAGAGGAAAAGGGGCAGCTCCTAACAGGAAGGCAATTAATGTAGATACGATTTGACTTTTGTGCGTGAGCTGTACCCCAACCTGCATTGGCAAAGATTTAATGTTAACCTGAATATACTACTTAATGCTTCAGCTATACTCGAGACTATAAGTAGTTTCTTCAGTATTTTCTCAAGTTCTTAAGACACCTAATTCTCCCTCTTGACTTCCTCTTCATCTTAGAAACTGCAATTTCCTTTGTAGGAACAACTTCCTGCTGAGCATTACTCTCTGTGGCCACTTCTCTCTTGGATGCCCCGTGTTTTTACCTAAAGCCATAATTGCATTGCAACACTAGATCATTTCATCATCCTATGAATTGAGAAAGTCTAGCAGGAAATCACAAGTTGACTGTTCCAAACACAAGCCTCATGTTTCTTGGTTGCTGTGTCATGATAGGCAGTTGGTGTTCTTAATGGCAGTTATGAGGAGGACACTTTGTAGAAAAAACTTCTTTTGTAGGGATATGCTTGAGTCTAGTAACATGGAGAACAAAGTACATGTGGAAAAAAATTTTTTACCATAGTCTAAAAAAGATCCTATCATCCAGTGATGTTTTCCCTTATGGTCATATTAAGTTCATTAATTTCCAACAGTGACTTTTTTGTTATGTCTATTCGTTTTTATTTTTTAAGGTATTTTGGGTTCTGTCCCCTCCCACCCCCACCTCCACCATTTCCCCAACAGTCCCTTTGTATAGAATCATTTCCTTTAACAGAATTCAAAGAAATCTCTGTTTGTTTTATCTTCCCTTCTGTCCTATGTCCTGCACTGCAGATCTGTTATGTACTGTTAATCTCATATTTTCTGTGCAAGAGCTGATATCATGATTATTATCTCCTGAAAAGATGGTTTCCTAGACATAACAATAGGTCAGAACAGAAGTGGTTAACCTATCAAGTCAGCAGTATCTATAAATTTTGTTGTGGTCTCCAGGAGGGTCTTTTTATTTGTGTGACATCTGATGCAGACAGAAATCTGTCTGCTCTCTTCCCAAAGGAGAAGGAACATTTTAGCTTCCTCCTTTATCAACTGCAGTAGTGATACAAAATTTATTTCCCCTTTGTTGCTGTTTAGATAGAACAGTTGCCCCTAGTGCTCCCCACATATAAAGGAAAGGTGTATTGGGGAACTTATTTTATTGCCATTGTTGTTCGAAAATCAGATAAGGAGAATTTTTCAATAAGAGATATGGTTAGAATTTATTTATTTAATATTCTCTCTTATAGCAAATTTTTTATGCCAGTGTATATTCTTAGAACCATAAATACATAAACCAAATGAGGCTTTTAAGGAGTTCACTGTCTCAGAGAAAGGACAGGCATGTATACAAATAGTTGTAGTACATAGAAATTCATTAATAGAAATGGGTACAATATGTACTGGTGACAAGAAGAAAAGCCTTTTTTAGCATATAGTAGATACATGCTAAAGTAAGTATAGGAAAATATTACGTGGTAGAACCTAGACAGTGTGGATATATGAGTGCTCACTGTAAAATTCACTCAGAATATTGGGTATGGAAATAAAGGCTTCATAGATGTAGGATGTTTGAACAAAGTCGTTGACACTGAATATGAGTTTTCCAGGTAGGCAAGAAGAAGGAAGGGCATTTCAGGAAAAGAAATAATGTGTTAAAAAAAAAAAAGGAAAGAAAAAATAACATTCTGGGGAAAAATAAGTAATTTAGTATAGCTGAGTTAGGCTTTTTTAATAGAAGAACAGTAGGAACTAAGATTAGTGAATCAAGATCATGAGGGCCTTGAATATCAAACTATTTACTTTTTATTTATGCTTGTAGAAGATAGAGAAAGGTCTTCTCATATTTAACAAAACAAAACTGACATCATTCTTGACTACATTCACTCTGTAGCTTCTGCCTTATTCCCCAGCCTGTGTGAAGCAAAATTCCTTTAATGTCACTCCTCCCTCTTTAGTCCAACTTCTGCCACCCTCGGCCCCCGTGGGTGTTGCTCCCCAATGCCACTGACCACCTACAGGCAAAGTCTCCATCTTCATTCTACATGGTTTAGCAGCAGCTCTGGTACTAGTGATCATTTGCTCCTCCTTAAAAACAACAATCAGATATATTTTTTTAAAGGGAAGAGAATGAAAATCATGCTGCTCCATGGAACTGCTTTGTTTCAATTGTAGACACAAATGTCTTGATGCCAGGCAAAATGTGTTGTGGTCAAAGAAGTTTGCAAACAATGACAGTATATGGATTCAGATGGGCCAGGTTGGAGTTGCAGCTGTCATGGCTTTGTAATTGGGAGCAAATTACTTAACCTTTTTGGGCCTTCTCTATGATAATAAAAATACTTCCCTCATAGGGCTGTGGTAATGATCAAAAGGGATCATGAAAATAAAGCCTCTGGTACGCAGTAGCTTGCTTAAAAAAAATGAGAGAAAACTCATAAAACAATGGCTAGGTTTTATTTTTATTTTTATCTTTTAAAGTATATGTTATAGGTTATACTATTACAGCTGTCCCATTTTTTTCTCGCCTTTATTCCGCTCCGCCCTGCACCCCCGCCCCCACCAGCATTCCCCCATTTAATTCACGTCCATGGGTTGTACATATAAGTTTTTCGGCTTCTCTTTTTCCTATACTATTCTTAACCTCCCCCTATTTTGTTCCTACCATTTATGCTTCTTATTCTCTGTACCTTTTCCCCCATTCTCCTACTCCCCCTCCCCACTGATAACCCTCCATGTGATCTCCATTTATGTGATTCTCTTCCTATTCTAACAGTTTGCTTGGTTTGTTTTTGTTTTTTTAGGCTCAGTTGTTGATAATTGTGACTTTGTTATCATTTTACTGTTCATATTTTTGATCATCTTTTTTTCTTAGATTAGTCCTTTTAATATTTCATTTAATAAGGGCTTGGTGATGATGAACTCCTTTAACTTTACTTTATCTGGGAAGCACTTTATCTACCCTTCTATTGTAAATGATAGCTTTACCAGATAGAGTAATCTTGAATGTAGGCCCTTGCCTTTCATGACTTTGAATACTTCTTTCCAGCCCCTTCTTGTCTGGAAGGTTTCTTTTGAGAAATCAGCTGATAGTATTATGGGAACTCCTTTGTAGGTGACCCTCTCCTTTTCTTGCTTCTTTGAAGATTCTCTCCTTATCTAATCTCAGGCAATGTAATTATGATGTGCCTTCTTTGGGTCCAACTTCTTCGGGACTCTCTGAGCTTCCTGGACTTCCTAGAAGTTTATTTCCTTTGCCACATTGGGGAAGTTCTCCTTCATTATTTTTTCAAATAAGTTTTCAATGCCTTGCTCTTCCTCTTCTCCTTCTGGCACCCCTATGATTCAGATGTTGGAACATTTAAAGTTGTCCTAGAGGTTCCTCAGCTTGTCCTCATTTTTTTGAAATCTTGTTTCTTCATTCTGTTCTAATTGAATGTTTCTTTCTTCTTTCTGCTCCAAGTCATTGATTTGAGTCCCAGTTTCCTTCCCTTCACTGTTGGTTCCCTGTATATTTTTCTTTATTTCATTTTTCATAGCCTTCCCTTTTTCTTCCATTTTGTGAGCATACTCCACCAATTTTGTCAGCATCCAGATTACCAGTGTTTTGGACTCTGCATCTGTTAGGTTGGTTATCTCTTCATCTCCTAGTTCTGTTTTTGGAGCTTTGATCTGTTCTTTCATTTGGACCATATTGTTTTTGTCTGGTGTGCCTATTATGTTGTGAGGGGAGCGGAGCCTTAGGTGTTCGCCAGGGCGGGGCAACCCAGGTGACTGCCTTGTGGTGCTGTGTGTGAGGGAGGGGTCTGAGAGGGAACAGTGCAGCTTGCTTGGCTCTCAGCTGGCTTTCAGTCACTCCCTCTGCTACCCATAAGCAAATTGGGACCTTCTGGTGCTGATTCCCTGGTGGGTGGGTTTGTGTAGGTCCTAGGACCCTGGGTCTCTCAGACATATTCTCCTGTGAGACTGGCAGTTTCTCCCGCTGCTGAACCCCAACAGGTTTTGACTGATAGAGGTTTTGAGGCTTCATTTCCCACACCAGAACCCTGGGTTGCACAGCCTCTCTCACTCCCCTGTTGTTCTCCCGGTTTATCCGCATGCAAATGTGGGACCACCCAGTCTACCAGCCACAGTCTTGCCCTGTATACTCTCCACCTTGGCTGCCCATCTCCACCCCTCCTACCAGTTAGAATGAATGTTTCTTCTTTAATTCCTTGGTTGTCAGACTTCCATACAGTTCAATTTTCTGGCAGTTCTGGTTATTTTTTGTTTTTAAATTTATTGTTGTCCTTCTTTTGGTTGTGCAAGGAGACAAAGTATGTCTACCTACACCTCCATCTTGACCAGAAGTAAAAAAAAAAAAATGGCTAGGTTTTAACAGGTCATGAGAAATCCTCTGCCTGGAACTTTCTGGGATGTGGTAATAACCTTTTTATTCTAATTGCTGGTATCATTTGCCTTCTGGCTCCACCATACTGACGACATCACAACTCCTGTTGTTGCGCTTATTTAAAGTGCCCTCTTTTTTCCAACCTCTGTTCCCCCTGTGACACATCTGCTTATTTTCAAGTCACCTCTTCTAGGGAGACTATCCCATCAATGTTCCTTATCCATAAACTTGAGCCCATGCTCCCTGTGAATCCTCCCATGCCCCACATCTGTTGCTTCAATATTGTAAGTTTCTTGAGGGAAGAAAAATGCCTGATTTTTCTTTTGTTCCCAGCCTAGACCAATGCCTGGTACATAGCAAATGTTTAATCATTGTTTGATGAATAAGGATAGGAAGGCTTACGATTTGCATAATCTTCGCTGGGCATTGGGGTAAGTAAGACAAGAGACTATCAGTGTTCTTAAGAACCTTATTGTACTTTTTATACTCTATTTAATCCTCATGATGGCCTTGTGAAGTAGCTATTATTTTTATTCTTTTATACTTTGAGACACTGAGGCTAAGAATGGTTAAAAAACTTATTCAGGTTACCCCACTAATAAATTTTGAAGCTAGAATTTACAACCAGGTCTGTCTGATTCAAGGGCCAGTTCTATTTCTGCTGCATCAATATGAAGATGTCTTGTCCTCCTTCATGTTTCCCATATTGCTTAGAAAATTTCTTTGTGTGTATATGACAGTGAATTAAGATTTTCTTTCAACTGAATAATGTCGAAAGTGAGTCATTTTTTGTACCAGGAACCATACCTGATTTGAAAGAATTAACACATTGTTTAACGTTTTTAGCTGGGGTTAGATTCTGTGCTAGATACAAAGGAATTGAAGAGGAAGAGGTACAAGAGCTAGAATTAGAATAAGGGTCTTCAAGAACTTATTCCTTAGTTGTTAAACTAGTTATCTAATTGTGGAAAATAGAGGTAAACGTGAAAATAGTCAGGTCACTGCTGTGGAACATATTCCTTAAATGGCATTATAAAACGTGATTAAAAATCTCCTGTTCATCAAATAGTATTTCAAATAGTGCTGCTACTTTTATAGGTAAATGATGAATAGCACAAACTTCTCTTACTGAAAGGCTTATAAAAATCATATTTGTCAAAAATTCCATAGACTGATCCCCTAAATTGCCAGTTTTATTTTGAAAGACATGGAAACTGTTATTGTATAACTCTAATTTAGGGCACTTTAAACATTTCTAAGAATAGTGTAGAAAATTGAGAAGCCAAAGAGCTGATTTGTACAACCCATAAACACAAACTGACAGGTGTGGGGATGATGGGATGGGGTGCCGGGTGGAGGGCATAAAGAGAAGAAAAAAGTGGGACAACTATAATAGCATAATCAATAAAACATACAAAAAAACCCACAACAAATAAACATTTCTAATCCAAGAAAAGTTTTACTCTATAGTGTGGAGAAAAATGAACATGATTATTTAGCTTGATTTTGGTAATTTGAAGAAGAAATGCAAACATTTGAGATTTCCAGGTTTAAAATTTGCAGTTGTCTAATTAAAATTTTTCTTTTTTTAAGAAAAAAGTAATGCTTTTTATTCTGTAGCCTTACCAAGTAAGTGCTCTATCCAGATCTAAAATGAATCAATTGTTTTGTTGATACACAAATCAGAGAGGATTTCAGTGGTATTACTATTGTTTAAAATTTCTGAATGCACATTCATAGTAATACAGTCAAATTAATATTTGATTGTATTGAAATGTAGTGTTTTGGCTTGTTTCATTTTTTAGAATTTCAGATTACAAAGAGAGAAAGATAATGATTTTCAGATATTAATAAATTTCTAGGGTTATAGTCCTAGGAAATATAAACTGTAGAAAGTGCTTACCCCTTAGGTTTACTTTTTAATTCCTGTTGTCCACTATGATAATCGTGTGTTCTTCTTCTTCATCTTTTTCTTTTTTATGAAGAGTTGGGCTCCTTTTGACCAGTGATCATCTATTCTTTTAGGTTAATTTGTTTTACTCATTCTAGGAATAGTGCTGGTTTCTACTAAACCATCTTTTTTTCTGTTGTTCATCTGGGAATTTAAAACTAGGATTAGGACAGATGTGAAGAAAGTTAAGTTATAAAGCTATTTCAGAGGAAGAAAAGATTGATAAACCTGACATTTCTCTGATGTTAAAGTTAAAATAACATAAAGGAAAACAGTTCTACTAAAACAGTTACCTTATTTTACTTTATATATAACCTTATTTGTCCATATAAACTTCCAAAATGAAGACTGTCTATTCAAAAGCAGTTAAACATTGTTATATAGAAATTGTTCCATCTTGCCCATATTTCCAAATTGATTGGATATAATCATTTTGCCTTGTTTATGTAGTTTTGAAGTCTAAATAGCTATCTAGGTTGATGTTCGTTTCCCTTTTTTTTTATGTGTCCAGCAAAAAAAGAATATGTTCCTAGTCATCTCAACTCTTGGCCTCTTTGTGACAGTTCAGTTTTAGATGCTGTCCTCATTTTTAGCTGAGTTATAATCTCCTGATTTGTTCTGGACAACCTGACTTTCAGTTATACCCAATTTAATCAAGGAGACAGAGCCTCAATTTCAAGAAAGGACATTTGAAAAATAGACAATGTTTAATTTTAATAGATGAGGCCAATGGATTTTTTAGCCAAAACTGGCAGACAGTTCTCAGGGTATGTGATTTTATTTTGCTTTGTCTAGTTCACAAATTTAATTCCTTTATTTTTTCCCTTTCTTTTTGGTTTTAGTGAAATAAATCAAATTAAAGCTATTAAGAAAACAGGTTTTTTAATGCAGGGCCTTTAATGAAATTGCTCAAATTGATTTACATCCTTAGGCTATTTGAAATTTTTGTCGTTGTTCAGTTTCTTTTAGGATAGTTGTCATTAAGTCAGTAGTTGTGGATGATGAAGGAAGGAATTTGTGTAGATTTGGGGCTCTTATTACTAAGAACCTGGAACAATAGAAAAGATTTTTCAGTTTGACTTTATTCAAAGTTATTTATTACCTGAATGCATAAGATTCATGTTAATACTGGTCTAACTTTCCCAGGAAGTTTGTGTCAGTCCTGGAAAATCTATCATCCTAAATGATTTTAAGGTAGGATCCTTTACAAGAAAAAGGTGGTTTCAGAATTTCTGTTATTAATTTTGGGGAATTTTATTTTGTTAGGCATACTTTGAGTTATTTAATGAACAATACTGAATCCAGTTATTGGAAAAATTAAAATTTTTAGACTTTGTAAGAACCAGTTGCAGGAAGTTATTTGGGTATTCTATAGGAACAAGATTAGCCTTGCTGGCTTTAAAGATGAGTGATGGACAAGGCTTTGTGGAAAGTAATACGAGCTGAGAGCTGCCTGCAGCTGATTGCCAGCAGCTCATTGCCAGCAAGAAAGCAGGGAGCCTTGATCTTCTGGCCAAGATGGCAGAGTAGGTAAACACTGTACTTGCCTCCCCCATGACCACATCAGAATTACTACTACATTGTAGAACAACCATTATTGAGAAACACCTGAAAAGTAGCTGAACAGAAGTCCTATAGCTAAGGATATAAAGAAGAAAACACAATGAGACTGGTAGGAGGAGCAGAGGTGTGGAAGGGGCAGGTCCCTAACCCACAGTGTGACAATTAAGAATGGGAAGTGATATCTCAGATGCAGAAAATGACCCCTAAGGAATAAGGGTTTCCAGCCTCATACCTGGCTCTCAGTCCGGAATACCAGTGCTGTGAACACATCTGACTGTGAAAAGCTTTGGGGATTTTGCCCAAGTGAGATATTAGGCAACTGTAGACCCAGGAGTTCCTCTTGAGGGGCCCATACTCAGACTTGTTTGCTCACAAACTCACTCTCTGTGGGCTCCAGTGCAGGGACACCAGCATGAAAACTGCCAGGGACATAATGGGGAGGAACCGAATTAATAACTGGCTTAAGGGTGAGAAATAGAGGGTCAGGGATCAATTTGGCTCCCTCTGGGGATAGAAGCACTGACAGGTGCCATTGCTCCTTTGTTGACCTCTCCCCCTCACCCATCAGCAGCCTCAGGGAGGTACCATTTCTCAGCTCTCCATTAACCTAACACTGTTCTCCCTGCCCTAGTAATTCCTTGAGAACCCCACCCCACCCAGCTCACAAGCCCAAACCATGCCACTTCCAGTGTTTTTTCCATGTAAGTCGCCTTCCTTGGCTCATGTTGAGGACTTGACTAAAATCTCAAAAGTCTGCAAGCCTCAAACAAGCTGCAGCTGGCCATAGCATGCCCTGTACCTCTTGCTAAGTGACCACAAGCCCAGCACAAGCAGTATCTGGTCTCAACTTGCATTGTAACTCCCACCAGGGGGTCCCAAGCCTGGCATAAGCTGTGGCCAGTGGCACTTTGGAATGTACCTTCAACTATCAGGGCTGTGGGACTGGCACAAGAGGTGGCTGGCCTCAGCCCACATGGTAGTGCCATCTGAGGTGTCCCAAGTCTGTCACTAGTGGCAGCCAGCCTCAGTTCATAGCATAGCCTTTCCCAAACAGCTCCAAGCCCAGCACAAGTGGCAGCCAATCACAGGTCACTTTGGAACTCCTACCAGGTGGGCCCAGACTGAGCACAAACAGTGGCTGAACTTGGGCAGAACTGGAGCCCCTCGCAAGGGCCCCAGAACTGATACACCTGGTGGTTGGTTTCAGACTACACCAGAGCACCGTGGAACAAGCTCTACAAATGACACACCCAAAGGGTGGATTCAGCTAGCACTACAACCGCTCTAAAGCGACTTGTGCTTTGTGGGGTTAGCCGCTGCACTACAGTGTCTCCATTGTAGGCACAGCCAGCCCTCACAGCCAGTCAGCCTGAGGGGCACTCCCACCTGCTGACATGCCAAGAGCAATCAAGGCTCAACCACAACAGGAGGGAGGGCACACACTACCCACACAAGGGAAACCTCTGGAGCACCAGCCCAGGTGAACAGGGAGACTGTGACACTGGGTCCTATAGGAAACCTAATACTTAAGGCTACTCTTCCAAGGCTGGAAGACACAGCAGATCTGCCTAGTACACAGAAACTAATACAGGGAGGCACCCAACATGAGGAGGCAAAGAAACAAGTCCCAAGCGAAAGAACAGGACAAAACACCATAAAAGGAACTAAATGACACAGAAACAAGCAATCTATCAGATACAGAGCTCAAAACACTGGTTATAAGGATGCTTAATGATCTTAGGAGAAGATGAACTGAATGAGAACCTTCATGAAGAGACAGAAATCATAGAAAAGGAACCAGTCAGAAATGAAAAATACAATAACTGAAATGAAGACTAAGAGGGAATCAACAGCAGATGAAACAGAGGACCCAGTCAGTGATCTGGAAAACAAGATAGCAGGAGACATCTAATCACAACAGAAAAATAAAAGAACAAAACAAAATGAAGATAGTTTAAGGAGCCTGTGGAACGGCGTCGGGTGAATTAGCATTCACATCGTAGGGGTGCCAGAAGGTTCAGAGCATAGGGGTACTTATTTGAACAAATAGTGACTGAAAGCTTTCTTAACCTGGTGATGGAAATAGACATACAGATCCACAGTTTGTCTCAAGCAATATGAAACCAAAGTGTCCCACACCAAGGCACATCATAATTAAAATGACAGAGGTTAAAGACAGAGAGAATCTTAAATGTACCAAGAGGGAAGCAGTTGGTTATGTACAAAAGAGCTCCTGTAAGACTATGAGCTGTTTTATCAACACAAACTCTGTAGGCCAGAAGAAATTGGCACAGTGTGTTCAAAGCAATGAAAAGCAAACACATACAGCCAAGATTATTCTATAAAGCAAAGCTATAATTCAGAATTGAAGGAGAAGCAAAGAACTCTCCAGCCATTAAAATGCTAAAGGAGTTCATTAGTGCTAAGCCAGTATTACAAGAAATATTAATGAGACTTCCTTAAGTAGAAAATAAAATGATCAAAAATATTAATAAGAAAATATTGTAAAGAAAAAAAATCTCAGTGACAAAGTCAAACACTTAGTTTGACTTAGTTAAAAGCAGTGGATAAATCAACTATAAAGCCAGTACTAAAGTTAAAGAGAAAAGTAGAAAAATCATGTATAATTACAATAAATTAAGGGATGTATATACACGCAAAAGAAGTTAAAAAAAAAAGATGTGGAAGGGATAAACTTAGAATGTATTTGAACTAAAGCAAACATCCAGATAAAATAGACTGCTATAAACATTGTTTGGTATATATGAAGCACACAGTAATTAAAAACCAAAACTCTACAAGAGATATATACTAGGGGGACCAAAAACAAAAAACCTTGGCACCTTCGAAGCACTCTTCATATGATGTAATACACCTATCAAGACTTTTTTTTCACTGCTCAAAACAGTTTTTGAACTTGTCAATTTTGATACCTTTTACTGCTTCTGTAATTTTTTTTGTTTGTTTTTTTATCCTCACCCAAGGACATTTATTTTTTCATGTTTTTTGGAGAGAGAGGGAGAGCAAGAAACATCAGTGCAAGAGAGAGAGAAGAATCAATCGATTGGCTGTCCCCCATAAACACCCAAATGGGGGATCCAACCTGCCAACCCTCTTATGTGCCCTATCTGGGAATCGAACTTGCAGCCTTTCAGCAAACCTGCAACCCTTCAGTTATGGGGCCACGCTCCAGCTAATTGAGCCACACTAGCCGGGGCTTTTGCTGTTTTTTGTTTCACCTCTTCCACATCAGCAAAACGTTTCCCTTTGAGGACTTCTTTTATCAGGAGAAACCAAAAAACGTTGCTCAGGGTAAGATCAGATGAATAGGGAGAGTGGGGCATGGGGATCATGCGGCTTTTAGTCAAAAACTGCTGAACAGTCAAGGTGATGTGGCAGGTCCACTTGTAAATCACCCATCATGAAACGGGCAAACAAGTTGAAAGAGTCTTGCAAAAAAATTCACTGAAGCCTAACACAACCTCTCACAACAGTGCCAGCTGGTGCACTGATACAGAGTGTTCCTAGAACACTCCTCTAGCAGGGGAACCCTGTACTACAAGGGGCCCACCCTTCAGAAGATAATTCTGTCTTTTTTTGGGGGGTGCCCCTTGTAAATAAAATAAAAAAAGACCTAAACACAACACTGTAGAAAGTCATCAACATGCAAAAGAATAAGAAAGGAGCAGAGAACTACAAGAGCAATTAGAAAACAAATAGTAACATGCCAATAACTATATACTTAGTAATAATACTTTCATTGTAAATGGAAGACCCACATATATGCTATCCATAAGAGACCCACTCACATGAAAAGACACACACTGGCTGAAAGTAAAGGGATGAGAAAAGATATTTTATGCAAATATGAACAAAAAAACCTCCTGGGGTTGCAATACTTACATCAGACAAAATAGTCTTATCTTCAAAACAAGGCCTCTAACAAGACAAAGATATTTCATAATAATAAAGGGATCAATTCAACAAGAGGATATTCTTGTAAACATCTACTCACCCAACATAGGAGCAGCTAAATATATGAGGTCTGTCCAGAAGGTATCCAGCTACGTTATATGAAAAATAGGGACATTTATTGAAGAAGATACAAGAAACCTTGTACGTAGGACAATGATGCCTCAGTCCCCTCCAAAGTGAGTACCTTGGGACCTCACACAGTTCTCTCATCGCCTTCAGCTGCCCCATCATTGTATTTTCCTGAATCTCATCAATAGTCTGAAATCTCTTCCATTTCAGAGGTGATTTTAGTTTTGGGAAAAGCCAGAAGCCTCAGTGTGCCAAATCTGGGCTGTAGGGGGCTGAGTCACCCGGGTGATTAGATGTTTCGCTAAAAAACTGCACGAGATGTGATGCGTGAGTGGGCATGATATTGCGATGAAGCTCCCCATCACCAGTTCCCATAGCTGTGGCCTTCTGAATCATCTGAATATTTTCCGCAGAGGAATATTCAAGCTTAACGCAAAATTTGATGCAGATTTCTTGCTGTATTTGCTCAGTCATTTTGAATGCGATGGCCGTACAGTACATGTGCTCACTCAATGGGGTCTTCCGTCCCCAGTGACTAGTACAGTGAAGACATCATTGTTCATGCATATGCATTCCAGTCCACTCTCCTTATAACTTGGCTGCCAGGTTACACTGATGTTGTGCAAATGTTCTCATTATATGAACAATGGTTGGACTTTTTCCGTATAGACCTAGGATAAAGCAAATAGTCACAGACATATAGGAAAGGATTGACAGTAATACACTCATGAATGGGGACTTTTAACAGTTTATTGACATCACTGGATAGATCAGAGAGAAAATCAACAAAGAAACAATAGCCTTTAGTGAAACATTAGACCAGATGGATTTAATTGATATTATTAGAGCATTTTTTTTTCATCCAAAGCAGCAGAATATACTTTCTTTTCAAACAGTCATGGAACATTTTCTAGGATGGATCACATGTTAGGCTAAAAAGAAGACTCAATAAATTTAAGTAGGAAATCATAATAAGCATCTTTTCTTATCACAGTTGTATGAAACTAGAAATTAATTATAAGAGGAAAACTGAAAAACACATGGCTAAATTATATGCTACCAGTGAATAGATTAACAACCAGATCTAGGAAGAAATCAAAAGATACTGTGAGACGAATGAATGTCTCATTTAATGTTTCATTTAAACACATCGATCCAGCATCTGTGGAACACAGACAAAGCAATTCTAATAGGGAAATACATGGAATACAGACCTATCTTCAGAAACAAGAAAAATCTCAAGTAAAAACTAACCTTATGCTTATGGGAACTCAAAAAAGAAAAGAAAGCCCAACATGAGTAGAATGAAGGAAGTAATAAATATGATAGCAGAAATAGACAAAATAGAGTCAAGAAATAGAAAAGATCAGTGTAACCAAGAGCTGGTTCTTTTAAAGGACAAAACTGATAAACCTTTAGCCAGACTCATCAGGAAGATAAGAGAAAGGTCCAAAATAAGTAAAATAATAAATGAAAGAGGAGAAGTGTGACAACTGACACCACAGAAATAAAAAGGATTATAAGGAAATATTACATAAAATTACATGTAAACAAACTGGACAACTCGGAAGAAATGGATAAATTAATAGAAATGTAGGTTCTTCCAATACTGAATAAGGAAGAAACAGTAAATCTTAACAGACCAAAACTACTAACAAAATCAAATCAGTAATCAGAAAACTCCCAATAAACAAAAACTCTGAAACAGGTGGTTTCACAGGTGAATTTCACTGAACATTTAAAAAAGAATTAATACATATCCTTTAAAAACTAGTTCAAAACATTGAAGAGGAAGGACAGCTTTCAGCACATTTTATGATGCCAGAATTACCCTGATTTCAAAACCAGACAATGACATAGTAAGAAAATAAAATTATAAGCCTATATTCCTGATGAACATACATGTAGCAATCTTTGACAAAGTATTAGCAAATCAAGTTCAGCAGTATATTAAAAAGATCATACACCATGGTCAAGTGGGATTTATTCCTGTGGTACAAGGTTGGTTCAGTATCTGCAAATCAATTAACATAACACCACATAAACAAATTGAAGGATAAAAATCATATGATCTTATCAATAGATGCTGGCAAAGTGTTTGGTAAAATTCAACACCCGTTGATGATCAAAGCTCTCAGCAAAGTGGAAATTAAGGGAACATACCTCAACAACATAAAAGCCGTATTTTACAGACCCACAACCACATACTTAGTGTTTTCTACCAGGGAAGCTGAGTTGGTTTCTATCAGGGTTCAGTCATGTAGGTAATAGTGCTTGCATGACTGACTGCAGTAACCAGACCTCCAGTACCCCAGAAATAAATCAGATGTCCATCATGAATTACATTGTTTGCAGAGTATCTAGACAAAATAGTACAATGTAGCCAAGGTACTGAGCATGCAAAATATTTGTATCAGAATATTTCAAGAACTCAGTTCCCAGGTGCTAGTCAAGAACCATTAAGGAAAACAGGTCCTTCTGAGAATGTATATGATTAAATCAACTCAAACTATTGAGTTGACTCATTTCCTGAACACCCCATGAACTGTATTCAGAAACACAATTTCTGGTCAGAAACACATACAAAATGTTTTCCAGTTATAAATGTTCTGCTAGTTATATTTATAGTTAGATATTAAGTTTCATATATATAATGTTTTGCTAGTTAAAATTCTGTTGCAAATATGTTCTTTTAGTAACTTGGTTATTTGTAGTTAGTATTTTCTTAGATTCAAGTAAAAAATATCTCTAGGATTCCACAAATCAAGGCTAGGATTATTTTATAATATCACAGGTCTTTAAAATTTCACCAACATAAACATTGTTTTGTTCGAATTCACAGTTTAAACCAAGTATGTTCTGAAGACTGAAGTTTCCAGGACTACCTTTGCTGTTTCTAGTTTTTGTATAGACTGAAACAGCCTGACGCTTTTTTTGCAGTTCATGTTCTTGTATTAATGTCAAAGAATAATAGTTTTCAGAGACGTCCTATCTCCATAATACTGTCTTAGCTCATTGTGACCAATAGAATTCATGATACTTACTTTAAGATAGATTGACAGCTCACAATTATTCTTGTGGATAACCATTATTTTGGACTTAGAGTTAATACTGTTCCACACAAGCCAGATACCGTTCCATCCAACCACAAGGTTGTTTGCTGGCTGGCCCTGATCCCACAATGCTCCCACTCCAAATCCTGAGTCTGCTCCTAACAGCCTTTCTGATTAACTATCAAAGTGACAGACTCCTGTTTCACATAGAAGTGAAAAAAAAAAAGATTATCTTTTAGTTATTGAAAAAATGATGAAATAAGCATTGTGAAACTTACATCTTTTAAATTCCTTAACATTAACGGCCTTAGTGTTTCACCTTTGTTGAACCTCATGGTTATGGAAAAATACACAGGGCACATTTCTTTTTTAGAGATAATTCATTTTGTCATTCTGCATATTTGTAGTTCTTGAAGTTACATATACAGGATGGGGCAAAAGTAGGTTTGTAGTTGTTTGCATGGAATAATATAATGCAATAATTAATAAAGATACAAGAATAAACTCTGTGTTTCACGTACTCACAACTGCAACCTACTTTTGCCCCCATCCTCTGTGTGTGAGTGTGTAATCCCCCCTATTCTTTTGGTTAGAATTATTTTCTAGACAGATCCTTGCATGTTGTGTATAGGATACTGTGTGAATAGTGTGGATTCCTGATATTATTCCCTTAACCTGTTTTGTGACTCTGAACAACTACATATAAATTGTGTAGCCTTCCTCTGTATCAGTTTACCTAGTTTGCCTTCTTTCACCTTAAAGGAATCTTGTGAGGATGATTTTGAAAAGGTTTGCTATTTTGAAGAAACATCTTTATTTATATAAAAGATGGTCAGATGCCACCTGCCCAAAATCCAGTTAGGGTCTTTTCAGCTGATCTTGGATCTGGAAGGAGGCCCTTGACCTCTGAAATAATTGTAATTAGATTTGTTGTACCATGAGTATTTTGTGTTGTTAGTAGCCCAACTCAATTGTGACCAAGTAGCTAACGGGTAGAATCTGTATTTTGTTAATTTTGCAGGGGGTGTCCAACCCGTGGTCCAGGATGGCTGTGAATGCAGCCCAACATAAAACTGTAAATTTACTTAAAACATTTCTTTTGCTCATCAGTTTTCGTTAGTGTTTGTGTATTTAATGTGTGGCCCAAGACAACTCTTCTTCCATTGTGGCCCAGAGATGCCAAAAGTTTGGATCCCCCTGCTAGTATTTCTAATGACCAACATTGAGTCTTGCTGTTTCCTGGCTTATTAACCCAAGGAAACAGGAGCCTGACACTTCGATAGTTAATCAGAAATGCTATTAGGAGCAGACTTAGGAATTGTGGGATCGGCACCAGCCAGCAAACAACCATGTGAGTGGACGGAATGGCATCTTGCTTGTGTGGAACAGAATAATTGTGAGTTGTCAAAAAAAAAATATTAAACTGTTTCAGTATGTGATATTTAAGATAGGAGTAGAAGAAATTGTGGAACTCTTCACTTTTGAGGGATTTCCATTAAAATAATGGAAATATAAAAAGGTTTTTAGAAGTTTCAGTTCCATGAAATGCTCAGTGAAGGACTGGTCCAATTAGTTTAGAAAACACTACATATTACAGCCTTCTCTTAGAGATCACAGTGCACATGGGGCATATTAAAGGCTTCTCAGAAATCTTACCATTTAGTTTTATTCAGCCTAGTTTATGCAAACTGATTTTACTGCGGAGCTCATTTTCTTTTAATATCTATTCACATCTCATGGAACTCCTGTTTGGAGAACATATCATAGGTCCACTGTGCAGGGCTGTAAATGCGCTTCTGCTGTCTTTGCTTTTATTACCTTTGTTTTGTTAGGGCACTTAACCTGGCTCGTTTCCTTTTCTTCTACCTTCTCCAGGCTACTCTCTCAATTTCTCTCATTTTTTTCTCTCCTAGTCCTTCACTGTGTAGGATTTTAATTTTTTGCTTTGAATGAAAAAAAAAAAAAGCCTGGCTTATAACCAGAAACAGATGTCTTGCTTCTGGTTTCATCTGCACTAATTTTTAGAACATGCTGTCATTTTTTGCTTCTTTATTAATTTTGAAGGTCCCAGTTACGAGTGTAGTTTTGAATTGGATGACCCTTCAGTCTCCAGAAGACCAGGGACAAAGTGTGCTAGTCCTGCCTGAGTCTGCCAGAAGGCGGTGTTGCAGAAAGACTCAGGGCTATGTCCTTATCTGAGTATGTTTTGTAACAGACAATGGCCAGAGGGTTTTATCAAAGACTGTATCCATATTCTACAGTCATATACAGTCTTCCTTGCGGAAAGGAGTACTTTTCTTTCTTGTCTTTTGTAATCACTGTAGCTGGCCCACAAGTACCTGATTCTGGGCAGGTTGCTACTGTGTTTGCTGTGGAGTCCTCCTGGCCTGGGGCATACTCTGCTCTTCTCCACATAGCTCAGCTGCTGCTTGGTGAACTTTGACCCAGCAGGTTCCTTCTTGAGCATTGTAATTTCTCTACTCCCTTTCTTTTCAGATGTTCCTTTGCCATGACTGTTTCTTATTTTCTCCTGGGCTCCTCAGAGCAGGGGCTTCGGACATTATGTAGTGGAATGGTGCTTTTGTAAACCCACGTTCTGTTGTTCTCATCAGGCTGGAATTTGGGGTTGGAAACATACTTAGTTTATGAAAGGCAAGCCAAGTGGTTTATAGAGGTGTAACCATGGGTGTAGCTTGTTCAACCTGTTTAACTCAGAAAAGATGGGTGTTTTTTTTTCTTCAATGTGTGAGAAAATCTCTAGCTTTTGTTTTCCCTCTCACTAGTAATCTCTGATTTTCATGAATAAGGTTTCAGTCACAAAAAGCATACCAAATAAACAGTGAAAGTATAACTCCTATCAGTAGTTTAAGACTCTCTGTTGTCTAGAATTGTGTTACTTTTATTGATTTTTAATCCACTAGAAGATAGTTTTGTTAGCAGCTGGGAGTCTGATACACTCCTTCCATTTCTTGTGGTTTTGCTGTCCTTTTCACACGACCGGTGCAGCTCTTGACAAATAGCCAGAGAATAACCAACATTATTTAAGATGTGTGCGGGTCTGAGCGTGTGTGATTCCACTAGCATTTAAAGACCACTTGAATAATTACTGTGGTGTCCTCCCCTCCCACTATACTGTGGCCAGAATGATTCTTGATACATACAGAGCAGGCCCTCCATTAATTTGTTAAATAAATAAATTCCACTTTAGAATTGTGAGAGGAAGTGAAGGCATTTGCTAACTAAGTTTGCTGGTTTATCAGCCACCAGCATCTTTCATTCCCCTTAATTTTTAAGAGCTGTCTTGGTTTTCGTGATTTGACCTGCCACAGCTGCCATGGCCTATCTGTAGTATTTTTGCTGTTGCCCCCACCATCCACCTCTTTAAAGACATTTAGTAGTTGTTGTTGGATTTAGAAATTCTGGTCTAGTTAAAGAACAAATATAAATGACCTGTGGATGTGGACAACAGGGTGGGGATTGAGTGTGGGGAGGGTATGGGGGTGTAGGGAGAGCAGTAGAGGTGGGGGGTACGAAATTGGGACAGTTGTAATATAACAACAATAAAAAAATAAAAATTAAAAAATAATAAAAGTTTCTATACAGTCAGGGCCTATAATAATTCTCATGTTCTTTCCTTAAAATGTCACTGACTGTTCTCATTAGTAGTGTGACTTTAAGAAAGGGAGGCTGAACCCAGGATTAACATTTGGTAAATTTAGCATAGCCTGGCTCTCAGTGATCTCATAAGATTCTACAAGGGCAGGTCTGGGCCTAGTCAGTAATTGGGTGGGAAGCCTCAGAAAGCAGAAACCAGTGTGCTACAGGATGTGGCCTAGGGAAGCAGGCCTGGCCCTGTGAGTCAGGACACAGCCAGCACCTGCCCCCGTTGCAGTGGGTACACAAGGTATCTTCACTGAAGCACCCACCCATGCCTTCTTGCCAGGGCTAAAACCAGGGGCTTGAGGTTTTTGTGGTTGCATGAAATATGAGTAAAGTAAGCTGGGGTTGGTTTTTTTTTTTGTCTTATAATTGCTTATTTCAAGGAATGATTTTAGTTTAGTTACTTTTGTAAGTATTTAACTACAAAGATGTCATTTAACAATAAGGAGGTGGGGCCCAGGCCTGGTAGCTCAGTTGGTTAGAGCATGGTCCCAATATGCCAAGGTTTCAGGTTCCATTCCCCATCAGGGCACATACAGAGATCAGCCAGTGAACGTGTAAGTAATGGAACAACAAATTGTTGTTTTCCTCTCTCTCCCTCCCTCTTTCTCTAAAATCAATAAATTTTTTAAAAATTTAAAAATAAGGAGGTAATCATTCATTATTGATTTTCTCCTGTTGCTCTTCTGGTGATCTTTCTATACATTTTAGAATTAAAAGCTTTAATTTCTGAGAGAGCAGTATTTCTCTGGCTAATTCGTTCCCTTCATAATTGAGGTAGCTTTACCACAGAGACACTGTTTAATCTTGCAGTTGGACTCTGACTTCTTTTTACTTTGTTAGTAGACGCAGTGTTTATTTTGGAGGACTCTGTACACATAGACTTTCATACATAGAATTGGATTAAGATTTGATTTATAGGAAATGGGACACATCAGTTCATGGGTAGCTCTTTAATTATTCAGTGAAATCACTTACAAGAATTTTTATTGAACAATAAATTGCCCACTGTTGATGGGTCTGTTGATTTATGTTTATGTAAGAGAACGTGTGTGCTTTCTCCACACATACCTGATCTCTAGGATTATGTTGTTCATATTATCGTCTCTTATTTCCCAATGTGAACTCTAAACTTTCATTTGTCTGGACTAGTCTGTGTATCTTAAGTATTGATTGTACTTTCCTGCCTTTGTTCTCTCTATTATCATATTCATCTATTAAGAATTTTCCAATCCTTTCAGACCCTTTAAAGGTTTAATTTCTTCAGTGTGTCTGCTAATTTCAGATTAGCCAGAAATAAAGGTTCCATTCTTTGCCCATTCAGAACATTCAGTGTGAGCCATACTTACAATATCTCCTTTATGTGATTTCAAGCTCTTTAGGGCACTATGTCTCACTAAATTTTCTATCTTGTGTAACACCTTATACATAGTGTCTACTGAATTAATAATTTATTTAATGGAACATTTTCTCCATTTGGAGATATTTAGCAGATAGTTAAACCTCTCAATCTGAAGAGTCTGCAAGTAACAGAACACAAATCTCCCTAGTTCAAGAGGAAGATGAAATGTTTTGGATTCATGCTAGTATATCCTGAGGAATCAGGTGAAAATAAAGGTGAAAGTTGGACTGGGCTTGAGGACAGCTATGAGATCTTACTAGTAGGAACTCTTCTGTTGTTTAGAGATTCATTATTAGTGTCTTAGCTTGTGGTTTCCAGACTCTGTATCTCTCAATTCAAAATCTGAAGAAAATGAATCTGATTTGTTCAGCTTTGGTCGGTTGTCTGCATAAGGCTAATCGTAGTAGACACATGGCTGCTTAGACATGGGAGGCCACCCCTTTGGCTGCTTAGAAGTTACAGGCTGTCCTCTCCATGGATGGGTGGGTGGTTCTCTGAAAAGAGGAGTCAGAAATAAATTGTGACAGACATCTGCAACAACAGTATTACTATTGGAAACTGAATCAATGTTGAGCACTTTATGATTTTGATAAATTACAGGTGACTTCAGCCACAGACAGGTTAGGATGTTGTCATTGCCTGTTGATTGTACAGGATCTACTTGTTCATATCTTAATCTTGTCATTTGTGATATTTAATCACTAATTCAGGAGACTCCTACTTCTGAAGTTCATTGAAGATAAAAGAATCATAATATTATTACTTTTATTATATTTTAAACATTAGTAAATTATGATCATTGCTACATAGTCACTTTCTGACTCTGAATTGACTACTGCAGTACTTTTTCAGCTAACAAAGATCCTAATTTGTGCTAATGTATTATTTCTGCAACTGGGCTATATACTTGATTGATGTAATCTTATATGAAAATTTTAAAAGGGCAGCATGGTTTAGACATCCAAAGGAAACAGGAGAAAATACGGGAAAATATAATTGTTTTAAAAGAAAAAAATTAAATATTTTGGTACTTGAAATCCAGCATTTAAATAAAGTAACTCATTTCCTAATAAAATGATTTGGTAAAGAATAAAAGTTTTCAAGGAACAATAATTTTGCCCAAGTACATAGGGTACCCTGTAGCACTTGGCAAACCTACCAGTAATAATAAGGGTTAAAAAATCTTTGGTTGGGAAAGGTTTTTTCTGATGACATCCTCTCTGTATCTATAACACATAGATCCAAGTAATTAAAAAGTAATTGTTTCTCCTACTAGAAACATGGGAAAAGTACATAAATAAGCAATGCACTGAAGAAGAAATATGAAGAGTCAATAAACAAGTGCAAAGATGATAAACCTTATGAATAATCATAAGAATGCAAATTTAAATGAATGAAATGCCATTTCATACCTGTCAGATAAAAATTAAAAAGTGTGAAAAGACTGCTATAGAATGAAGTGTGTCATTTCATGCCCCCATCCCACCCTCGTCCATATGTTGAAGCCCAAAGTCTCATTGTGATAGTACTTGGAGAGGGGCTCTTTGGGAAATAATTAGGTCAGGTTGGGGCCTCATGATTGGACTGTTGCCCTTATAGGAAGAGACATGAGGGAGATATCCCTCTCCCTTGCCCACCTCTTTCTCTCTCTTTGTCTCAAATACAACAAGAAAATGGCCATCTTCTGGCCAGAAAGAGAGCTCTCACCTGGAACTGAATTGACTAACACCTTGATTTTGGACTTCCAAACCTCCTCAGAAATAAACGCCTGTTGTTTAAGCCACCTTGTCTATGGATTTTTGGGTTTTTGGGTTTTTGGTTGTTGTTGTTGTTGTGGCAACCTGAGCAGGCAGTGGGCAGGAATTGGTACTGAGAAGTGGGGTACTGCTGTAACAGATACCTTAAAATGAGGACATGGCTTTTGAAGTGGGTACAGGTAGAGGCTGCAAGAGTTTCGAGGTGCATAGTAGCAGAAACTGAGATAGCCGTAAGGGACTGCTAAAGGTGACTCTCATGAGAGCTCAGAGATAAAAGAAGTGATAATGGTTTGATATATTTGGTTAAATAAAATATGATATTACAATTCATTTCACCTCTTTTTATTTTCTTAATTTGATTACCTGAAAATTTAAAATTACATGTGTTTCTTGCTTTGGGAAGCACTGAAATAGAGCTACATGTATGAACATGGATAAATTTAAAAAACATAATACCGAAAAAAGCAGGTCATTCAGTGTTGTGTTGATATGACACCATTTTGTAATTTTATATAAAGTTTAAAAGCTTACAAAGTAATACTAGACAGTATTTGTGTATGTGAGAGATTGTGTGTATGGGTACATGTAATAAAAATACAAAAACAGGATGGGATTCAGGAGAGAATTACCTCTAGGAAGGAGGAACATGAGAACAGAAAGAGAGATACAGGAAACTCCAACTGCATCATTAAAAAGAAACTAAAGAAAATTCACATCATGTTAATATGTGATGAGGGGTGATAGGGTGGTGATGGGTACATGCATTTTGTTTCTTTTTTAATGATTTTCTGTGTGCTTGAAATATTTAATAAATAGTCATCTGTAATTCTTCAAATATTACTAGAATAATTTTTTTCCATTTTTTGATTAAACTGAGGAATGGGAGAATCAGTGAGGTAACTTGTCTAAAGTCACAAAACAATTAAATAGCTGAGCTATGATTCAAAACTAGGTCTTTCTTATTTCAAACCTCATAGCTCTTCTTTCTCATTACAGTATAAAGATAAAATATAAACTTGAGCTTATGAACCTGCAGGCTCCTCTGATCTATCTTAGATTTTTCCTCTTCTCCTCCCCATACCAGGCGCATGCATCTTTGTGAACCCACACACCACCCTCTCTCAAAGAAGATGAGTTCTTGACTGTCAGGCTGGGGCCAAAACAGCTTGTGTCTGTCAGCTGTAGTTCAGAGTGTCCGTGTGAGGAGATGTTCTCCACAATCATCTGAGATCATGGGCTTGGGTGGAGTTCTAAAATGAAATATGCCAAAGCGATGGCTTCTAGTTATCTTTCCCAAAGGTAGTAGTTATGCCTTTTGTTTCATGTTAGAAATGCCCATGTGAAGAACATATGATTTGCTCTGCTGGTTAAGGCATTATTTGTCGTTTTGATTGACTGCTGAAGACATTATTTGTTATGTTTTTTATTTGTTTGTTTGTTTTTCCCATTTGTGGATTTAGGGGGCTGAGGTGGAGCATCCTGCCTGTTGCTTCTACTTTTCTAGTAGCAAGGGGGGCACCTTTGGGGTGGGTCATGGAGTACAAAGTTGACCTGGTGGGGCAGAGGAGCATTCAGGTGGCCCAAGACATGGGGGATTGCTGGGCAACATTGAAGACCCCTCCAGCAGATGACCGGGAATGTGGAGGGGCTCTGAAGCTTGTGCAGACAGCTTGCCCCCTTTCCCAGGGGTCTGAGGAGCTTACCTGCAGCCAGTGTGGGTATGCACTGACTACTCTCCAACTGAGGCCCATCCACTACTCCTCCCCTTTGTCCCTAACTCCTATTCTAGGCCGAGGCACCTGGGGCAAACAGAAGGGCTTCTATTCTCCTTCCTTCAGTTGGGGCACAGTCCTGTAGACAGAAGATGGCTTAGGCAGGGCCATGGTGGCTGAAGATGGTCCTAGTGTGAGTGTTGCGTGTCGATGGTTGAGGAATGTAGCTGGGCTCAGGGCCAGGAGTGTTGAGACTGAGGCCTATGGTCCCAAAGTCCTCCTGACGTGGGGTCAGGTGGTACAGAGGTGGGAAGGTCAAAGATGGGGCAGGGATGGGCTTGATGCTTAGAGCTTGAGGGGGTTCACCTATTGTAGGTGCCCTCATACTGGAAGCCCTATCTCTTTGTCAGCTTATCTCCTTCTGTAGGGCCTCAGCTATCATAAACCTAGGGGATGAGCTAGGGCTCTTCATGCTTAATCTTGTGCAGTAGAGGTTGAAGATTGACCACGCCTCCCAGATCTTGTCACTGCATACAAAGTACATCTGGCTCCCACAGAAGACATCCAGGATGAAGCACTCATATGCATGGGGAGCCTCGTGTTCTTGTATCTGTTGCCACAGATCAGGTCCAGCTCCAATTCCTCAGGATTGAAGAACACGCTGGGCTTCTTGGTCATCATGTTGGTGTACACTGCCTTGTTGGGCTGCACTGGGATTACCAACTTGTTGCAAGCGCTTACACTGCTGCTGGAAGATGTCTCTAGCCATGTCACAGATGTAAACACACCTTACCTTGAGTTCAGTCGGGGCTTTGCCACAGTGCAGGATGAAGAGCATCCCAATCCCACCTCTCGTTCTCCATATAGGGGACAACAGCTGTGAAGGTGGTAATGGTAGACCCATGGGACACTGAGGGGGTCATCCAGGTACCTTTTGGTGACCTTACCCTCTCCACTGGGATTCCCCACATACTGGCCCAAGACCACATTTTTCACCTGCACCTCTGAGATACACTTAAACACCTTGACCTTTCATTGCAGTGTCCTCTAAGTCAGTGGAGGCCAACTTCTCCATGACCATCAGACACAGCATAGTCAGCAAGTTGTTCTGCATCATGTCCTGGAGGATCCCAAATTCACTGAAGTAGTACCTGTGTCCTCAGGACTGAAGGGTTCCTTGAATGTGAGGATGATGCAGGCGATGTTTTTCCCATTCCAGATGGGGCTGAAGATTCTTTAGGCAGACCTTGGCCCCATGAGGTTCTGAACCAATTCCTTGCCCAGGTAGTGGTCCATGCAGTAAATCTGGCCTTCACAGAATAGGGAGGAGATGTGGGTGGAAAGCAGTTGGAGCTCTGCAGGTCCCTCCTGGAGATCCTCTCCACGGTGACACAGTTCCAACCATCTGGCTCACACAGGTCCCTTGGATGTTCTTGGTGAGTGGGGGGCAGGGCCAGGTAGAAGATGCAGTTGGCCTGTGAACCCTGGCAGAGGGCATTCATGTGGCCATTGAGATGCTCATGGGAGGCTGCGTCATTGTACTAGCAAGAGTCAAAGAACTCTTCCAACTTGGGCTTCTCCTGCAGTGTGGCTTTGAAGAAGGGCTTGCCCTGCTTGTGGATGTTGGCCACCGTGAGGTGAGGTGAGAGAGAGCATAGCCCATGCTGAAAGTGTTTTTGGGCAGAAGGCCATCCTGGATGATGATGGTGGGTTAGATCTTGGCAGGTCGCCCAGTCAACCCACTATGATGAAAATATGTGTTTCGGACTGATGGAAGGTGTTGTCCTGGTACAGCTCTACACATAGGATCCCGCATACCTGGGTCCAGCTCAGGGCCACCTGCTCTGCCTTGATGCTCTCTGTGCCTCGCCGCCACTGGCACTGCCCATTGCACTGGCAGCCCTGGAGTTCTCTGCTGTTGCCTGCTGTTGCTGGGGACTGAGACCTGTAGGTCCATTTAACCAGTGGGCGTGGGCATCTGATCTGAGCTGATCACCTCAGGTGAGGTGATTGGGTGGGGCCCCCATCTGTTGTCTTCTTCATTGCCCTTTATTTCTATAGAGATCCTCTTAGAAATCAAGAAAAATAATACCAGAAAATAAATATATAATTAAAAATGGAGAATTTAAAACCAAAATGCATGTGTTAACTACTTTAGGGGTGAAAAATGATAGCTAATGTTTACTAAATGCTTAGTGTGTGAGGTATTATATCTCCAGCTTGAGGATGAGGAAGCTAAGGTATAGGGGAGTTAAGTAAATTGCCCAGGAAACCTGATAGTGAGGGGCAGGGCTGAGCCTGAGACAGTGTCAGGGTCAAACTCTCCCTTTATTGGTTAAAGACTTCCTAGACCCCAAGTGATCTTTCTTCTCCATTTTTATATCTGATGTGTACACAATGTATCTGGAATTATCCATAAGTTGCTTTGTATTATTAATTTAGTTTTCACTTTTTAAGTTTTGAATTTGATTATAATACAGTATGTAAGAGCAAGGATGGACTTGAACATGTCTTTGTATTAATTATAGCAGCTTAGATAACATGTGGTTAGGAGGCATTCAGTAGATTTTTATATGTTAGCTAGTACGCATTAAAAAAGTGACTGCCTAAACCAACAATACCTAAAATTTATTGTCATGGATTGAGGATAAGAAATTACAAAGCACTACGTAAGCGTCTATAAAATCTTACCAATCTTAATACTATTAAATTTTTCACTGAGGAAATTTATTATTGGGGTTGGACGACATACTAGAGTCTGGAGTACACGTACATTTTCATGATTTTAACTTCAAGTTTGTAATGCCATTCATCTACTTTGACAGTTATGTATAGACGAGCAAATGTGTCTTTATGCTCTCCTTTCTTTCTTCAAAAGAAAATATGTATGTCCAAGCTTCCTATAAGAATTACATCCCCTTTTTTCTCTTCACCCTCCATTTATTCCTTTTGCTTACCTTTTCAGATCAGTGTTAGGTTTTAATAAAATTGAGAGGAAGGTATAGAAACTTGCCAAAGACCTCTTGCCCCTACCCGTGCACAGGTTCTTGCTTTATGCCTTATGAATGTCAGTCACCAGAATGGTGCTTTTTTTTTTTTTTAAACCAAGGCTAAACTTATATTGACACATCATAATCACCCAAAGTCCATAGTTTACCTTAAGGTTTATTTTTGATGTTATACAGTCCTTAGATATGGACAAATACATAAGAACATATATCCATCATTATAATATCGTACATGGTATTTTCACTGTCCTTAAAGTCCTCTGTGCTGCAACTATTCATCCTACCTTCCCTACCACCACCCTTGGCAACCACTGATCTTTTAATTGTCACCATAGTTTTGCCTTTTCCAGATGTCACATAGTTGGAATCAGACAATATGTAGCCTTTGTGGATTGGCTTTATTCACTTAGTAATATGCATTTAATGTTCCTCCGGGTTTTTTTCATGGCTCAGTAGCTTTTTTCTTTTTAGTTTTGAGTAATATTCTATTGTATGGCTGTACCACAGTTTATCCATTCACTACAGAAAACAAACTTGCTTTCAAGTTTTGGCAATTATAAATAAAGCTATAAACATCTGGTGTTTGTGTGGGCATAAGTTTTCAACTCCTTTGGGTAAATGCCAGGGAATGTGATTGCTGGATTGTATGGTAGGAATATGTTTAGTTTTGTAAGAAACTTCCAAATTGTATTCCAAAGTTTAAACATTTTGTACCATTTATTTTCCAAAGCGTACTATTTTCAAGGTTCCATGGATTTCTGATGTCTGTGAAACCTCTTTTTTCTCAAATTCAAAACACTTTTCTGTCTCTTCTCAACTGAATGTTACTTAATTGTTAATAGTATTCCTGAGATTCCAACCTGGACCATCTCTTCTTATTTTTACATAATTTCCAAGGAAAGCATTTTCCTACTCTCATAACTTCATGCACTGTTTCTGTTTTTATGATTCCTGAAGTTTTATCTTCACCCCACCTCACTTTCTTAAAATTCAGACTCATCGATCTGCTGCCTGTTGGCCAGTTTTATCTTAACTATTCTGTAGGCATTGCTACCTTAACATATGAAAACCAAATTTAAGACTAGCAACTACTGCTTCCAGGCGTACTTCCTCAGTTTCTTTTTTTGGGTAAATGCATCCTTCTTTAGTTGTTGCCCAAACCAGATGCTTGGGGTCTTCATTGGTTTTGCCTTCAGCTTTCATTTCTAACATCTGAGAGTCCTCAAGTGTTATATCTCTTTCATCATTTCCTTTCAAGCCCACCTCTAATCCTGCTACCACTCACATCATCTTTGTTTTTGGAAGAACCTTAGAGCTGTTTGCTTACCCTGCTTGCAGGCTTGAGTATCTTCTCTCTCCCATGGTAAAGTCTATTTTTCAGAATATTGTTTGGATGATCATTCCATATTAACATCTGATTTTGTTACCCCTGTTAAAAATGCCAGTGGCTACCCTACTATCTCAGAATAAAGTCAGATGCCCTCCTGTGGTCTGCAAGGCCCTTCTGCAGCCTTCTCTCGTGCTGCTGTTTCCAGATTTTCCTGCATGTGCTCAGTTCTGTCTAGCCTTATATTTGTGGTCCTCCAATTCCTTTTCCCTGGAATGTACTTTCTCCTTTTTGCCTAATTAACTCACACTTAGCATTCAGCTTTAGTAGGTGCATATGTGATTCAAGTGACAACTTTTTCTTTTTTCCCTTCTCCTGTGTCCCACCTGGCATTGTTTTTCCTTGTATGTCATCCCCATTGAACCTGAACAGTATTTCAATTATAATATTTCTGTCATATTTTACAACTATTTTTTTTTCCTGACCTCCTCATCCTGACAAAGCGCTGTGTCACCGTTACTTCTTCATGTGAGTCCCTAGCACAGGTGACATAAAGCTGGTTGTTGGCATTTTTCTACGACAGTGTTTGTCATCTGGGGGTGATTTCGTCCCCCAGGGTTCATTTGACCATGTCTAGAGACATTTTTGATAGTCATGATTGGTGGGTAGAGGCCAAAGATTCTGCTAAACAACCCAACAGTGCACAATCCCCCACCCCATTATCCAGCCCAAAATGGCAACAGTGCTGGCTGAGAAATCCTATTCTAGGATGAAATGCAAAGCTTTAGGGAACTAAATGAAAAGGAATTTCATAATAAGAAGATAAGAGTTCTTTGATATATTTATTATTATATATCAATAATAAATTTGGAGTTCTAAAGTAATGTATAAAAGTTTTCATTGTCGGGGAACTCAATTTTCAAACTAAACTGTTATGTTTTTTATGACCTATTGTTAATATTTATTCAGAAGCTGTGTCGTAGGGAAAACATGTGACCCCACTGTTTATTAATGGGCTAGCAGCTGCCTACAGTAGTTTAGGTATGCAACTGAGATTGTCAAAAGGATAAAGGAATTAAGCTCTTCATTTGAATTTTTTCACTTACTTTTTCTTATTTTAAATGTGCCTAGTCACAGGTCACCCAAGCAATTTTTGGAGGTGTGGGAGTGGTTGGCATCTGTTTCAAGCTCTTAAAAAGTATGTAACTATAAAATCCTCTTAAAAGGCCAAATGTCATAAACCTTTTGTCTTATGTGGATTAACAAATGATGAAAATTCTAGGCTACCCACCATACGCCAGTGCACATGCATATTTAATACATGTACCCACAAACGATAATTCTTATATACTGTAGTCTCTTCGCTCTCTTTTTCAAAGATTTTATTTTATTTTTAGAGAGAGGGGAAGGGAAAGAGAGAGGGAGATAAACATCGATATGTGAAAGAAACATTGATCAGTTGCCTCTCTCATATGCCACGACTGGGGACCCCGCACCCTAGGCATGTACCCTAACTGGGAATCAAGCTGGCGACCTTTTGCTTTGTGGAACAACACCCAACCAGCTGAGCCACAGCCAGCCAGAGCTGCCTCTTCACTCTCTTTAGCCAGCTGCCTGTTTCAGTGCCAGGGACACAGTCCATGTAGATCCATCAAAAATAGACACGGCTCCTCCTGAGGGCACCATGCCTACATTGTGAATTATCCAGATACAGAGGATCCATTTAACTAAATATACATTTTACACTTAGTAAATTTAAAATTTATAGGTATTAAACTAGAAGGGGCTACTAATATACTGGAAAGTTAGAATGTTGAAAGATAAATTGTTGCTGTCATTAGAACAGCATGGGACTGAATTGTAAAACCAAGTAATGGGAAAATAAAATATGTACCACAGTTAATATTTTTAGTGTGTCTGGGCAAAGATGGAAAACATCACAGAAGAAAGCTTTGATTTTCCTTTCCAGTTAGGCTATGTGATACGAGTTTCTTTTTATAATACAATTTTCAGAATAATTCTTGTTTTGGTAGTTCAGAAGTTTGAGTAGAAGAAAGAAGAAATACTTTAGGAAATGTTAGGAAAAAGAGGCTGTGACTTATATTCTTATGGTTCCTAATGATATTAACAATTTAAAACTAGTCTCTGGAAATATGATATTGAATTTGTGCTGGAAAGTATAGTTTTGATCTTTATCCTTGGAGACTCTTTTGGTACTTTTGTGGTTTACTCTTGGAGAGGCAGTTTTCTTTGGTTTATAAAAAATAGTGAATATTATTTACCTTACATTGAATTTCAAAATCCAAAAAATTACAATAGGTGTTAGATTATGGCGACTGTCATCAGCCATTCAGGTTGGTGTTATTAGCTCACTTTTCAAAACCGACTATATAGCACATTTATTTTACTGAAGGAAAATTGAATGTTGGTACTAAATTCTGTGGATTCTATGAAATAACGTGTGGCTGACAATTGGTTTAATCTCATCTTGTCTTTGGTTATATGGCTTGATTCTTTGGATTTAGTGTCAAAATAGAAATTTAGGCTACCGTATGTACAAAGTTATTTAATGACTATAATCATAAGGGAATAGAATAATAGGCATATATAAAATGGACTTGAATAAAGAGTTCTTCAAATTTAATTGCATTTTTCTTAATTTTTTTTTCCAGACAAGTTCTACTGAAATTTTGGAGTACTCATCAGATAGTGAAAACAAAGATGACTCGGAGAATGTCTTGGTCATTGATTCAGAATCATCTCACAAATGCTATATGGATTTTGGATCAGATGGAAGACAAGTTATGGAAACAGTGATAAACCCGAAGGTGAAATCTACAGATAACATTTTGTATACGCCACAGAAACAGACAAAGTTTCCCAGGAGCCCTGAAAATTCAGCAAAGAAGCAGCTTTTCAGGTTAAACTACACATTTTTAAATTCTTTTTAAAGTTTTGCTGCCTTTAATAATCCAATTATCTAAAATGTTAATTTGAAAATGCTTACTTGTTTACTTGGGAAGGAAAATTGAGGGAATAGAATTGTAATTTCTATAAGTAATTTGGGAAGCCGTGAGTTCTGGAGATGATTTATGGAATTGCTCATACAAGTTGAGCACTCAGTTTCAGTCATAACCAGACTGTTTTTCTTAATGGATATTACTTGTTTGGGCTTATCAAATTTTATTGACCATCAGTGTTTCAGGTGATGTCTTAGATAATTAAGATAAGTAAATGACTCTGTTTTCAAGTAACATATAATCTAAAGAGGGAAATAGGAATAAATATAGACTGTTGAGATTACTTTTATGAGTTTGGTTACAAATATTGACCAGGGAAATACTTGGAAGTACAGAGATAAGTGAGAGAGCAAAGTCTCATGGACAAAAACCTGACTGGTAAGTGCATGGGAACATGAAAGCCAGACCACAGAGGATTCATCACAATGTGTTAGGATCTTGGGGTATACCATATAGGGGGACATGACCCAACCCTGTGTATTCCATGATTTCTTTGTGTTTTATTAAATTAGAACAAAACAATGAAACCAAAAACCCAATGAAAGTGAGAAGGCAAATTTGTGGAAAGCAGTACCACAAATGAAAACTTAGTAGAGTTTCAGGGAGAAGGGATTTTTAGTAGAAAGAATAAATTTGGCAATGAAGAACACCATTTTTGGATCTGTTTAAGATATGTCTACATCAAGACATGGCTAGTACAATGATGCACACTGAGAATTCAGTGGTAATGTTAGGGAACCTAGTAGGAAAGAGCCAGGGACCAGGGTTCAAGAAGTACCCAAGACTTAAGGAGTGGAGACAGTGCTGTGACTCCTCTGCTGGAATCTGGGATTCAAGGCAGGAAGGAGGAGAGCTTAGCTGCTAGTGGCTTGAAAGGGATCTAGTGGTCTAAAGAGATTATAGAGAAAAGGTGAAACAAAATTAGAAAATAATTGGGAGAACCCAGCAGAGAAACAGATGTAAGGCATAATTGCTCTGTCGGTACCCAGGAAAGGAAGTCAGGAAGCAAGGCCTGTTCTGGAGAGGCCTGTCTTGAGCATAAGATGGAGGGAAGAGTATAATGATGTGACTAGGTCTGGTGGGATCGATGTAGCCTTTATATATAGATATAGATATCTATATCTATATATATCTCTATATATAGATATATATATCTCTCTCTATATATATATCTCCAAAAAGTATCCAGCCATGTAATATGAAAAATAGAGACATTTATTGAAGAAGATATAAGAAACGTTGTACATAGGACCATGATACCTCAGCCCCCTTCAAAGTTGGCGCCTTGGGACCTCACACATTTCTCCCAGAGTCTCTTACGCTGTTCAAAACACTCTGCAAAATCCTTTGTTGGAATTGCCATCAGCTGCCCCATCGTCCTATTTTCTTGAATCTCACTGACAGTCTAAAATCTCTTCCCTTTCAAAGGTGATTTAGTTTTGGGCAAAGTCAGAAGTCACAGGGGTGCCAAATCTGGTCTGTAGGGGGCTGAGTCTCTTGGGTGATTTGACGTTTCACCAAAAAACTGCACAAGACGTGATACATGAGCGGTCGTATTGTTGTGATGAAGCTGCACATCACCAGTTGCCCATAGCTGTGGCCATTTTCACCATATTGCATCTCTCAACCTTCAGAGAACATTGAGGTAGTACTCCTTATTAATTATTTGACCTAGAGGGGTGTGCTTATGATAGGCAACACCTTCCCAGTTAAAAAACAGTTAACATGGTCTTGACCTTGTTCAGACTTTCCGGCACCTTCATTGACTTGGAGAACCAGACTACTTCCATTGAAACGACTGGACCTTCATTTCCAGATCATACAAGTAGCCGTAGACCCATGATTCATCTCTGCTTAGGACCTTCTTGAGGAGGCCTGATTCATTGGTAGCAGCTTGAATGAAGTCATTGGCAACTGCAGCATGAGGTTCCTTCTGCTCTGGTAGCAGAAGCCATGGAACAAAATTTGTGACGTGTTTCATGCCAAGATCCTGCATCAGAATCTTGGACACAGTGGTAGTTGGAATCCCAAGATCAGCTTCTAGTTCTTGCACTGTCAGTCACCAGTCTTTGTTGAGTGTAGCCCGTACACAATCAACATTGTCAGGTGTTCTGCTTGTTGCAGACCTTCCAGAACGTGGATCACTTTCAACAGATTCTTGACTGTCTTTGAAGTATTTGTGCCACACTTTTATTTGTGTTGCACTCATTGCATCTCCCCTAAAAGCCTTCTGAATCATGGAAATAGTTTTTGCAGAGGACTGTTCAAGTTTAATGCAAAATCTGATGCACATTCATTGTTCTACTCACTCAGTCATTTTGAATGTGATGACCACACAGTACACTTGCTCACTCAACAGCATTTACTGCCCCTACTGATTAGTACAGTGAAGTCATCATTGTTCACGCATGCTCATTGCAGCCCACTCTCCTTGGCTACCAGGTTACATCAATATAAGGCAAATAGTTCTTGTTATATTAACAGTGGCTGGACTTTGTCCTGACGGACCTTGTATTTTTACTTAACACAGAAGGACTTATACCCAGAATGAAGATGTTATGGCCTCAAAAGATAATGGCAGTAGTTTGCAGTAGTCTCTGGAGACAACAGGAAAAGAAATCAATGAAAGTTATTCACATATCCTTGTTGAACTCAATCCATGTAATACAGCAAGTGATGTCCAGATCCTATTATAAGACCCTACGGTGTGACAAGCACTGTTTCAGGTGTTAGAGACACAGCAACCAAAGTCTTATATATTTTGGAGGGAAGACTGACAAGAAGCCAAGCAGTAAAGTAGGAGTATTGTCAAAAGGAGTTAATAGAAAAAAAAAGAGCAGAAAAAGAGGAATAGAGAATGGCCCACAGGTGAGTATAGGCCTTTTCAATTTAAACAAGGAACCAGGGAGGCCACTGATAATGTGACTATTTCAGCAGTTGGAAGAAAGAGCACACTTGTGGCTGTCTTCAGAACACAACGGTACACAATGTGATTAGCTCCCCAAGCAGTACACACAAAAGGAAGTCTGTCAATACAGAACCTGCTGGGGCAAATTCTGCTTTGTGGGGTCAGCTTCCTTAAAGCAGCTCATACAGTGTGCTCAATATTGTTCATCTTGCTAGCCTGAGGGTCAGCTCCACTACCAGATGTGCCAACAGCATTCAAGTTTCAACTACAAGAGGCAGGCTTACATAAACCACATGAAACAATCCTGTAGCTTAGGTGATCAGGAAGACTGAGCCACTGTGTGCCATAGTACACTGTACTACAGAAGGCCACCATACCAAGACTGGGAGACAGAAGATCTGCCTAATAACACTGAAACAAACACAAAGAGGAAGCCAAAATGGGGAGACAAATATGACCCAAATGAAAGGACAGGAGAAATCTGCAGAAAAAGAATTAAATGAAAGGGAGACAATCAATTTGCCATATACAGAATTCAGTAATGTTATAAGGAAGCTCAAGGAACTGAGGGTGAACTGAGGGAGAACTCAACAACATAAAAAAGGACTCAGAAACTATAATGAAGAACCACTCAGAAATGAAGTATACAATAACTAAAATGAAGAATACCCTAGAAGGAGTCAACAGCAGATTAGATGAGGCAGAGAATTGAATCAGCACTTAGGAAGAAAAGTTAGCACAAAACACCCAGTTAGAACAGCAAAATATGAAAAAAATGAGACATAGAAAAAATACAATTAAAAATAATGTAAATAAAGTAAAAAATAAAATGAAAAATGAGGATAATTTAAGGAACCTTTGAAACAACACCAATCATAACAACATCTTCATTATAGTGTTACCAAAAGAAGAAGAGAAAGAGGAAGGGATTGAGAAGTTATCTGAAGAAATAGTAACTAAAAAATTCCCTAGCCTGGGAAGGAAGAAGAGACATATCAAAGGAGCACAAAGAGTCACAAACAAGATGAACCCAAAGAGGGCTACACAAACACACATCATAATTAAAATGCCAGAGTATAAAGTAAAACAGGGAATCTTAAAAGCAGGAAAAGAAAGGCAGTTAGTTACCTACAAGAAACTCCCATAAGGCTCTCAACTTATTTCTGAGTGGAAATTTTTCAGGCCTGAAGGGATTGACATGAAATATTCAAAGGGATTAAAAGCAAGGACCTACAATCAAGACTATTCTACCCAGCAAAGCTGTTATTTAAAATGGTAGGAGAAATAAAAGAGTTTTCCAGATAAGAAAAAGCTAAACCAGTACCAGAAGAAATGTTAAAGAGACTTCTTTAAGAAGAAAGAAAAAAAGAGAAATATATATATATATGAATACTAAAATGGTAGGCACTAAGTAACTATTAATAAGCGCTTTAATGTAAAAGGATTAAGTGCTCCAATCAAAAGATAGAGGGTAGCTGAATGAATAAAAAAGCAAGACCCATATATATGATGTCTACAAGAGACCCACGTCAGATTGAAAGAAACAGAAAAACTGAAAGTAAAGGGATGAAAAAAGATATTTCATGGAATGGAAAAAAAAGAAACCCCAAATCCCTGAGGTACCAATACTTGTACCAGACAATATAGACTTTAAACGAAGGCTCTAAGAGACATAGAGGGACATTACATATGGTAAAGCGATCAGCAAATATTGATGGACATAAAGGGAGAGATAGACAGCAGTATAGTCATAGTAGGGGGAGATTAACACTTCTTTGGTATCAATGGATAGATCTTTCAGGCAGAAAATTAACAAGGAAACAGCAGCCTTAAAGGATATAGTCTTTATGGATTTGATATTTTTAAAGCAGTTTATCCCAAAGCAAAAGAATATACATTCTCTTCAAGTGTCCACGGAATGTTTTGAGAAAGGACCTCATGTTAGGCCACAAACAAGTTGTTACAAATTTAAGAACATTGAAATACATGAGGCATTTTGTCTCGGCACAAAGGTAATAAATAAGAAATCAATTACAGGAAAAAAACAGAAAAACACAGAAACACATGGAGGCTAAATAACATGCTCTTAAACAATAAATAGGTTAACAGTGAAATCAAGGAGGAAATCTAAAGATATCTTAGAACAAAAAATGAAAACAGTGACTCATCATCTATGGGAGACAGAAAAAGCAGTTTAAAGATGGAAATTCATAGCAATACAGGCTTACCTCAAGAAACAAGAAAACTCCAAAAGCAATCTAACCTTACTTTTAAAGGAACTAAAAAAAAAGAACAGCAAAGCACAAAGTGAGGAGAAGGAAGGAAATAATAAAGGAGACAGCTGAAATAAATGAAATATTGTAAGAAACAATGGAAAAGATCAGTGAAACCAAGAGCTGGTTCTTTGTAAAGAAAACCAAGATAGATAAACCTTTAACCAGACTCAGCAAGAAAAAAAGAGAGAGAACCTAAAAAAATTACAAAATCATGCCTAGGTTGCAGACCAGGTCCCGAGTAGGGGGCGCGCGAGAGGCAACCACACATTGATGTTTCTCTCCCTCTCTTTCTCCCTCCCTTCCCCTCTGTCTAAAAATAAATAAATAAAATCTTTAAAAAATAAAATAAAAAATAAAAGAGAAGTGACAACTGACAACAGAGAGATCCAAAGGTTATAATGAAATACAATGAACAATTATGTGCCAACATTGGACAATCTTGATGAAATGGAATGATTCCTATTAACATCTCCGAAGACTGATTCAAGAAGAAGCAAAATCTGAACATGTGGAATACTACCAAGAAACTTGAATTACTAATCAGAAAACTCCCCAAAACAAAAGTCTTGGACAGGATGATTTCACAGGTGAATTTCACCAACTGTGTAAAGAAAAATTAACAGCCATCCATCTCAAACTGTTCTAAAAAATTCAGAAGGAAGGAAGAAAGACTCTCCCAGGCTGACTTTTTATGGCCAACTTATCTTGATTCCAAAACCAGACAGACATTACAAAGAAAATTATAAAGAAAGAAAATTTTAGCTCAATATTCCTGATAAACATAGATGCAAAAATTCTCAAAAAATAATTTGCAAAAAGAATTAAGTAATGCATTAAAAAGATCATATACCCTGATTAAGTGTGATTTGAAATCAGGATGCCAGGATAATTCATATCCATGAATTAATTGTGATAGATCAGTTAAATAAAATGAAGGATAAAAATAATATGATCATATAAATAGGTGCAGAAAAAGCATTTAATAAAATCCAGGACCCATTTATGAAAATACCTGTCAGTACCATGGGAACAGAGGGAACATACCTCAACCTAATGAAGACTATGTATGACAGACCCACAGCTAACATCATACTCTATGGGTAAAAACTAAAAGCATTTTCTCTAAGAACAGGAGCAAGACAGGAACGGCCACTTTCACCTTCCTTATTCAACATAGTATTGGAAGTCCAAGCCCCTGACTGTAGAGACACGGGTTTATTTCTGGGCTCTCTATTCTGTTCCATTGATCTCTGTGTCTGTTCTTATGCCAGTACCAGACTGTTTTGATTATGGTGGCTTTATAATATAGTTTGATGTCAGGCATTGTGATCCCTCCTGCTTTGTTCTTCTTTCTCAAAATTGCTACAGGTATTCGAGGTTGTTTATGGTTCCATATAAATTTTTGAAATGTTTGTTCTATATCTGTGAAATATGACATTGGTAATTTAATAGGGATTGTGTTTATACATTACTTTGGGTAGTATGACCATTTTGATGATGTTAATTCTTCTAATCCATGAACATGAAATATGCTTCCATTTACTTGTCTTCCTTAATTTCTTTCTTCAGGATTCTGTAGTTTTCTGAATACAGGTCTTTAACCTCCTTGGTTAGGTTTATTCCTAGGTACTTTATTTTTCTTGTTGCTATAATAAATGGGACTTTTGCCTGATTTCTGATTCTGATATTTCATTGCTAGTGTACAAAAATGTCTTCGATATTTGACTATTAACTTTGTATCCTGCTGTTTTGCCAAATTCACTTATTAGGTCGAGTAGTTTTTGGGTGGAGTCTATTGGGTTTTCTATGTACACTGTCATGTCATCTGCAAACAATGACACTTTTTCTTCCTCTTTTCCAATTTGGATGCCTTTTATTTCTTCTTCTTGTCTTATGGCTACGGCTAGGACTTCTAATAGCATGTTGAATAGGAGTGGTGAAAGCGAACATCCTTGTCCCTGGTCTTAGTGGGAAAGCTTTTAGTTTTTGCCCATTGAGTATAATATTTGATGTAGGTTTCTCGTATATAGCCTTTATTATGTGGAGGTATGCCCCCTTTATTCGCATTTTGCTGAGTGTTTTTATCATAAACAGGTGCTGCACCTTATCAAATGCTTTTTCTGCAGCTATTGATATGATCATGTGATTTTTGTCTTTCCTTTGTTCATATGATGTATTACACTTATTGATTTGCGAATATCGTACCATCCTTGCATCCCTGGGATGAATCCCACTTGATCATGGTGTATGATCTTTTTAATGTATTGCTGGATGTGGTCTGCCAATATTTTGTTGAGGATTTTAGCATCTATGTTCATCAGTAATATTGGCCTGTAGTTTTCCTTCTTTGTTTTGTCTTTATCTGGTTTTGGGTTTAGGATGATGCTGGTCTCATAAAAAGAGTTTCAGAGTCTTCCCTCTTTTTGGATTTTTTGGAATAGTCAGAGAAGGACAGGGGTTAGCTCTTCCTTAAATGTTTTGTAAAATTCTTGTGAAACCATCTGGTCCAGGGCTTTTGTGTGCCTGGAGTTTTTTCGGTACTACTTCAATTTCACCAGCTGTTATTGTTCTGTTCAGGCCTTCTGCTTCTTCTTCATTCAGTTTTGGAAAATTTTATTTTTCCAGAAATTTGTCCATTTCACCCAGGTTTTCAAATTCTTGGCATACAGTTGTTTGTAGTAATTTCTTACAATCCTTTGCATTTCTGTGGTATCAGTTGTAATTTCTCCTCTTTCATTTCTGATTGTATTTATTTGCATCCTCTCCCTTTTTTCCTTGATGAGTCTGCTTAAAGGCTTGTTGGTTTTGTTTATCTTTTCAAAGAAGCAGCTTGTGGATTTCTTGATCCTTTGAATTGTTTTTTTAGTCTCTATGTTATTCAGTTCTACTCTCATCTTGATTATTTCTGTACTTCAGCTGCTCTGGGTTTTGTTTGTTGTTGTTTCTCTAGTTCTTGTAAATGTTGTGTTAGGTTGTTAACTTGAAATGTTTTTATCTTTTTCTGATAGGCCTGTATTACTATGAACTTCCCTCCTAGGACTGCCCTCACTGTGTCTCTTAGGTTTTGGACTGTTGTATGTTCATTTTCATTTGTTTCCAGAAACTTTTTGATTTCTTGTTTGATCTCCTTATTGACCCATTCATTGTTTAATAGCATGCTAGTCAGTCTCCATGAGTCTGAATGTTTTTGAGTCTTTTCCTTGAGGTTGGTTTCTAATTTTAAGCCCTTGTGACCTGAGAAAATGCTTGATTTCAATTTTCTTGAATTTGCTGAGGCTTGTTTTGTGTCCTATCAAGTGGTCTATCTTTGAAAATGCTTCATGTGCATTTGAAAAGAATGTATAGTTTGCGTCTTTGGTATGAAAGGTCCTATATATATCAGTTAAGTGCTTTTGATCTAATGTGTCATTCAGCTCCGCAATATCTTTGTTGATATTTTGTTTGGAAGATCTCTCCAATGTTGACAGTTGGGCGTTAAAATCCCCTACTATAAGTGTGTTGCTGTCTATATCTTTCTCGAAGTCCTCCAGGATTTTCCTTATATTTAGGTGCACCTGTGTTGGGTGCATATAGGTTTACCATGTTTATGTCTTCTTGATGGCTTCTTGCTTTGAGTATTACGAAGTGTCCTTCTGTGTCTCTTTTTATGGCCTTTGTTTTGATGTCTATTTTGTCTGATATAACTATTGCTACCCCAGATTTTATTTCCTGTCCATTTACATGGAATATCTTTTTCCACCCCCTTACTTTCAGTTTCTGTAGGTCTTTTGTTCTGAGTTGGGTCTCTTGTAGGCAGCATATGTGAGGGTCATGTTTTCTTATCCATTCAGCTACTCTGTGTCTGTATTTGAATATTTAATCCATTTATATATAAGGTTATTATTGATAGGTGGTTATTCATTTTTTCCCTTTGTACTTGTGTTCCTCTTTCTTCATCTTCTTAAAGCAGTTCCTTTAACATATCTTGCAATGCTGGTTTGTAGAGGTGTATTCTTTTAGCCTTTTATCTGAGAAGCTCATTTCTTTTTCCATTTTAATCGAGTGCCTTGCTGGGTAGAGGAGTCTTGATTGCAGGCCTTTGCTTTTCATAACTCGGAATATTTCTTTCCATTCCCTTCTGGCTTGTAGTGTTTCTGTGGAGAAGTCAGCTGCTAACCTTATTGGGGCTCCCTTATATGTTACTTCCTGTTTCTCCCTTGCTCCCTTTTTGTCTTTGATATCTGCCATTTTAATTATGATGTATCTTGGAGTGGGTCTCTTTGGGTTTCTCTTGATTTGGACCCTCTGTGCTTCCAGGACTTGTGTGACTTTTTCTTTCCTCAAATTAGGGAAGTTTTCATCATTACTTTTTGAAACAGATGTTCTATCCCTTGCTCCTCTTCTTTTCCTCTGGTATTTCTATTATATGGTTATTATTACATTTCATGGTGTCCTGCATTTCTCTTAACAGCTCTTCATTCTTTTTGAGCCTTTTAAAATTTTTTTGCTCTTTCTGGGAGTTTTTCTCTACCATGTCTTCCAGCTCACTGTTTCGATCCTCTGCTTCGTCTAACCTGGTTTTGATTCCTTCTATTGTGTTCTTCAATTCAGAAATTGTATTCTTTATTTCCGCTTGGTTCTTGTTGATAGTTTCTATGATCTTTTTCATACTGATACAGTTTTCAGTAAATTCCTCATAGTTTCCTTGTACTTTTTTGTAATTCTCACTGAACTCATTCAGTTCATTTAGCTTTCTTATTACCATTGTTTTGAACTCAATATCTGAGAGTTGACTTGCTTCTATTTCATTTAGTAGTCTTTCTGGGAATTCCTCCTTTCTTTTCGGTTGGGGGTTGTTTCTTTGTCTTCCCATTATTTGTGTGCCTGAGGAAAACCTCAAAGCCCATGAAATAAACCCAGGATGCAGAAATAACTGCCCCCTTCAATCTCACTATCAACAGCAAATGAACCAGTATAAATTAGGCTATAAAGAAATTAAGACTATTGTAAGAAAGGAGAGAAATAAACTATAGTATAAAACCTAGTGACTTAATATGCACCAACTTGATGGACAAAAAATGAATGTTTAAAAGCTATGTAGTAAAGAAAATATTGCAGTTCACGGAGAAGACGATAGTGGATTTCATCTCAGTAGCTTCTAGTATTTACCGCTGTTTTTTCTTTCTGGATCCATCTCTAGTGAAGTCAGATGTTGACCCCGTCAGATCTTAGGCAGCCTCTTCGAGACTTCCTGGGATCTGCAGTCTGTGGCTGTCTCCTTCCATTGTCAATCTAGTCTCTCTGAGCTTAGCAGTCAGGCTTAAGCACCATAGGGCAGGGCCAGGTCCCTCCTGGGGTTGGGGCTAATGCTTCCCCTCAGGCTGCTGCTGCTCGCAGGGGAGCGGCCTCTGTGAGCTGGATGGCTGCTGCCTTATGGGGGATGATTCAGTACCAGCATACTGGAGGCTACTCACTCAGTTCTCTCCCAAAAGTCTCCGCCCCCAGTCTCTCCTCAGGCATCTCTAGTCCACCCTGCCCCACCTTTGCAGGGATATACTCTCTGTGGCTACCACTATGCACTCAGCAGTCAGCTGTAAGCACCACAGGGCCAGGGCAGAATCACACCTGTGGGGCAGGGCTGCTGTTTCCTCTCAGCTGACCCTGCTCAGGGGAGTGGTCTACCTGAGCAAGATGGGTGCTGCTGCATGGGGGATGGCTCAGCACTGGGATAGACCACCTTTTTATACCATATACATGAATAAAGTCAAGATGGGTTAAAGACATAAATGTAAGACATAAAATTCTAAAACTCTTAGAAAAATCGTTAGGCAGTAAACTGTCTGACATTTCTCTTAGCAATATTTTTTTCTGATATATTTCCTTGGGCAATGAAAACAGGAAAAATATAAACACATGGGACTACAGTGGACAAAATGAAAAGACAGCTCACTGAATGAGAGAACATATTTGCCAATAGTACGTCCAGTTACTAGTTAATATCCAAGAAATCACAGACAATTTAAAAGCAAAAAAAGAAATCCAATTAAAAAATGGCCAGTATGCCCTGACTGGTGTAGCTCATTGGTTGCACTTTTCCCCAGAAAGTGAAAGGCCACTAGTTTGATTCCTGATTGGGGAACGTGTCTGGGTTGTGTATATGAAAGGCATCCCATTAATGTTTCTCACATGAGTGTTTCTCTCCTCTCTCCTTTTCTCTCTGTAAAAATAGTAAAATATTTTACAAAATGGCCAGAGGATCTGAATAGATAGATATATAGATGACAGATATACATATGAAAAGATGCTTATGTCAGTAATCATTAGAGAAATGCCAATTAAAAACACAGTGCAATATGACTTCACACTTGTAAGAATGGCTGTCATCAATAAACAAACAGGTGTTTGCCAGGATGTGGAGAAAAGGGAACCCTCGTGCGCTATGGGTGGGAATGCAGATTATTGGAGCCATTATGGAAAACACTGTAGACGTTGTTAAAAAAAATACTACCACCTTGAGAACAAGGCAACAGTGATTTGAAAGTTTATAAGCAGCCCTGTGTTCATTGCAGCACTACTTACAATAGCCCAAGATGTGGAAGCAACCCAAATGCCCATCACTAGTCAAGTGTATAAAGAAAGCTGTGGTGGATATATATATATTCCACATATATAGTGGAATATTACTTGACCATGAAAAAGAATGCAATCTTAACATATGTGACTACATGGATGGATGGCATTTGATAAGTGAAATAAGTCATAAAGTAAAGGTTAAATATCATATGGTTTTACTTGTATGTGAAATCTAAATAAAATAAATACACCAAACAGAAACAGACTCCTTCATGGTGACAACAGTGATGGTTGCCAGAAGTGAATCTAGTAGGAAGGATGAGTTAAATAGGTGAAGGGATTTAAAGTACAAATTTGTAGTTACAAAATAGTCATGGTGATGTAAAGTACAGCAGAGGGAGTATAGTTAATACTATTTTAATAACTATGTATGATGGCAGGTGTATACTTGAAATATCTGGGGGATCACTTTGTAAAGTATATGATTGTCCAACCACTAGGCTGTACTCTGAAACTAATACTAAATAATATTGAAAAGCAGTTGTAATATTAAATTTAATTAAAGGGAAAAGACCTCAAATAAACTATGTTAACTGCTTTACATGTCACAGAATCATAAAAGGAACAAAGTAAACCTAAAAATCTAGAAGAAAGACAAAAATTGCAACAGAATTTCTAGTCAGGGTGGCAGATTAAGTAAATTGCCTTCACTTCTTCTCACATATCAGAGTTTCAGTCAGAACTACACAGCAACTATCACTGAGAACCACCTGATTATATAGCTCTACAGAAGTCCTATAACTAAGCATTTACAAAAGAAGTCTTCATCAATCTGGTAGGAGGGGTGGAGATGCTGCATGACTAGGGTCCTGGTCGAAAATGGGGAGGACTATCTTGGCTGCTGAGATCACCCCTGAGGTGTGAGGAGCTTTAGTCTGATACCAGTTTCCCCAGCCCAGGGTTCCATTGCTATAAAGAAGAGTTCCCATAAATTCTGCCTGTGACAACCAGCAAGGATTGTGGCTTAGTGAGAAGGAGGTCTTCTTGAGTCCCAGGCAATCTCCTTAAACCTAGTGTTCCAGTTTGCTAGCTGACTGACATACACCAAGCTCCAGCACTGGGGCAACAACTCAAAAGACAATAGTGACATACAGGTAGAAACTGAATTTCTGGCATTAGGGTGAGGGCTGGAAGTGCAGCTTTCTCCCAGACAGAAGTGTTGGCAGAAGTCACTGTACTTTTTATAAGCCCATCTGCTACAGGCACAGGTGGATGCCATATCTGAGTTTCCATCCACCTGACTAACACTGTGCACTCTGCATTTGTGATTTCCTGAGACCACACCCCACACAACTTTTGGGCCCATCCACATGGCTTTCATTGGCTTTTTCATGAAAATGACCTGTGTTGGGTCATGCTGTGGACTTTCCTAAAACATTTCAAAGGTTCACAAACCCCAGAAACAAACAATCTGGATTTGGCATGCTCTGTATTTTTCTAAGCAACCCCAAGCTCAGCAGTATATTTCATGAAAAATTCAATATTTCATGAAAATGGAAACAAGCAAGCAAAGCTGGGGTAGCAATACTTATATCAAAGTAAATAGACTTTTACACAAAGGCTATAACAAGAGATAATGAAGGACCTGGCAGTTCCATTTATGTGTATTTATCTGAAGAAACCCCAAATGCAAATTTGGAAAGACATGTCCATCCATATGTTCATTTTAGCTTATTTACAATAGCGAAGATATGGAAGCAACCTAAGGATCCAATAAGAGATGAATGAAGAAGAGGTGTTGCATATATGCAATGAAATATGACTCAGTCATATAAAAGAATGAAATCTTGCCATCTGCAGCAGTATGGATAAACCTAGAGTGTATTGTGTTGAGTGAAATAAGTCAGAGCAAGACAAATGTCATAAGATTTCACTTCTATGTGGAACCTGTAAAAAGATAAGTGAACAAACGAAATAGAAATTCATAGATACAGAGAACATTTTGATGGTTCTGTGTGGGAGTGGGGTTGAGGAATTGGTGAAAAATGGTAGGGAGTAAGAATTAGAAATTGGTAACTACAGAATAGTCATGGGACATAAAGTATTACTGTAGGGAATATAGTCAGTAAATATTTAATAACTGTATAGTGTCAGATGGGTACTATCTTTATTGGGTTTATCACTTCATAACATATAAGTGGGTAATCACTGTGTTGTACAAATAAAACTAATTATGTCAACTGTAATTGAAAAATAAAAATTATTTTTTAAAAAGCATTGGGTTGGCCAGAAAGCCCATATGTTTTTTTCTGTAAAGTAAAAGACACTTTTCACTTTCACCAGTAACTTTATTGATTTGGATATTTTTAAGTATGTCTGCTATCTCATGTGTGGTAGAATGTTGATTGTCCTCAATTAACGTCTCGAGTTGATTGCTATCAAATTCAGCTGGTCTACCTGACTGTGGCACATCATCTAGTGAGAAAACTCTAGCACAGAACTTCACAAACAACTTTTGACATGTTTGATCAGTCACACCACCTTGTCCACACACTGCAGAATTTTTTGTGTGTGTGTTTCAATTGCATTTTTATCTTTCCTGAAATTATCATATGCCAAAAATGTTGCTTATTTCCTTCCGTCTTCAGTATTAAAATGGCAACATAGAAATTCACCAATTTTGATAACTTTTTTAACTGCATGCTGATGTGACAGCTGTCATAATACAATCTAACAAAATTGTTTCAAATCAAGTTCAAGACCACTAAGTGCTACTAGAGCCATCTTACAAAAAACAAATAACAAGTGAACTTTTTAGCCAACCCAATATATGCAAAAAAAAAAATCAATAAATTTTTATTGCAATGGTTAAGGTTTTTAAAGCAAATTCTTAGCTCCAACTAATTAATATTACTCTACATTTAATTAGAGGATAACAGAGAAAGGCAGAGGTTGTGGAGGAAGGAGGGATGAATAGGTAGAACACAAATTTTGGGGGGTTGTAAAACTCATGTGTATGATACTGTGATGAAAAATATGTGACATGATGCATCAGGCCAACTTACAGTATTGTACAACAGGAAGAATGAACCCTAATGTATACTATGGGCTTTAGTAAATAATGTATCAGTATTGGTTTATAAGTTGTAATAAATGTACTACAAAATACAGGATGTTAGTAGGGGAAAATGGGGATGGGAACACGAGTATATGAGAACTGTTTGTTCTGTTTAGTTTTTCTATAAGTGGAAAAATACTCTAGGAAATAACATTCATTAATTAAGAAATAAGAGCAGAAATATGTGATATAAAGACAATAGAAATGATCAGTGAAACTAAGCTGTTTTATTTTTGAAAAGGTAAACAGAATAGACAAACGTTTAGCTAGACATACTAAGGAATAAAAGACTCAAATAAATAGGTATAAAAGAAGTGTCATTACATTTAAGCCTTGAATCCCTTTTGACTTTTTTATGTATATGATGTAAGAAGGTGGTCTCACGTCATTTTTTGCATGGATCTATCCATTTGCCAACACCATTTATCAAGTAGGCTGTCTTTACCCCATTGCACGTTCCTTCCTCTTTCGTCAAATATTAATTGACCATAAAAGTGTGGGTTTATTATTGGGCTTTCTCTTCTGTTCCATTGATCTGTATGTGTGTTTTCATGCCAGTACCATGTTTTTTTTTTATTACTGTGTCCTTGTATAGGTTGACATCAGATAGCATGATCCCTCCGAATTTGTACTTTCTCAAGATTACTGTGGCTGTTTGAGGTCTTTGTGGTTCCTTATAAGTTTATGGAATATTTTTATACTTCTGTGAAATATGCCATTGATTGTTTCTTGATAGGAATTGCATTGAATCTATAGATCCTTTTGGGTTGCATGGGCATTGTAATATTTTAATTTTTCCTGTTCATGAACATGATACATATTTCTACTTATTTGTATCTTCTTCAGTTTCTTTATTCATTGTCTTATAATTTCCCCATTACAGGTCTTTTCAATCCTGATTAAATTTATTCCAAGGTTTTTTTGTTTTTTTTAAAAATGTAATTACAAGTGGCATTGTTTTCTTAGTTTTCCCTTTCTGATAGTTCATTACTGGTATATAAAAATGCAACTCATTTCTGGATATTTATTTTATAAGTTGCTACTTTACTGAATTCATTGACAATTCTAGCAGTTTTTTGGTGGAATCTTTAGGGTTCTTGTATATACAGTGTGATGTCATCCACAAATGACAGTTTTACTTCTTCCCTTCCAATTTGGAAGGCTTTTATTTCTTATTCTTGGTTAATTGTTGTGGCTAGGACTTCCAGAACTATTTTGAATAGGTTGGTGAAAGTAAACATCCCTGTCTTGTTCCTAATCTTAACAGAAACACATTTATTTTTGCCCATTGCATGTGATGTTGGCTGAATGTTTGTCAAATATGGCCTTTATTATGTCTGTTCCCACTACGCTGAGAGTCTTTATCCTAAATGGGTGATAGATTTTATTAAATGCTTTTTCTGAATCTATTGAGATGATCATTTGATTCTTTCATTTTTTTAATGTGTTATATCACATTTATTGATTTGTGGATATTGTATCAATCTTGCATCCCCTGAATAAAGCCCACTTCATAATGGTGTTTGATTCTTTTCATGTGTTGCCAGATTCAGTTTGCTAATATTTTGTTTAGGATTTTATCATTTGTGTTCATGAGGGCTTAGCCTATAATTTTCTTTCTGTGTAGTGTCGTTATCTGGTTTTAGAATTAGGTAAATGCCGGCCTTATAAAATGATCTTGGAATGTTCCCTCCTCTTAAATTTTATGGAATAGTTTGGGAGGGATAGGTGTTAGTTCTTCTTTGAATGTTTGGTAAAATTCACCTGTGAAACCATCTTGTCTAGGATTTTTAATGTTAGAATTTTTTTTATTATTACTTCAGTTTCATTAGTTGTGAGTGGTTTATTCAGATTTTCTGATTTTTTTATGATTCAGTTTTCAAAAATTGTGTGTTTCTAGGAATTTGTTCATTTTGTTCAGATTGTCCAGTTTGTTGGCATATAGTTATTTGCAATATTTTCTTACAATCCCTTATGTTTCTCTGGAGTCAGTTGTTCTCTTTCATTTCTGATTTAATTTATGTGAGTCCTCTCTTTTTTTTCTTGATAAGTCTGTTTAAAGGTTTGTCAGTGTTGTTTATCATTTCAAAGAACAAGCTCTTGGTTTCGCTGACTTTTTTCTTTTTGTGTTTTAGACTATCTCATTTATTTAAGCTCTGATGTTTATTCTTACATTATTTCTGCTCAATTTTTGCTTTGTTTGTTGTTCTTTTTCTAGTTCCTTTAAGTGTAAAGTGTAATTATTTATTTGAGGTATTTTTCATTTCTTGAGATAGGCCTGTAGTGCTATGAATTTCCCTCTTGGGACTACTTTTGCTGTGTCCTATAGATTTTAGGTTGTTGTGTTCTCATTCTCATTTGTTTCAAGGTATATTTTGATTTATTTCTTGATCTCATTGTTAACCCATTCATTGTTTACTAACATCTTATTTGTTTTCTACATCTTTGTGTGTTGGTCAGTTTTTTCTTGTGATTGATTTTTATTTTTATGCCATATGGTCAGAGAAGATGACTGATATTATTTCAGTCTTTTTAAATACAGGGTTCGGCAGAAGTAGTGCCTGCTTGAGTGTGGTTGGTAGGGTAATAATATGGGTGTAGTTAATTTATAGTTGTAATTTGAACATTTCACCTAAAATGCCATATGGAATGTGTGTGTGATATTGTTATGTTACAGAATTACATGCTTATGATTTTGTAATAAAAGATTTTGTAATAAAAAAGGGGTGTTCTTTGTGCCGGACCCTGTATATTGAGACTGCTTTGTGTCTTAACATTGGTCTCTCCTAGAAAATGTTTCATATGCACTTGAAAAGAATATATATTCTTTTGTCTTGAGGGAGAATTGTTCTGAAGATATCAATTAAATCCACCTGATCTAGTGTGTAATTTAAGGCTGCTGTTTTCTTGCTGATTTCCTGTTTGTAAAATCTATCCATTGATGTTAATGGGGGGTTAAAATCTTCTGCTATGACTCTGTTAGTGTTGATCTTGTCTTACATGTCCATCAAGATTTGCTTTATATATTTAGGTACTCTTGTATTGAGTGCATAAATGTTTACAAGTGTTAAATCCTATCCTTGGATTGCTCCCTTTTATCATCCTATAGCGTCTTCTTTTACTATAGCCTTTGTTTTGAAGTCTGTTTTGTCAGACACAGGTGTTGCCACCCCAAATCTTAATTGATTTCTGTTTGTGCTGTATTTTTCAATCTCTTTACCTTTAGTGAACATGTCTGTTTTGTTCTAAGGTGGGTGTCTGTAGACAGCCTATATATGGGTCTTGCTTTCTTATCCATTCTGCTATAGCGTGTTGCTGACTTACATCATTGATTGGAATATTTGAGCCATTTACATTTAAAGTGATTAATGATAGGTATGTATTTCCATTTTATTCTTTTAATTATGTTTCTGGAGGTTTTTTCCTTCTCTTTTCCTTAAAGAAGAGCCTTTAACACTGTTTGTTGTACTGGTTTGGAGGTCAGACTACGTTAGCTTTTTCTTGTCTGTGAAACTCTTTATTTCTCCTTCAATTAAAAAAATGTAGGCATCAAGATGGTAGAGTAGGCAGATATGGCTCACCCCTTTGCACAACTACATAAAAATTACAACCAAAATATAAAACAGCCATCACTCAGAACCATCAGAAATTGAGTTGAATGGAAGTCGGACAACTACAGAATTAAAGAAATCACATCCATCAAAATTGGTAGGAGGAGTGCCGATGTGGAACTGGCTGGCCTCTCACCCACATGTAGTGGATAAAAATTGGAGAGGGTCGTCTCAGGAGCAAGCAGACCCAGCCCCACACCAGGCCTCCAGCCCAGGATTCTAGTATCTAGAAAGATAACCCCCTACAACTTCTGGCTGCAAAAACCAGTGGGGACTGAGTCAGTGGAGGAAACTTCTGTAGCCCCAAGCAGTTCCTCCTAAAGAACCCACACATGGACTCACCTACTCAGACTCACTCCCTCTGAGCTCTAGCACTGGGATGGCAACTTAAAGGGCAACAGTAGTATCCTGGGAGAAGCTGAGTGTTTGACATCAAGGCGAGCAGAGGCCATTGTCCTTTTTCCGAGCCTTTCCCTCTCAGAGCCACAGACCCGGCAAGCTGGTGTCATATCTGAAACTGCATAAACCTGGCTAACGTTGTTTGATCCACCTTGGAGATCCCTAGAGACTCCGCCGCACCCACCTTACAGGCCGACCCATGCTGCTTTTCATATGAATGGCTGGTCTTGGCTCCTGCTTCACAACTTCCTAATCCTCTCAAACAAGCAATGGCTGGCTTCAGTGAGTTCCAGTTTGGGCACTGGCAGTAGCCACATTAGTTTCACAGCTTGCCTTCACCTGGGAATCTCATGACCAGGACTAGTAGCAGCCTTCTCAGATTGCTTTATAGCTCAGGTAGGATACCCTGGGTAAAGCACAGGTCATGGCTGGCTGTGGCCTGCACCATCTGGACAGCTACCGACCATGTAGGAGCACTACCACCCTGCCTCTGTGCAAGTGATTCTCCATGGAGATTAGAGGGTAGTGGTAAGTTGCCACAGCCAAACCTTGCAGCTGAGTGGCCTGAGTAAATCCCTCCTTACTGATCTTCCAAAAGCAACCAAGGCTCAACTGCAAGAGGAGGGTGTCCTCAGCCCACACAAAGGGTGCACCCTAAATACACAGCTTGAGTGATAGGGGAAGCTGTACCACTGTACCTTACCAGACACCTACTACATTTGACCACACTACCAATACACAGAGTCAAAGCAGCTCTACCTTATACATAGAAACAAACATAGGGAGGCTGCCAGAATGAGGAGACAAAGAAACATGGTCCAAACGAAAGAACAGACCAAAACTCCAGAAAAAGAGCTAAACAAAATGAAGATAAGCAATCTATCAGATGCAGAGTTCAAAACACAGGTTATAAGGATGCTCAAGGAACCTAGTGAGGATGTCAATAGCATAAAAAAGATCTAGTCAGTAATGAAGGATATACTAATTAAACTAAAGAACAATTTACAGGCAAACAACAGTAGAGTGGATGAAGCCAAGAATCAAATCATAAGAAAGCAAAGAGCAACCAGTCAGAGCAACAAGAAGAAAAAAGAATCCACAAAGATGAGGGTAGTTTATATAAGCAGCCTCTGGGACAAGTTCAAGAGATCCAAAGTTCACATTTTAGGGGTGCCAGAAGGTGAAATGAAAGAGCAAGAAATTTGAAATCTATATGAAAAAAATAATGAAAGAAATCTTACTTAATTTGGCAAAGGATGTAGACATGCAAGTCCAGGAAGCACAGAGTCTAATCCCAATCATGATGGACCCAAAGAGGACCACACCAAGACCCATAATTAAAGACTCCTAATTAAAATACCAAGGGTGAAAGATAAAGAGAATCTTACAAGCAGCAAGAGAGAAGCAAAGAGTTACCTACAAAGAAATTCCCATAAGAGTGTCAGCTGATTTCTCAAAAGAAACTGCAGGCAAGAAGGGGCTGGCAAGAAGTATTCCAAGTGATGAAAAGCAAGGACCAACAACCAAGATTACTGTATCCAGGAAACCTATCATTTAGAATGGAAGGGCAGATAAAGTGCTTCCCAGACAAGCTAAAGCTAAAGGAATTCATCATAACCAAACCATTATTACATGTAATCTTAAAGGGAATTATTTAGAAAAAGATGATCAAATCTATGAACATTAAAATGACAACAGACTCACAACTATGAACACTTGAATCTAAAAAAGAAAAAGAAAAAGAAAGCAAACAACGAGAACAGGAACAGAATCATAGGTATGGGGATCATTTGGAGTGTTATCAGCTGTGAGGGGGAAGGGGGAGAAAAGGGGAAATGGTGCAGGGATCAAGAAGCATAATTGGTAAGAACAAAATAGACAGGGGTATATTAAGAATAGTATAGGAAAGGGAGAAGCCAAAGAACTTAAAACACACAACCCATGGACATGAACTAAGTGGAGGAGGGGATTTCTGGAAGGCAGTGGGGTACCCGATGGAAGAGGACAAAAGGAAAAAAAAATAGGACAACTGTAACAGCACGATCAATAAATATACTTAAAATATATATAAATATAGAACATGTTGTAAATTTTCGAGTCACCTTTGCACAGTAATCTGCTAATCTATCGTTCCAAATTCTGGATCTATGCCACTGAAGCAAGTATGTTGTTTCAATATTAAATGATATCTTTGCTTGATAAATTAGTGTTGAATGTAGGTTTTGCTTTAAAATATTTTTTTTTAATCCCCACCCAAGGACATTTTTTCATTGCTTGTAGAGAAAGGTGGGAGGGAGGGAGAGAGGGAGAGAGGAAGGGGGAGAAAGGGACAGAGACACATTGGTGCAAGAGAGTAACATTGATTGGTTGTCTTCTTGCACACACCCTGACCAGTGATTGAACCCACAACCTGGGTATCTGCCCTTACCGGGAATCCAACCCATGACATTTTAGTCTGTGGGATGTGGGTTCATGCTACGACCAGCTGAGCCACACCCTCTTGGGCAGTGTTTGGTTTTTGTCACTTTGGATATTTTATGCCACTCCATTCTGGCCTGAAATGTTTTTGTTGAGAAATCAGATGATAGTCTTGTGGGAACTCCCTTATAGGTAAACCATTGTTATTCTCTCACAGCTTTTAAGATTCTCTCTTTATCTTTAACCTTTGGCATTTTAATTATGTTGTGTCTTGGTGTGTGTCTCCTTTGTTTCATTTTGTTTGGGACTCTGCATTTCCTGGACATGTGTCTTTTTCCTTGACCAGGTTAAGGAAGTTTTCCCTTGTTATTTCTTCAAATAGGTTCTTGATCCCTTGCTCAGTCTCTCTCTTTTTCTGGTACCCCTATGGTGTGGATGTTGTTACTCTTCATGTTATCCCAAAGGTCCCTTAAACTGTCCTCATTTTGTAAAGATTTTTTTTCCTTTTTCTTCTCTAATTGTGTGTTTATTGCTGCCTTGTCTTCCAAATCACTGATTTGATCCTCTGCTTCATCCAGCCTACTGTTCATTTCTTCTAGTGTATTTTCATTTCAGATATTGTATTATTTCTTATTGTTTTTTAAATGGTTTTTATATCTTTCTTCATGCTGTTGTAGTTCCTTGAACAATCTTATAACCATTTTTTCAACTCTATTTCTGATAATTTGCCTCCATTTCTTTTAGCTCTTTTTCTGGAAATTTCTTTCATTTGGTGAATGTTTCTTTATCTCTCTGTTGTGGCTACTACCTCTTTGTGTTTGTTTCTAAGTATTCGGTAGATCAGCGGTGACTCCTCATCTTGGTAAGTTGGTCTTAAGTAGTAGGTGTTCTGTGGAACATGGTGACACAGTCTCCCTGATCCCTTTAGCCGGTTACTCCATGAATGAAACTTGTGCAGATTATGTGGGCCCTCCTTTTATAGTTAGTCTTGATTGTTTTTGGCTTCCTCATACATGGGGTTGACCCTGAGCCTGGGTGATTGTGAGGACTGACTACAGTGTACAAGCTGCTATGCAGGTGCTGATTACAGGATGTGGAATTCACCTCAGCAGGGTCTGGTGCCTACTAAGTTCTCCCTTTGGATATGCCACTTGTTAAGGTAATTGGATTCTTCTCTGACATTGTCTGAAGCTGGCCACTGGGTGTGTTTCTTCTGCGACCGCTTGGTAGCGACTCTGGTGCAGGCCAGTGTCAGACACTGCTTGTGACTGGCCCTGGAATAGTGTGTGGAGCTAAGAGGAATCCACATTTTGTGAATGCCTCTGTTTGGGCTGTGTGTGCTTGGGAAGGTCCAAAGTATATACCAGGGGCAGCTTCCACCACCCGCTGTCGTGGGGGGCAAGCCAGCAGTAGTCCCAAGGAACTTGAGATCTGTTTCCACCTACCTTTGCCTGTCGGCTGCCTGATTGGTTCAGTCATTGAAGGAACCACTGGCCACTGGCAGTAGTCAAGTTGCATGAGGGACGTTCTCAGTGAGTCACCAGGTAGGTGTGAGTGGTGTTCACCAGATTGATAGTGGTTCAAACCCTGTACCCGTGATTGGTCTGAGGCCACTCAGCAGTTGTTCCCAGGTATACCAATCTAGCTGCCACCCTCCATGTGCCTACATTTTGGGGTGGAGCGGGGTCACAGGGAATTGTCAAGGTAAGTCCAGCAGAACCAGGTCTAAACAAACCAAGATTTGACTGTGTGAAAGGAGGCATCTGCACCAGTCAGCATGCAAGGGAGCAATGGCCATTGTCCTAGAGGCATACAACTCAACCTGTCTAAGATTCTGCCATGATCTTGAGGTCAACAGGTCAGGGACTCTGAGAGTCTAGTAGATTTCCTGTGAAGGGGAAATGCTAGTCAGGCTTGGGAGAAGATAAGAGGAGTGGCTTCCCCATCCCAGAGCCACACAACTCAGTCTGTCCCAGCTTCTGCCCAGACCTCATCAGGATGGCACCATTAGGAGTTGAGAAAGTAGGGCCATCTGAAGTCCAGAGGGTGGGGCTAGAGGATCTCCCTTGAGAAGGAGGGTCTAGTTAGGTTCATGGGTAAGTGGCTGGAATGACCCCTACTCCAAAGCCACACAACTTAGTCACTGACTCTATGCCTTCTCAGATTGCCCAGACCTTTACTTCCTGACCCAGGCAGCTGACCCTTAGCAGGGCCCAAGCTCTGCAGGGTGGGTGGTATGAATTCCATAGAGTGGGATTATCGTGTTCTCCAGGCTGATGTCATGCCAAGGGAAGTGTTCCATTCACTGGAACACTTGGGAGAACACTTAGAAAGATGGTATCTATGGTGCAGGATTGTGACTCAGTGCAGATATCCCAGCAGCTGACCCCTCAGCAGTCTCCCTACAGCCTCTAACCCTAGTCTCTTTTGATACAACTGCAGTCTGCTCCACCCTCCTTTCACTAGAGCCCAGGGTGAGTAGTTGCAAAGGAGATTTTGGGCATTGGCCCTTTAGGATACTGCCTCTGTGTGTAGCAAACCCCTCTCTCTTTCTCACAGACAGAATTTCTGCTGGCTTTTATAGCCAGATGTTATGTGGTGCCTCTTCCTGGCTCTGGTGCTATGGGCTAGGAAGCCTTTTGTTGGGTTGAGACCCCATGCTCCTCAGGGGGAATCTTTGTAGCTGAAATACCTCTCAGATGCTTCCTGTGGGAATGGTGCCAGCCCTTTTCTCCCTTTCCTGCCAGTCTTGAAGTGACTACTTACGTCAATCATTGGTTATACTATTCAGCAAGTCTTCAGGTGGTTATTCAGGTTGATTATTCTATATTTTCATTGTAATTCCAGTTTGGTCCTGGGAGGAGATGAGTGTACCATCCACCTAATTTGGTGCTATCTTGGATGTCCTTTGGTTTTTTTTTAAATGTAAATAAATTTTTAATAGAACGATGATTATTTATTAGAGATCATGGTGTTTACTTTCCCAAGTTCTGGTGCATCTATCTGATCGAAATTACCTGCAGGAATTCTCTTGGTAGATTGGAACACAGAGGTATTGTGTGTGGTACCAGTATAATTCTTAATGACTAAATGCAACTGTAAGATGCTAATTCTGTTTTAGGGCTCCAGGTACTTCCACATGTAAGAAGTGTTCTTCCTTTATTTTTACTCTTACTTTTTACCTATAGCCCTATAGTTCCTACAGTTTATTTGTGCGATACAGGACTTGACTTTAACCATAGCCTTTCAGATTGTGTTTTGTCTTTTTCCTCCTCTCTAAAGTCATAGGTTTGAAGAAAACCACATTTAAAAAATAATTATCTAGATCATTGTGGAAATAATAACTGTGTTTTGCCTTTTTTCTTGTGTTTATTATATTTTTAAGTAGAGCTTTTTGAAACAGTAGGTATATCATTGAGGCTAAGTTTGTGAACTTTAGAGCCAGACTGCTTGTGTGTTCATTCAGCTCTGCCACATATCAGATGCCTCGCCTTGTACAGGTGTTTAATGCCTCAGTTTATCATCTGTAAAATGAGGACGACAGTAGTACCTACTTTCATAGCGTTGTTTAGAGGGGGAATAGGCATGTTACTTCATATAAACAGAATGGTATGAAGAATTTACATATATATTAAGTAGAGATAGGCATATGTAAAGCAGAGGTTCTTTAACATGTTTGTGATTATGAGAATTTTTATTTATTTATTATTTTTAAGATATTTTATTTATTTATTTTTAGAGAGAGAGGAAGGGAGGGAGAAGGAGAGGGAGAAAAGCATCAATGTGTGGTTGCCTCTCATGTGCCCCCCACTGGGGACCTGGCCTGCAGCCCAGGCATGTGCCCTAGACTGGAAATAGAACCAGCGACCCTTTGGTTTGCAGGCCGGCACTCAATCCACTGAGCCACACCAGCCAGGGCTGATACGAGAATTTTTAAAAATTTGCTGTTGATGGGTTGTGCACACACACAAACTTGGAAACAGTCCTTAGAGGAAAACAAGTGCTTATAGGATAACAATGGGGGCAGTAGTGATAATATATATAATGTGTATTAAAATAAGATCTTTAAATTGTTGTGGAAAGAGTACAGGGTGCAATTAAAAATCACTTTTAAAAAATCATTAACACGACTAAAACTTTTTGCATGCCAGGCACTGTGGCAAGTCCTTTCTGCTTTCCTCATGTGGCTAGTTATGTAATACTGGAGAATTTCCTTAACTTATCTCTAAACTCTGATATATCATCTATGAGATAGGTATCAGTACCTATTCTTTTTACCTCAAAAAGATATTATTGAAATAGAATGAGATAATTTAGTAGGATAATCAGTGAACTGGTTCATAATCATATAATGGAAAATATTAATAAATTATATAGCATGTAGTCATAATGATAATTAACAACTAATCTTGATTTGTTTGAGATTATAGCTGTTTTAGGAACTACTGACTTCTCTGAATCAAAAATATATGTGTAATACATCTTTATATGTAGTTTAAAATATAATTTAATGTATATGTATTTATTGATAAGTAAAGACTTTTGTGTAGTGCCTCTATGTCCATAGTTATCAGCAATACATGGAAATTGTCCTGTTTATTCTTGCTGTGTATTTGTGATTAGTACTCAGTTATCTCTTTTGTTAGCATAGTGAGCCCATACCTAAATTCTCTTTTAGAAGTGTTCTACCTGTTAGGGTTTATTATTGACTACAGCTCTGAACCAACTTTACACTTAATTGTTTACCACTGTCTGCGGAACAGATTTTAAGTCCCTTTCCACCTCAGTGGCGCAGTTCTATGTATTTTTTTGTATACCTGGTACCTAGCTCTTTGCTAGGTAGAACAGAAAACAAGTAATCTGTACATGTTTATGGATAAGTAAACTAAGAAGAGTGAAAGAAGTCAGACTGACCTGGGCGTAGTCCGTATTTCTAATAATCAGAAAACTGAGCTTCCAAGAAATCTCTGAAGAGTAGATCACTTACCTCTGAAGATTGGGCCTTTAGGAAGAGAATGTAATGTCAAATCAGTTAAAATTTGAATGTTTTATCTATTTGTCCCTAGTTTGAGGATATAAAATATAAATGTTGCAGTCATTCTGAAGCTTTTCTTTTATGTAAACTTAATATATTATAATTTATTAAACAGAGGCGGGCTAGCAGAAAGACTAAGTGGACTGCAGAATCGAGAGAGATCTGCCATTTCTTTGTGGAGACATCAGTGTGTTTCTTACCAAAAGACACTTTCAGGTAAGGTTCACTGGCAACTGAGACTGTGGGTAAAAGTATGCCAGTTAAAATTATTTTTACATTAAAATATATGAAGTTGATCATTACTATTTTCATGGCCTTATTTTTCTTTAGGTGTCCTATAAGTCTCAGAAATTGTTCCAAAAGTTGAGTCCATTCATATAAGGTCTTAATGATTCCTCCCCATAGTGTTTCCCATAGTTCAACAGGAGACTAATTCTTAAAGATCTGACTTGGAGCATTCTATATTATACCTTTTTCTTGCTATATCTAACCCAGTAGCTTTCAGACTTTTGGGATTGTGACCTACAGTAAGAAATATGTTATTTCATCTCCTAATACACACATGACATTCATACACACACACACACACACACACACACACACACACACACAAAAAAAAAACACACACCCCTGAAACTAGTACTTCATGAACAACAATAACCTTAGAATGTTTGATATACTCTGCACTCACTTTTATTTTTACCATGATCCTGGTAGCATTAAATTGATGCAGGTTATTCTAATGATTTTCAAGTGCAGCTCAAAAGTTGATACTACAAGCAAATGTGAAACTTGTCTTTTAACAAATTTTTTTATTTTTAAAATATTTCACACACCAAGAAAACCTTTCTTTCCAATGAGACAATGTACTTTCTCTTTGTCTCTTCCTGGGTCGTCTCTCCATTTGGAGTGTGGGAAGGAAGAGATGTGTGGGCATGGTCATCTATTCTGTATCTACTATTAATAATTATCTCTCCAAAGAAGGACATTTAATATATAATAGCCAAGATATGGAAACAACCTGAGTGGCCATCATTGGACAATTGGAAAAAGAATGGTACGTATATACAATGCAGTAGTACTCAGCCTTAAATAGGAGTTAAATCTTGTCATTTATAACAACATGGATGGACCTAGTGGGTATTATGTCAAGTGAAATAGGTCATACAGAAAGATAAATACTGTATATTTTCACTATTCTGTGTGATCTAAAAAAACAAAATAGAAGAGACATAAACTCTTAGATACAGAGAAAAAACTGAGTTGCCAGATGGAGGAGGCCTGCGTGAAAGGACCGAGGAGAGTAAGAGGCACAGATTGGCAGTTACAGAATATTCAGGGGGGTATCCACCCAGGGGGGTAGAGGGAACAGAGTGAATAATATTATAATGACTGTGTATGGTGCCAGCTGGGCAGGTCACTTTGTAAATGTCTAACTACTAAGCCATACACCTGGAACTAATGTAGAACAACATTGAATATAAGCTGAAATTGAAAAAAACAATATTTAGGGGATATAAAATACAGCATAGGGAAATATAGTCAATAATATTATAATAACTGTGTATGGTGCCAGGTGGAGAGTAGACTTACTGAGGGAATTACATTATAAGTTATATAAATGTCTTACCACTATGCTATTTACCTAAAACTAATGTAATATTGAAGGTCAACTGTAATTGAAAATTTTTTAATTTAAAAAAAGTCTCTCCAGGGTGGTGCTTGGAGTATGAATTTTAATAGACTCACAGGTTATTTTTGCACATATTACAGTGCAAAATAGAACTACAGTTCTATGTAGAACACTCAACTAGTATTACACATTTCTTTAGAAGACTTTTGGACTCTTATTTGTCTTAAAATCCTTTCCAGCTATTGTTTAGCAATTGTCTTCTCTCACAGTTTTTAATTAGAGTATTATGACATAATACCTGATATTTATGACCCAAGAATAATTTTCCTGTTATATGAACCTATGGATCAGCCTGTTGTTACATTTATTACTTTTGTATCTTGTCATTTTTTGTATCAAGGATTATAATATTAAATAATCATTTTTATAACTCATTCGATCAGTCAGGAAGCCGAGCATATGTAAAGATCACCTACTTGTATTATTCAGAGAAGCCAAATTACAGTGGCTTAAGCACAAAAAAGAACTTAAGAGTGCTCACAAATTGAAAGCCACAGGGAAAAGACCTTTCTTCAAGCATGGTGGCTTTGAAAGGTTGGTATATTTCTCCATGTGGTAAATCACACCTTCAAGTCCAATAAAAAGAATTTCTTTTATAATATTTTATCAGAAATCCAGAAATGATTTTTATTGGTATGATTGAGACATGTATCCCTTCTTGAACTAATCACTGGTGGGTAGAATATAATATAGAGCACTGTGGTAGCCCAACCACTTTAACTCATGTTTAACTCATGATCATTTTTTTTTCAGACTTTTTTAGTAAACACCAACTAGAACCTTTATGATTTTACAATATATTATCTCATTTTCAGCTTTTAGTCATCTTTTATGTTTTTCTATTTATAAGTATATACATGTGCATACCTTACCTATGTATGAAATGTGAATGATCTTGACCTGGAGTGATCACTTTTTTTCATAATCTCTTCACCTCTACCCCTGAATAGTTTCCTTTTAATCTTTGTGTCATTTATCATTTTAAATTTAATTTGAAGTTCCATGTATTATAAATTTCTTTTGTTCTGTTTGAACCAGGAAAATATGGTCTTGCCACTAAAATTCTCAAGCTTGATCCCTTTTCCCATTCTGCTTTTTTGCCACCCTTCTTTGAAGCAATTATATAAATGGTAAGCTTGGATTTCGTTGAGACTGTATGTAAATATTTGAATTATTAGATTTCAGAGAGAACACTTATTTCTTAGTGATAGAGACCCACTTTGTTTTGAGAGGTTGAGGTAGGGTTGTGAACTGCAGGATGGAAAAGACAGGGTGGGAAGAAAAGAAGGGCAAGAGGAGGTAACAGACATGACTGGGGTGCCCATCTTTTTCATGGAGTTCTGCTACAGCACACTTAGGAGGCCAGAACATTGGAAGTACCATTTATATACTACATTGGTGTTCATACCACACCCTCTTTTTCGTTTTTCTTCCAAAAAGGTAGAATGCTAATTATTGAGGGTTCTTGGAGATCTTCTAGTCTAAACTCCTCATTGAGATATTAAGAGTATATTGTCTAGAGGAGGAAAGTGACTTGTCCTGGTTAAAGGAAGTTAAAGGAAGAAACAGAGCTAAACCTAGCCTCCTGATTATTAGTGCCATGCACTTCCAGTGATAACACATTGAAAATAATTTTTTAACTCCTGTACCAATTTCCTCTTGGTAGAATTATTGAGGAGTAACTGAACACTCCAAATTGGGCTATTGGGCTTTATGTGTCCAGTAGGTATCTATTTTGAATTTTGTTGACTTTATATTCCCGGAAAGTTGTAAATATCTTCAAGGTGAGAACAAGACTTGGAAAAACTTTATTTGGCACATGATTTCTAGGAAATATAGAAAATAGCTTCTGACTGTCCTCTTTTCTCCTTCAATATTACTTTCAGTTGTATCACATTTGGAGTTTCTCTGTCTGGCAGGTGCAATGCTGAGGGCTTACTATTGAATATATATTAAGTCATTTGGTATTCAAAATAACCTTCTGAGGCAGAGTTTGCTCTTCATATTTTCCAGATGAGGAAACAGTAGGTTAAAGATATGGTATAGATGAGCAAGCTCAGATTTGAAGTATCTCTTAGTCTGTGTTCCTATTGACAAATTTATACAGCTGTTCATTAGATTATTTGTTTGGGCTGGAGGGAGTTAGGATTAAGAAGGCAAGAGGTTAAGGCATCAGCAAAATTAGAAATATGGATATAAATATGAGTTTTATTTGGGGAAAAATAGTAGTCTTTCAGTTTGTAAGACTATTGTATAATTGAGACAGCACCTGTTGGAACTGCATGGGACATAAAGTTGCAGGCTGTTAACTGTGGACCTGTATAGGTAGGTTGCCATAAAATCTTACGATTTTGATAGGAAGATGGCAGATTGTCCTCTTCATTATATTAATACATGCTAGAAATCACTCTACATTATTGTCATAGCTCCTCATTACAGTAAAATGACCAAATACTCAAACACAGAGTTAAAAGAGCATCTTCTGGAGGTTGAAATACAAAAATACCAAGTACAGCTAGGTATCTGAAATGTAGAAGGAAAAGATGATCTTTTGTTTGGCTCCTAACCTCCAAATAGCTTATTTGGAATGTCCTTTAACACTTTTCTTTCTTAAATATGAGGACAGAGGGTTTATAATGATACCATGAAAAAAAAAGACAATAGCAAAATAAAACAAAAAAATCAGAGCCAAAAATTAATTTATTAATTTGATATCTGAATGTGACAGTCTCTAATAGATTTTTTCTGTTAGAAATCTGAAGATTTTTGGAATTTGGATTTTAGTTTTTTTAATTGATTTTTAATTTTATTTTGAATTATAGTAGATATACAATATTATGTTAATTTCAGGTGTTAAACATAGTGACTCAACATTTCTGTATTTTACAAAGTGGTTACCAAAATAAGCCTAATGACTATCTGTCACCATACATAGTTACTATGATATTATTGACTCTATTCCCTGTATATTACATCTGCCTACCCTATTTTATAGTGCAAAGTTTGTACTTCATAATTCCCTTCCCCTTTTTACCCAGTCCCTTACCTTCTTCCCCTCTGGCAACCATCTGTTTGTTCTCTGTATTTTATGAGTTTGTGTTTTTCTCTTGTTTGTTCATTTGTTTTGTGTTTTAGGCTCCATATATAAGTGGAATCATATGGTATTTTCTTTCTCTGTCCTACTTACTTTACTTAACATAATACCCTCTAGATCAACAGCCCCAAACCTTTTTGGCACCTGGGACCAGTTTCCTGGAAGACAGTTTTTCTATGGATGGGTGCATTCATGGGGGCACCAGGGGGTGGTGGTGGGCGTACAGGAGGCAGAGCTCAGGCGGTAATGCAAATGAAGCTTTGCTTGCCCCCCTCCTGCTGTGCGGCCCAGCTCATAACAGGCCACAGAGTGAGTGGTACTGATCTGCAACCCGAGTGGTTGGGGACCCCTGCTCTAGGTCCGCCTATGTTGTAGCAAATGGCAAGGTTTCATCCTCCATATGGCTGAGTAATATTCCATTGTATATGCAGGGATAGGCAAGAGTAGGTTCACAGTTGTGAATACATAAAACAGTTTAATCTTGTATTATTTATTAATGATTGTATTGTTTTCCATAAAAACATCTCTAAACCTACTTTTGCCCATCAGTGTATGTACCATGTATACTTTTTTCTGTTCATCTATTGATGGACACCTAGGTTGTTTTCACATTTTGGTTATTGTAAATAATTCTGCAATGAATATAAGTGTGCATATATCTTTTTGAATTAGATTTTTTATTTTTATTTTGGACAAATACCCAGAAGTGGAATTACTGGAGTACTATTTTTAATTTTGTGAGAAATCTTCATAGTGTTTTATGTAGTGGCTGTACTAATTTGCAATTCCAACAGCAGTGCACAAAGTTTCCCTTTTCTGCACATCCTTGCCAATGCTGTTGTTGTCATTTTGATAACAGCCATTCTGACAGGTGTGACATAGTATGTTATTGTGGTTTTGATTTGAATTTCCCTGATAATTAGTGATATGGAGCACCTTTTCATATGTCTGGTGGCCACCTGTATGTCTTCCTTGGAGAAAGTCTGTTCATGTCCTCTATCCTTTATTTAATTGGATTTTTTGTTCTTGATGTTAAGTCATAAGAGTTTTTTAAATATATATAGTTTGGATATGAACCCCAAAATTCAATATAATTCAGTATAATAAATTGAATATATTATCTGCAAATATCTTCTTCCGTTGAGTACCTTGCCTTTTTATATTGTTGATGGTTTGTGCAAAAACTTTTTAGTTTGATAAAGTGTCATTTGTTTATTTTTTGTTGTTGTTGCCTTTGCCTAAAGAGTCATATATTCAACAAAAAAAAATACTAAGACTGGTGTCAAAGAATTTACTGCCTATGTTTTCTTCCGTGCATTTTATGGTTTCAGGTCTTTTATTTAAGACTTTAATCCATTTTGATTTTATTTTTGTATGTGATGCAAGAAAGTGGTTTAGTTGGTTCTTTTTGTTTTTTTTCTTTGTTATCTATGTGTCCACTTGCCAATTACTAAACACCATTTATAAAAAGAGACTGGTTTTCTCCCCCATTTTATATTCTTTCTTCTTTGTTTTAGATTAGTTAATTGACCATAAAAGTACAGGTTAATTTTGGGCTCTCTGTTCTGTGTGTCTGTTTTTATACCAGTACCATACTGTTTTGATTACTGTAGCTTTGTAATATAGTTTTAAGTTAGGAACGTGATACCACCAGCTTTGTTTTTGTTTCTCAAGGTTTCTCTGACTATTTGGGGTCTTTTTAGTATTTACAAATTTTAGTATTATTTGTTCTAGTTCTGTGGAAAATGCCTTTGGTATTTTGCTAAATATTGCATTGAATCTATAGATTGCTTTGGGCAATAGGATATTTTAACAATGTTAATTTTTCCAGTCCATGAGCACTGTATATCCTTTAATTTATTTGTTTCCTCTTCAGTTTCTTTCATCAGTATCTTAGTTCTCTGAGTAGAATTCTCCTATCTCCTTAGTTATATTTATTTCTTGGTATTTTATTCTTTTTGATGTACGGGATTATTCTCTTTGTAAATGGGATTATTTCCTCAGTTTCTCATTCTGCTAATTTGTCATTTGTGCATAGAAATGCAACAGATTTCTGATATTAATTTTGTGTTCTGCAACTTTACTGAATTCATTTATTAGTAGTAATAGTTTCTTGTAATCTCTGTTTACTACATATAGTATCATGTTATCCGGGAATATTGACAGTTAACATCTTTCCAGCTGGTTACCTTTTATTTCTTTTCTTTTTAAATCTTTACTTACTGATTTTAGAGAGAGGAAGGGGATGAGAGAGAGAGAAACATTGATTTGCTGTTCCACTTATTTATGCATTCATTGTTTGCTTCTTGTATGTGCCCTGACTGGAGGTTGAACCCACAAACTTGGCATATGGGATGATGCTCTAACCAACTGAGGCTACCTGGGTTAAGGGCCTTATTTCTTTTATGTCTGATTGCTATGGCAATGACTTCCATTACTATGTTGAGTAAGAGTGGTGAGAGAGGGCATCCTTGTCATATTCCTGATCTTAGCAAAAAGCTTTTGGTTTTTCACCTTGAGCGTGACGTTACCTGTGTGTTTGTCATATATAGCCTTTATTATGTTGAGGTATGTTCTTTATATGCTTTGTTGAGATTTTTTATCATTAATGGATGTTCAATTTTGTCAAATGGTTTTTCTGCATCTATTGAGATGATTATATGATTTTGTTTATCTTTTGTATCGCATTGATTGGTTTGTGGATAGTGAACCATCCTTGCATTTCTGGAATAAATCCCACTTGATCATAGTGTATGATATTTTTAATGTGTTGCTGAATTGGTTTGCTAATGTTTTGTTCAGGATTGTTTATGTGTATGTGTGTATAAAAAATGGATATTGGCCTGTAGTTTTTTTATGGTGTCTTTGTCTAGTTTTGGTTCATTGGTAATATTGACCTTATAGAATGAGTATGGAAGCATTCCTTACTCTTCCTTTTTTTTTTTTTTTTTTTTGGTTGAATAGTTTAACAAGGATAGGTATTTAAATGTCTCATAAAATTTACTTGTACAGCACCCTGGACTTTAGTTTGTTGGGAGTTTTCTGATTACTGATTTTCATTACTAGTAATTGGCCTATACAAATTTCCTGTTTCTTTCTGATTCAGTTGTGGAAGATTATATGTTTCTAGGAGCTTATTTATTTCTTTTAGGTTTTCCAGTAATCTGGTATATAATTGTTCATATTATTCTGTTACAATTTTTTGTATTTCTGTGGTGTTGTCACTGCTCACCTTTTGCCATCTGCTAGCTGTTTGTTAGGCTCGACCAGTAAAAGAACCTCAGGTATTATGTAAATTGCATGAGGCAGATACTCTGGGATTCAGAGTGGAGTTCACCAGGTTAATATATATTCAAACTCACCACCATTCAAACTTTGCTGGGTCTGAGGCCGCTCAGCAAAACTGTCAGGGTACCTTGAGGTCATCTGTCACCTGCCTGAGGCATGGGCACTTTTGTGATGGGGTAGAGTCTCAGGGTATTGTCAGGGTGGAGCTGGTAAATTTCATCAGGCCAGAACAGATTATGATTTGCCAGGTGTGTGGAGTCTACACAGCAACAGCAGTGCCTGTTGTGCACCGGAAGATAGCCCTCTCCCTAAAGCTACTCAACTCAGCGTCTTTCTGTGTTTCTCTGACACCCCTTGAACTTCCTTGAATTCTTTTGGTTTTTTAAGAAAGATAACAACATGGGCCCAGACTGGTTGCCACTGGCAGAGTCTATAGCCCTGAGCATGTAGGGCAGGGCAGGGCCTGTGGGATTCGTCAGGGCGGAGATAGGGCATCTTCCTTTGCTAATGTGTAGAAGGTAGGCTTAACACAGGAAAGGTGGCACCTGTCCAGTATGTGGGACCATGTCCCTAACCCTAAAACCACACAACTCAGTTTCTCCCTGTGTGCCTCTGGGCATCTCCCCCTCTGGCCCCCAGCTTGCTCAGAATGTTTCAACATTTTTAAAGAAACTGCAACACCAGCCCAGGCTAGTTGCCACTAGCAGAGCTTACAGACTCGAGTGAGTAGTGAGGCCTCTGTGAGTCAGGGTGGGGTAGTATAGCTCACTGCACTAATGCTGTGAGGGGTAGTACTCAACCCAGGAAAGATGACATTCTCCAGTGGTGTAAGAGGACTCCACAGAAGGACATTGGTGGCTATTCCTCTAGTCCTCTCCTTGAAGCCACACAACAGTCTTTCCCTGTGTAACTGGCATACTTCAAGCTACCATTCTTCCTCCAGAGCCTAGAGTGTGTGCCTGTCAGCAAGGTTGTGTGCAAGTTGTTTTAAGAGTAAGCCTGGGTTTCCAGTAGCGTTTTTTTTCACCAAGGCAGAATCCCGCCTGATTTTCACAGCCAGAGGTTATGTGGGCTGTTCTTCTTGGCACGGGGTTGAGACCCCTCACTCTTCTTGGGGCCCTTTGCTGCTGAGATAGCCCTCCATATTCTCAACTGCCTGCATATGGGTGTGGAGTCAGCTTCTTTCTTGTTTCATCTTCTCTTTACAGTTTCAGAGTGGCTTCTTCTGTATATCTGTAATTATAAGATTTCTGTGCAGCTAGTCCTCAGGTATCCAGGCTGATTGTTTTATAATTTAGTTCCAATTTTGATGTGGTCATGGGAGGAGGTGAACATAACTTCTGCCTACTCTACCATCTTGGACCGAATCCTACTTTCTGTAAGTTACCATTTTGTTTTGAAATATAACACAAAAAAGAAAGTACAGAAAACTTAGATATGCAGCTTAATAAGTACTTGTAAAGCAAGTACCCTCATAACCACCAGTACTCAAATAATAGAAGGAGATGGCTTTCTTATATATTTTTAAATACATTTTATTGATTCTGCTTTACAGATGCCCCATTTTTTTCTCCCCTTTATTTCCCTCCACCGTGCAACTCCCCCCACCAGCATTCCCCCACTTAGTTCATGTCCATGGGTCGTACATATAAGTTCTTTGGCTTCTCCATTTCCTGTACTATTCTTAACCTCCCCCTGTCTGTTTTGTACCTAACATTTATGCTTCTTACTCCCTGTACCTTTATCCCCATTCTCTACCCTCTCCCTCCCAGCTGATGACCCTCCATGTGATCTCCACTTCTGTGATTCTGTTCCTGTTCTAGCAGCTTGCTTTGTTTGTTTTTGGTTTTGGTTTTTTAGGCTCAGTTGTTGATAGTTGTGAGTTTGCTGTCATTTTGCTGTTCATATTTTTGATCACCTTCGTCTTAGATTAATATTTCATTTAATAAGAGCTTGGTGATGATGAACTCCTTTAACTTTATCTGGAAAGCACCTTATCTGCTCTTCCATTCTAAGTTATAGCTCTGCCAGATAGAGTATTCTTGGGTGAAGGTCCTTGCCTTTCATGACTTTGAATACTTCTTTCCAGCCCCTTCTTGCCTGGAAGGTTTCTTTTGAGAAATCAGTTGATAGTCTGATGGGAACTCCTTTGTAGGGAACTGTCTCCTTGTCTCTTGCTGCTTTTAAGATTCTCTCCTTATCTTTAATCATGGATAATGTAATGATGACGTGCCTTGGTGTGTACTTCCTTGGGTCCAACTTCTTTGGGACTCGAGCTTCCTGGACTTCCTGGAAATCTATTTCCTTTGCCACATTGGGGAAGTTCTCCTTCATTATTTTTTCAAATACGTTTTCAATGTCTTGCTCTTCCTCTTCACCTTCTGGCACCTCTATGATTCGGATGTTGGAATGTTTAAAGTTGTCCCTGAGTTTACTCAGCCTCTCCTCATTTTTTTGAAATCTTGTTTCCTCATTCTGTTCTGGTTGAATGTTTCTTTCTACTTTCTGCTCCAGTTCGTTGATTTGGGTCCTGGTTTCCTTCCCTTCACTGTTCATTCCCTGTATATTTTTCTTTATTTCATTTTTCATAACCTTCCCTTTTTCCTCCATTTTGTGACCATACTGCACCAATTCTGTGAGCATCCAGATTACCAGTGTTTTGAATTCTGCATCTGTTAGGTTGGTTATCTCTTCATCGCTTAGTTTTATTTTTGGAGTTTTGATCTAGTCTTTTGTTTGGATCATATTGTTTTTGTCTGGTGTGCCTATTATGTTGTGGGGGTGGAGCCTTAGGTGTTCACCAGGGTGGGGCAACCCAGGTCACTGCCTTGTGGTGCTGTATGTGGGGGAGGGGCCTGAGAGGGAACAATGCCTCTTGCTTGGCTCTCAGCTGGCTTTCAGTCACTTCCTCTGCTACCCACGAGCAAATTGGGCCCTTCTTGTGCTGATTTCCAGGTGGGTGGGTTTGTGTAGGTCCTAGGACCCTGGGTCTCTCAGACAAACTCTCCTGTGAGACTGGCAGTTTCTCCTGCTGCTGAACCCCCACAGGTTTTGACTGGTAGAGGTTTTGAGGCTTTCTTTTCCCAAACCAGAACCCTGGGTTGCAGGGTCTCTCTCAACCGATAAACCGGTTGTTCCTCCTGGTTTATCCACATGCAAATGTGGGACCGCCCAGCCCACAAACTGCAGCCTTGCCGGGGGTGTCCTCTCTGCCCCAGCTGCCCGTCTCCGCCCTTCCTACTGGTCTGAATGAATGTTTCTTGTTTAACTCCTTGGTTGTTGGACTTCCGTACAGTTTGATTTTCTGGCAATTCTGGCTATTTTTTGTTTTTATATTTGTTGTTGTCCTTCTTTTGGTTGTGCAAGGACACAAAGCGTATCTACCCATGCCTCCATCTTGGCTGGGCTGGTTTTCTATTAAGTTTAGTATTTTTAACTTACCTGAGAAATATAGTAAATTGGTGCCATATCTCTTATTTTTTCATAGGAGGTGACCATAATACTTTTAACTTGTTTATTTTGTTTTGCTTTACTCTTTCTCATTTCTTTTGTTGATGTAAGAACATCCAAACCTATAAAGAGACTTTTTATTAAGTTTAGTTGAGCCAAACTGATAACATGTGCCAGGGAGCAAGATTTCAGATGCTCTGTAGAATAATAGTTTTACTGTTGCTTTTATGAATTTGTGATTAAGGAATTTTACATGAAGGTGAAAGAAAACTAGGTGGGGATCAGATTAAAGGATAGTTAACAGGATTGTATGTATGTTTTCTCAAGTGTGGTTATGCCTTAGAGGGCTATTCTGACATTTTGAAGGTGCGTTACCTAGACACACAAGAACAATGGAAGCGGCTGCCTTAAAATCCTCTTACTAAAGAAGGTATAGACCTGGGGCGAGACTGCCCACCATGACCTGACTGTTTAGGAATTTATTATCAGGTTACCCTGTGAAGTTAGTTTTCATAGGACCACATTTTTTTGTCCACATTTTTATTCATTCATTCATTCATTCATTCAAACTTCTAGTCAACAAATATGTATCTATCACTGACAGAGCTAACCCTATTAGAAATCAAAATTTTTTGCATATTTACTTAAAATATTAAAGCTTTACTCTTTAGAAGTATACAAAACAGTATTTTATACTTCAAGATGTTTTAATAATGTCTGTAAGATTTTACCTTTTGAAGTACAATTGGAAAATCAGACAAAAGAAATAAAGCCAAAGGAAATAAAGCATTATTCCTTGGTAATTATAAAGGAGAGTGACTCCAGTGAGTTATTCCTTGAATAATATTTTATTAAAAATGCCTCAAAGCATTCTAACCAATACTTTTAGACTTTCTTCACACTTTATTATGGTTTGGAAGTATTAGTAAATACTGTAAAATTAATTGGTGAAAACTGTTTAAAATGGTCATCATTGGAAAAGGTGTTGGTACAGTTTCTTTTTAAGTATTCCTTTTATAAAAGAAGTAATTCGTCAAAATCAAATACATTGTTTTCACAATTAAGAAGGAAGGGAAATGTGAAATGGTAGAGAATTCCACCCTGAATTTTACGTATGAAGCACTAAAATGTGCTTGCCTACCTTTGTGTCTAGAAGTGAAAAGTTTAATAACAAGACTAGTTTTTCAGTGAGGCAGTTTTTCAGAATGCAGAGTTCTTTGTCCTTGAGCATGGGTAGCCGTGGACATAGTCAGAGGCTTGGTTTTGTAATCTCCTACACCACCCCGGGTTCCCCTTTGGCACTCCTCCTGAGCTCTCCTTGTTGCCATCATGACCCGTATAAGTGCATTTTTGTGCTCCTGATGCAAAGGACAGCTGAGTCTATGAGAGCACATCCCCAGTGTCCTCCTTCTCGCCCACCCCATGAGTGACACTTATGGTCCCCTTGGCCTTGTTGGCGCCTGCCTTTTTCTCACTGTGTAAGGGGCTTCTTTGAGGCTGAAAAGTCCCTGAAACGGGGTCTTATTCCAAACTTGCCACTTAAGTGGTTAAGAGAGGAAAAAGGAATGTCAGGGCCAACATTTTCTGTACAGAGCACAAAGAAGAGCCAAGAATTTTCTGTAGATATGTATGTATCTAAAAGGTTTACCTAATTCCCTTGATGCACTATTTCCTTATAATTAAAGAGTAACTTGAGGTAGAAAATGTTTGGATGATCATTTCTACCCAAGCAAGTTGGTTCGTAAGTAATATCCCTTAATTTAGTTGAAAAATAATTGTTTGAAAATACATATGTATAATCTAAGTCTCTTAGGATTTTGTATTTACCTCTGTCAAAAAATTTGGCCAATTTTTGACAATATTTTATGCCTGTTAAAATCTTTAGTTTCTGTGAGGACATAGGAGATTTGGGGCATAATATGACATGTTTTTACAATATGTATGTTTATTTAAGTTTACAAAATCAGAATGTCATGGACTGAAGAAATTTCGTTAGTTTTATAGTTCTAAGTCTTTAAAAAAAACTCGTTTAAATTCATCTTGAATTCTTTGATTTACCTTTATTTACCACCCTTTCTTTCAATTAGAGGGACACTGCTTGTGACCTGCTCTGTGTATATTAGCTCTGATTTGGCTGGAGAGTTTTTACTATAGTTCCTTTTCTTAACTTCTCCTTTCCTCTGGGCTTAAGAGAGATGTCTCTGGATTATCTCCAACTTCTTTCTGGTCAGTAAAACCAGAAAGTCAATTCAGTGTTTAAGCTTTATTTATCTGTTTTTTGTGTCTTTTATATCCATAGCAGCAGCAGTAGTATTTATAATAATTCTTTGTAGTCATAGGCAAGAAGAATTCACATGCATATTCTTGGCTGAGTTATTCAAGTTAGGAAACAAACTGTGATATTTTGTCTACTGTTAGAGCTGTGATTTCATGTCCCAGATGACTATACTTTCCAGTCATCATTTTAAGTAGAAGTTAACCAAAGAGTAAAGAGTTTATATTTGACTTTCCTAATGCCAAGTTATTTCATAATTTTATTGAAAATAATGATAGGACCTGCGAAATAGAGGAAGGGATACTAAATACCAAACTCAACTCTCTGGCTAACATATTTGTCACACTTTAGCTACTTCTGTTTCGCCTTTTCACCTTCATTCCTAGAAATAAATTATTTCTTGTGAATTTTTCTACATAAAAATCTATGAATGAAGCTTGGATTAAATGCTTTCAGGTTTCCTGTAGATTTGTTTAACTTATGCTTTCTTCATTTCTTTTTACATGAAATGAGAAATAGCTGTTACACAGGTTTAAGATTATTTTTACATAGACCAGAGGTTTAAAAAGTTCTTTATTTCTGTTTTCTATTGTAAATGACCCAAAAATAAGACTGTGAAGTTAGCCCATTCCAAATGAATTATAAATTGGATAAAACATATTTCCTATTGAAGTCCTCCACTTGTGGCTTGATAAATAAAAATTCATAATGTTAAATTAGGACCTCATTAATGACAAAAATTATATATATGTAAGAAACTCTGTTTTTGACCTTTAGAAAAGTATTGATATTGACAAGGCAGGATTTTCTTTGGCTTGCTTAGCAGTTGTCATTTTTACCCTCTAGCCTAGTTCGCTATCACACTGGCACTTGTCCGTGCTGTGAAATCTTGCGTATGTCATCTTAACCTTTTCACCAATCTAGTTTTCCAAACTTCTTTGGCCCATTTTTATTTTGAAAGGAGTGATAGTTTTCCATTTGGGATCCTGTTGACTGGAGAAACCTGTTTGACAGTACATGTGCAGACTTGACTTTTCTCATCTTTTAGGAGAGACGCCAAGGAACAGTGAGTTAACAGGCTACGTGGCCCTGCTCTGGTAACGCAAACCTAAGCATAGGCTGCTGCTTATCTATCATGCAGTACAGCCTCTCTTTCTCAACAGATGTGGTGGTAAATTTTTCTCTTACAAAATAGGACATTTTTTAGCCTTCAAATAGAATAAACCAGTTATGGGACTAGTAAATGCCTTGTAAAGTTGTTAAAAATTGGAAACTGTGCTTTTGTATTGTTATAGTGATTTAAAAGAGTATCCTGAGATCTACCTTCACACCCCCTTCCGTTCTGGTGTGACATTGCTTCATTTCTACCAGTGTACAGACATTGCTCCTTGTTGCTATCTTCTTAGAGCACTCACACAGTTAGTTGTGTTTTTCTTTAAGGACAGTGCTACTTCCTCTTGGTTTGCCTTTTCCCATGTTCATTTTTCTTCTTGGGTTCTTTGATGTCTCCTCCTGGCCCTCTTCTTGTTCTCTGTGCCCTTCCTGGTTAATTGGGGATCTCTGTGTTGCCTCCCCCAAGGAGGCGATTTTTGAGAGGTCTGGTAATTCTGTGTCCCACTGGCTTTCCTGACTCAGCCGCAGACACACCTGCATCCACGCATCCTACAGACCCCTCAGACCCAGCATGACCTGGTACTTGCCTTCCCTGGCCCATTAACCTAGCAGCCTTCTGTTGGGCTTTCTTGTACATTTTATCAATTCATCTGTTCCCTAGATTCTGCTAATTCTACTCAAGTGAGAGCTCTTCATTTATCCCACCTGCTACTAGTTAAGGCCTATATTCCCACGTGCCTAGATTATTGTGTCAGTCTCCATCTGGTCTCCCTGCCAGTGACTCTTCCTGTTTTTCATCCTATCAAGGTTATCATCCTAAGAGGTAAATATGATAATACCACTCTTCTGCTTTAAAAAATTTTCTGTTGACTGCCTCTTTACTCTGGAATAAATGTTCATCACTTCTAAACTCTCTAGTGTGACTTTTTTGGTGGTTCTCTCTGCATACCTGATGTAGCCTCATTTCCCACCGCCCGCTTTCTGTACACTGTACACACGTGCACAACACGAAATACCTCCTTCCTTTGAAAAAGCTGTATCTTTCGTGATATAAGCTAGGCCTGATATACATTTCTCTCTTTGTCTGTCATTATACTTCCAGCATCCTGCTGTATTGTAATTATACAAAGTATAAGTAAATAATAACTGCAAAGTGCTACAAAGATATATAGGGCTTACCCAGAAACCCTGAGCAGTGCCTGGTAACTCAGGAAGTATTTATGAAGTTAATAAATAGATATCAGTGGTGAATTTTAAAGTATGCCATGACACTAGAATACGAAAGTGGTCCTAGTCAGTAGATGCTGGCTCTGGTCCCAAGTGTGCTATAGCTAAAGACCTGTGTGGGTCACTTGATCTGTGTCTCAGTTTCTTTACTTAGAAGAGTTGACTTTGTAAGACTTCAGGTTATTTCTCCCTTTAAAATTCTGTGTGTTGCTCCTGTTTTACCTGGCCTTATATATAGTTCTGTGTAAAATTGTTCTCAATGCATATTTCACTTCATAGTCCCTATGAATATTTTACTTTTGTTTCACTTTTTCCATGATTAGAATTCCCTTGCTCTCTCACTGTGTGCCTTTTAAGAGAAGCACTTTTATCACATCATCTCATTTTAATCCTTAAACTAATTTTTCTTCTCTTTTCCCCTCCCTTCCCTATTAATGTTTGTTACACTGTTGTTGGAAGGCGATAGCACTCAAGACTAAAATACCCACTTTGGTTTAGTAGATGTGAATTTGCTATACCTTTCTTGACATGCCCTGCTCTGACTAATTGTAGATTTTGCCTTTTTTGACCCAATTTAATATGACTTAAGATTACTTAGTTCCTCCCTTAGAAGCCCCATCTCTAAATACAGTTACACTGGGGGTTAGAGCTTCAACATATAAATTTTGGGAGACAAACATTCAGCCTATAACTTTTCACCCCGGCCCCAAATTCAAGTCCTCCTTGCATTCAAAGTACATTCATTCCATCGCAACAGCCCCAAAAGCCTTAACTCATTCCAGCTTCAACTCTAAAGTCCTAAGTCCAAAGTCTTATCTAAAAATTATCAAAATCAGATATGAGTAAGACTCTAGTACCGTTCACCCTGTGGCAAAATTTCTCAGCATCTGTGAGCCTGAGACCAGACAGCTCATGTGCTTCCAAATACAGTGCTGGGACATATGCTGAATAGACATTCCCATTACAAAAGGAAGAAATCAGAAGGAAGGGGTGACAAATTCCAAGCAAGTTTCAAAACTACCAAGACAAATTTCATTGGCTTATAAGGCCCAAGAAAAGTTGTGTTTGGTTCAATGCTCTGCCCTCCAGGTCCACTAGGGGTGGTATTGTCAACTCTTATGGCTGTGTTTGGCCTCTCACCCTTGTGGCTCTGTGCAAAGGCTCCACCCCTAAATAATGAGGTAGCCCCATCCGTCCTTTGAATCCCAGAGGAAATATTCAGCCCTGCCCCCGGACCTGTGGTTAGAGGGGCAGCCCTTATGACGTCTGAATTAATTTCCTTTGGGGTCATTCTTCCCTTTTTTGAAGAATGATGCACATTCACTGAATAGCTCTATTGCTCTGTCCTGTGGAATGGAAGAGGTTCAACAACCTTTCTTCATTTCCTCTAGTCTCAGTCTCCTTCAATTCAGACCAGCAGTATTTCTGCTCAGATAATCCCATAATCTCTTTATTGAGTGATTGTCTAGCCACACCCTTGGTGTTCTCTTCCCAACAAACACACTTTCTCATTTTTTGCAATATGGAAAGGCTTAGACTTTTCCAAACCTTGAGGTTCTGCTTCATTCCTTCATCCTTTCTCTCCTCTCATATTTTACTGTAAGAAGTTAGGGGGATGCAAGCTGTATCTTTAACATTTTATTTTTAGAAATCTCTGCTGAATATCTAATCTCATGGCTCACAAGTTATGTCTTCTACAGAACTAAAACTAAAACACAATTCAGCCAAGTTCTTTGCCACTTTACAACACAAATTTCTACCTGAGTCAGTTTGGGCTGCCATGACAAAATACCATAGATTGGGAGGCTTAAACAACAGGTATTTATTTCTTATGGTTATGCAGAAAGTCTGCATTCAAGGTGCCAGTCTACTCAGTTCCTGGTTAGTGCCAACTTTCTGGTTTATAGACAGCTGCCTTCCATACTGTATCCTCACATGATGATACTTTAGTGTCCTTCTTGTAAGGACACTAATCCTATTCATGAGGGCTGCATTCTCATGACCTAATAACCTACTAAAGCCCCAACTCCATATATCATCACCTTGGAGATTAAGGCCTCAACATAAGAATTTTGAGGGACACAAACATTTAGTCCAAAGTAATTGCCTTTCCTCCAGGTTCCAATAACCTCTTCATTTCTATTTGATACTTCACCAGAATCACCCTGAAAGCCTGTATTTCTGGCATGCACCTTAAAACTTCATCCTCTACCCCATTGCCCAGTTCCAAAGCTGCTTTCATATTTTTAGGTACTTGTTAACAGTAGTACCCTACTTCTCAGTATCAAAGTTTTAGCTCAGGCTAACATACCAAAATACCACAGACTGAGTGGCTCACATTTATAGAGGCTGGAATTCCAAGATCAGGGTGCCACCATGACTGGTGTCTAGCAAAAGCCGGCCTTCTGGCTTACAGGCAGCAGCCATCTACCTGGCTTTGTCCTCACATGGTGTTTTTTCTGTACTCAGCGCAAAGAGGGGGAGGTCTTTGGTGTGTCTCTTATAAGGACACTAGTATTTATTAATGTATGTATGTATGTGTGTATGTGTGTATGTATGTATGTATTTTCCCCTCACTGAGGACAGTTTTTCATTGGTTGTTAGAGAGAGGAAGGGCGAGAGAGACACATTGATACGAGAGAGAAGCATCAACTGGTTGCCTTCTGTACACACTGGGATGGGGATCATGTGCTCCAGAACCTAGGACCAAACTCGCAACCTAGGAATGTTTCCTGCCAGGGAATTGAACCTGAAACCTTTTGGTTACAGGACAACCCTCCAAACAACTGAGCCACACTGGCCAGGGCAGGACACTAATCTTATTAGATCAGGGCCACACCCTTATGACCACATTCACTCTTAATTTCTTGAAGGCCCTGTCTCCAAATACAGTCACTGAGGGTTAGAGCTTCAACATATGAATTTGAGGGACACAAACATTTAGTGCAGAGTACGCCTTCTTGTCTGGTTTTATATGTATTTTGCCTTTCTGGTGCCTTTGTATGCTTTTTCCTTTCTTGGATTTCTTAAAACATGGAACCTTCTATTGTCCATTCACTCTCTACAGAATAGTAAGGCCAGCCCTGTAGAATATTTCACAGTGACATGCCTGGTAATAGCATTGTGACATTGTGATCACAGGTGACTGGCATGCTCTACTGTTTTCTGATTGTTCTCATTTCTGTGAACTGTGATAAACATTCCTGGTCAGTATTGTTATTTTTTATTTTTAAGGGTTGAGTTTCAGATTTTTGTTTCATATTTAGAATTATTGTGGCTTTTGGCAAAGAATATTTTAAACTGGGTGAAAGGCAAGAAAAAAATGTGGAATCAAGAAGTGAAAGCACAATTGTTTACAGTTCAGTAAGCAGTTGTGGTTAAGAAATGTGTCTGTTCATCATTGCCAGATGACTTAAAGTTTTATGGGGGAACATAAATTTTAAACAAAAACTAACTGTGCTTTTTACAGGCTAAAGATGTAAATTCTTCAGAATTTAGTATTTATGTATTATAATCTAGACCTCTAGTTAGAGTTTATGAATTTTATTGTGAAATTATTGATGAAATGAATATGATGACAGTTTAAAACATTTACTTGGAAACTAAAATTTTGATTTACCAAACATTATTAATAATATAATAAGGTAATGAATACAAAACTGACTTATTGAATACTCACAGGAATGTGATATTGCTGGGTATTTGGGAACCATTGGTGAAACTTGTTATAGTTGTAACCTCTCAAAACAAAAGATATTATAAATATGTACAAATAAATACAATTCACCTTTCAGTGCATGTTAATGAGAAAAACAATGGTACAGTGGTGAACAGATAAAACATCATTTGGATTTGATATAGGAAAATGTTGTTTGTTTATTTTTCTTTTTAGAGCATCACTTGAATCATATTAAATTTGCATTCTCTGGGTACATATCAATCCTGTTGAGGTAAAGGGAGGTAGGTAAAAACCATCTTGGTTTGGCAGTGAAATCAAGACTAGAAAAATAGTCCCTGAAGTTTTTTACATCAATTTCTATAAGGGTTCATTCAGCTCATACATATTTATTGGTCTTAATGCAGGTACAGAACAGAGTCCATGGTTTAATAGATGAAATTATTCTTTGCGTTAAATTTTTCATAAATAAGGTACAGTGATGACATAAAGGAGAGTAATAAACTCTTCTGGATGGAAAAGGAGAGTGGTGTTCAGAGAGATCACCAGGGGGATGGCGATGAAACCCTTTCTTAAAGTATGGTCTGTTCTTCATCTCATTATAGAAATAATTTAAATTTACCTGAGTCGAGCTGTAGAATTTGAGTTTAGAACAGTAAGAAGTAACAGTAACAAAGCCATTTCTATTGCAAAGTAGTTTGGATTTTTTCAGTGAAGGGTTCATTGAAGGATTCATAGCCATTGAAGGGTTCGAGTACAAAAGTTGCTAATTAAATTTACACTTATCACTTCTGGTCAGATGGTGGCAGAGGCAAACACAGCTTACCTCCTCAGACATCCACGTCAGAATTATAGCTAAAATATAAAACAACCATCATGCAGAACCATCAGAGGTCAAGTTGAATGGAACTCCTACAACAACAAAATTAAAGAAACCCCATCCATCCAGGCTAGTAGGAGGGGCCAAGACACGGAATGGTCTGGTCCCACATCCATATGTAGTAGATTAATATTCGGGAGAGATATCTTGGGAGCAAGGAGTCCCAGGCCAACACCAGGACCCCCAGCCAAGGGTCCCAGTGCCAGGAAAATAAGTCCTCATAACTTCCAGCTGCAAAAACCAGATGGGGATTGAGTAGGTAGAAGAATTTTCTGGAGTCCCAAGCAGTTCCTCTTAAAGAAGCCACACACAGACTTATTCAGACTAACTTTCTCTGACCTCCAGCACTGGGATAGCAACTTGAAAGGCACCAGAGGCATATGGAAAGCAACAGAAATGTCTGGTATCAAGGTGAGAGCTGGGGGACAGAAGCTTTCTCCCAGACAGAAAGGCAGGCAGAGGCCATTGTCACTTTCCTGAACCCTCTGCTGACAGAGCCACAGAGCCAGCAGGCAGGTGCCATATCTGAGTTCCATAAACCTGGCTAACACTGTTTGTCCCCTCAACACCCTCTCCCCGCACCCACTGGAGATCCCCTAAGGCTCTGTCCCACCCAATTTATGGGCCCACCCAAACTGTTAACAGGGGCTTTCCTATATGAATGGCTAGTCTTAGCTCCTGCTTCAAAACTTCCTAAATCTTCAAATAAGCAACAGCTGGCCTCAGTGAGCCCCCAACCTCTCTTGTAAGTGACCACAAGCATGGCACTAGCAGCAGCCAGCCCAGGCTCACAACTTGGATTTGCCTGGGAACCTCTAAGTCCAGTACAAGTAGCAGCCATCTGCAGGTTTCTTTATAGCTCATTCAGGGTGGTCCTGGGTAGAACACAGGATTGTATCGACTATAGCCTGTACCACCTGGAAAACCACAGAGCCTGCATACCCAGTGGACAGCTACAGGCCATTTTGGAGTACCACCACTTTGCCCCTGCACAGCTGATCCTCCTCGGAGGACAAGGTTGGTGGTCAGTGGCTACAGCCAGTCCTTGCAGCTGACTGGGTTGGTTAAATCCCTCCCATTGGTCTGCCGACAGCAATCAAGGCTTAACTACAAGAAGAGGGTGTACTTAGCCCATGGGAAGGGCATACCTTGACTATTCAGCCTGTGTGACGGGAGTGCCACTAGACCCTACAGGACACCTACTACATTAGACCACACTACCAACACATGGAGTCAAAGCAGCTCTACCTAATACATAGAAACAAGCACAGGGAGGGTGCCAGAAAGAGGAGACAAAGAAACATGATCCAAAGGAAAGATCAGACCAAAACTCCAGAAAAAGGTAAACAAAATGGAGATAAGCAATCTGTCAGATGCAGAGTTCAAATCACTGGTTGTAAGGATGCTCAAGGAACTTAGCGAGAACCTCAGCAGCATAAAAAAGATCCAGTCAAAAATGAAGGATATGCTGATTGAAATAAAGAACAATTTACAGGGAAATAATAGTAGAGTGGATGAAGCCAAGAATCAAATCAATGATTTGGAACATAAGGAAGTAAAAAACAACCAATCAGAACAAGAAGAAGAAAAAAGAATCAAAAAAGAAAAATGAGGATATTATAAGCATCCTTTGGGACTTAAAGCATTCCAACATTCCCATCATAGGGATGCCAGAAGGAGAGAGAAAGAACAAGAAATTGGAAATCTTTTGAAAAAATAATGAAAGAAATGTTATTTAATTTGATAAAGGAAATAGACATGCAAGTCTAAGAAGCACAGAGGGTCCCAAACAAGATGGATGCAAAGAGGCCCACCCCAAGACACAGCATAATTAAAATGCCAAAGGTTAAAGGGAAGGAGAGAATCTTAGAAGCAGCAAGAGAAAAGCAGTTAGTTATTTATAGGGGAGTTCCTGTAAGACCGTCAGCATTTTTCTCAAAAGAATTTTGCAGGCTAGAAGGGATGGGTAAGAAATATTCAGAGCCATGAGAAGTGGGGACGTACAGCCAAGATTGCTTTACCCAGCAAACCTATCATTTAAAATAGAAGGGCAGATAAAAAACTTCCTAGACAAGAAAAAACTAAAAGAGTTCATCATCACCAAATCATTATTATATGAAATGTTAAAGGGACTTATTTAAGAAAAAGAAGATTAAAACCATGAACAATAAAATGGCAAAAAGCACATATCTATCAACAGTTGAATCCAAAAAAACAAACTAAGCAAACAAGAAAAACTGAGAATCATGGATACAGAGAGCGTTTTGATGATTACCCTATCGGGGGTGGGGGAGCGTGAGGGAGAATGGGTGAAGAGGTGAGGGGATTAAGAAATACAAATAGGTAGTTACAGAATAGACACGGGGATGCAAAGTACAGTATATTAAATGGAGTAGCCAAAGAATTTACATGCATGACCTATGGACATGATTGGTGGAAGGGGTGGGGAGCAAACGGAGAAAAATTGGGACATCTGTAATAACATAATCAAGAAAATATAATTTAAAAATTTACACTTAAAAAGATAACTCTGGTGAGCTTTATAAACTGTAGGTCAAAATGGTGCAGTCAAAATGGTGCAGTATTAGTCTGGGGAAGTAAGTTAGGGCTAGGCTGTTATAATAACTAAGAGGCATCTAATTTTAACATATCTAAAATTGATGTCTTGTTGGTATCCTTTCCTGCCACATACACAAAAAAGAAGTCTACTCACCTAGAAATTTTCCTTATCTCAGTTAATATTAACTCTGCTCTTCTGTGTGCCCAAGTCAAAAATACTGGGATCATTCTTGACTACTTTCTCTCATATCCTGCTTCTGGTCTATCAACAAGCATTATTGGTTCTATGTTAAAAGTGTATTAGTTTTCAACATTTCTCACCCCTCTATCTCCACTCTCTAGGTCCAAGCTACCATCATCTCTCTGGGATTGCTACAGTAGTTGTCAAGCTGGTCTCCCTACTTCTTCCCTTGGGCCTTTAGTCTGTTCTCATCAAAGCAAGTCATATGTTTTCTGCATTGTCTTCTGTTACACTAAGTGGAAATAAACCAAGTTCATACATACTGTAAGACCTGCCTTCTCCTAGCATCAACGTTCTGATTTGACCTCCTATCCCCTGCCACCCAGGTTCAGGCATACTACTGTTAGTTGTAACAAGAACAGGTGTGGACTCTTCTCTAAAAAAGGTGGAATGAACTTTTGGGGAAAGCTAAGACTTACGTTGGGATTGTTGAGGATATCAGAATACAGTCATATATCTTTTGGCATTTGGAGGGCCTAATTGAGCATAAGAATTATTACAGTGAAATCATTTGGCCTTGAGGTTAGGCATCTTCTCACTCAAATGCCTTCCTAGGACTCTAGTCAGGCACCGAATTCTGTTTATATAACTGTGCTAATATAATATAATTTGTTAATTATTTTTAACTCTTAGAGTCAGACAATAGCTGGAGCACAGAGATTTGGCATAGGTTCTGGGACACTGAACATTAACCTTGACAATGAAAGTGGGATTATGTGGAATTAAAATTGTGTGGCACGCTGGGAATGAAAATGTAGAAGGGTGTATAAGCCCTTTATCATTTTACAAAATTAGAGGTTACTAGATCAGAAGTCAATAGACTTCTATAGTCAATAGATTAGGTCAGAAGCTAATAGAATAGAACATAGAATTAAAGATATTGTTTAAAATTTCACAAGTAACTATTGGAATCACCCCAAATAAGATCAGGTGGTCCTGGAGGCATATATTATTTGAGGTGGGGGAGATATAAAGTATCTTTTTAAAAAAGTAAAATGTGAAATGATTATACCATTGTAATTTGGAGTAAGCGCAACAAATATTAAGTACAGAGGCTCTGTTGGCACAGGAAGCAAGTGAACTTTAAAATCCCCTGATATCTATTCCTGACCCTTGCTGTGATGTCTTGCTACTCTCCTCCCCATCTGTGTTTGTGTGTCTGTGCCTCTGGGCCTGCATATACATGATGGGTGGGGACTGAGGAAAAAAAAAGGGAATGGTGGGCGCGTGATGATTTATTTGGCGTGAATGAGAGAAAACAGTACCAGTAGGACATGCATTTTAAAGTAAGACAATGTATTAGCTTCTTGGGATATCTGTGGAGATAAAGAGAGACAGAATAATAATACAGAGGGAAAATCCCAAATTACTGTGTGGTCAGTGTTTGGATAATTAAATGGAGCAACTTAAAGTTAGTGCAACAATTATATTATGAAAAGTTTTCTCTTAGAAAAACCTACAGATGTTTCTCCCTATAGGAGGATGACTTCAATATCTCTCCCCATTTCACTTGGTACTTTCTTGTACAGCTTTCATTAGTTTCTTGTATTGTATTTCTTGTATAAATATTTGTGAAACATATCCTCACAATATATATATTAACTCATTAACATAAACCACTTAGGAGGATTTGAGTTGACATGCAAATAAATGGACCTTAACTACCTGTATATTTCAAATAAGTTATTGAACCCAGTAGTCACAAATATATTTTGTTCCTATATCATTTACTCATTTCTTTTGTGACCTCTTGGTCATTTAAAACCAAGGACATTTTTAAGAACAGTTAATTCATAAAATAAATCACTCATTTATATATTAATTCAGCAAATGTTAGCCTTTAAGTCAAATATTTTCTATTTTTAACTAAGAATTGTTCTATCTGCTAGGTCTGTGTATTTGTAGAAATTTCTAGATCTTGTGGTATATTTTCTGTGTGAATATTTCTATACATTTTTCTTAGTTGTTTAAAGTTTTTGGTGTTACAAATTAATATTTGTGCTTCTGTTTGATCTTCGTGGTACTGTCTCTTCAATGTTTAGCACTATGACAAGGTACCCTCTTCTTTTTCAGTGCAGAAATCAGTGTTGAAATCCTCATTGTCCAGCTACAGCAAGAGCCTCAGTGGAGTTCATATCTCAACCTGATGAGCTTTCTTTACATTTTAAACAAGTCCTATATTTTATCATAATAAAGTAGGAGGAAAGCATCATTTACAGTTTCCTGGCTTTGACTGGTATTTACCAAGGAGACACTTTAATTCTTGATTTATATGATACTGACTTTGTAGAATTAGACCTGCCAATAATCCTCTCGAATTTTAAAAAATTCTTGGAGCAACTAACTTTCTCAGTTTTCCTATCTGACCAAAAGGAAGATTAATATCTTTACCTGTTTCATAGGGTATTGTGAATCAAGTACAGTAAAAATAGATTTTAAAATACTTTGAAAAGTTAATAATAATGACAGTTACCATGAGGAGAGCTGCTGCCATTATCATGTGGTAGAGCAGTTCCTACACTGTGGGCTTTCTCTGTTCTCTCTCCATGGTTGCAGTGAGGGTGGTTAACACTGTCTCCTCTCCATGGTTGCAGTGAGGGTGGTTAACACTGTCTCCTCTCCATGGTTGCAGTGAGGGTGGTTAACACTGTCTCCATTTAAAAATGACTGAAAGTTGCAGGAGGGCAAGAGGGTTGGGGGAAAGGGTAAGAAAGGTAAAGGGATTAAGAAGTACAAATTGGTAGTCACAAAATAGTCCTGGGGTCGTAAAGTACCACATAGGGAATATAGTCAATAATAATTGTAATAAACATGTATGTTATTAGGTAGGTATTTGAAATATTGGGGAGAACACTTTGTAAAGTATATGATTGTGTAACCACTATGCCATACACCTGAAACTAATACAAAATAATATTGATTGTAAACTGTAATTTAAAAATAGAATTATTTTAAAATGATAAGGTATTTGAGGAATTCAAAGGGAAGGAATAGTTGCTTTTGGCTGGTTCATGAAACACTTTCTGGAGAGATGATATTTTGGCCATCCTGCGCATTTATGGAAATGTCCTGCTGGCACACAAAAGGCCTTTTATGCACCATGCATTTAATTGCAAAACAGTCTTCATTTGTAAAGTGGGTATTCTCTTATGCTTAGAGAGAGAGAGCTTGCTTTAAATACATGATCTGTTTTAGGTTGCCTCCTGCTTTTTTTGCCCTCAGAGGGGAAATTATGCTGCTGTATTTTCCTCGGGGAAGGTAGGCCACTGATTTCTCCCTAAGGCTGTGTTAGAGATTCTGTGGGAGAGATGTTACAGTACTTTGTGGTGTTTGCAGCTCTGTGGCGAGGTTAAGATTGTGCCATCATTATTCCTGCTGAAACCTATTTAGTCACCAGGCATGCTGCAGTTTACCCTGTAGTGATAGTATCATAAAGTGTGTTTATTCCACAGGTTATTTGGTGCTACAAATCTCGAGCAGAATTTATAGATATTGCAAATATTGTCAGGATTTATCATAAAAATCTTCAATGAAACTAGTTGAGCACTATGATTCGTCTTAATAATAGAGGTTTTTCTGCTGTAATACTGTTTATGTGTTTCTGCAGTATCTTGACTCTTATAAAATCTGTCAGGGTCTATGGGAATTGTAGAGTTGGGGCAGAACACCGAAAATCGCTGTCACTTTTTAATCAGAACCGCACAAGACAATAAATGGTACCTGAAGAGAGAACTCGTGCTGCTTAGGCAGGCAGCTGAGCATAGCTGAAGGCAGCCCCCTGCAAGTCTAGCCGCACAGTAACAAGAGCATGTGCTCAGCTGGCACATTTGATACTGAGCAGGACAGCGAGTTGCCCTGAAGCTCTGTACAGCAGCTTCTGCCAGTGGTTGATGGGTGAGAGGGCAGACCTGGTACACAGTGCTGAGGATGAGCCCTGAATACGGGTAAGGATTTTAAAAATTCTTAAAATATATCCAAAAATGCATGTGTGGCTAATGCATCCCCTAAACTTAGGGCTTTTTCCCTTTGCCGAAGACCGTAATTTTCCACCACTCCTCTGGCTGCCTTGCCCAGGATGAATGGTGTATGTGCCAAAGTAACCTCATGTTGTCTCAACTTCTTTTCCTGTTCACCAATTGAAGATGAGCTACTTTTTATTAAAGAAACACCTGTAGTGGCAGAGCAGATTCAGTATTCACTGTGTGGTCATTGCCTTTCTTTAATACTTTTTAGTCCCCACTCTCCTTCCCCACACTGACTAGCGTAGCATTGTGCATGTTCATACCCTTCCCCCATTCCATTTCCTTTGTTATATTAAGAAATAGAAGGAAGATAGATATATACCTCAGGAATTCAAGATAGTGCTCTTAGGGAGGTATTTAACCTTGCTTAATATGGGAACTCATTATATACACTTAGAGGAAGGAAGAGATGGAAAATTTGGCATTGCTTAGAAAATGAGAAAAATAAACAAAAGGAAGAAAAAAATGGAAATGAAATTAAACTATAGAACTAAAAACTTGACACCATTTAAACATTAATTTTTTTAAATTTATTAATTTTAGAGAGAGGGGAAGGAGGTGAGAGAGGGGAAGAGAGAAACATGGATGTGAGAAATGTTGATTGGTTGCCTCTCATATGCACCCTGACAGGAGACCAAACCCGCAACCCAGGCATGTGCCCTGACTGGGAATCAAACCAGTGACCTTTTGCTTTGCAGGATGATGCCCAACCAGCTGAGCCATGCCAATCAGGGCTAAACATTAATTTTTATTATTTGCTATTAACCAGTTGGCTAAAGTAGTGAAGAAACTCATATTAGTATGTTATTAGGAAGACACTATGCTAGATACTTAACATTTATAATCTCATATAATTCATTTTTTAAGTTAAAAAACAGTAATAGAAGAACATAAGTGTATTCCCCTCCTAGAATTAATAACACATTTTAATCTTTTGGTTTTTTTGATTCCCTTTTTTTTTTTAATAACAGAAACAATATGACAGATAAGCTGGAAATCCCCTGAGTTTCCTTCCTGAGTCACACTTCTCTTTTTCTCTCCTTGAATACAGTGATTATTGCGAGTTTTCTATGTATCTTGCTAGTCCATATTTATATACTTTTATTATAGAGGAATTTGTAATAATACAGGGTAGGGCAAAAGTAGGCTTACAGCTGTTCATATGGAAAATAATATAATAATCAGTCAATAATAATACAGGAATTAACTCTGTTTCACATATTCATAACTGGAAACCTACTTTTGCCCAACCCTGTATTTTATGAGTTTCTGTGTTTTTAAAAAATGACATTCTCAATATCATATTCTATATATCTTGTATATCCCTTCTTTTTGAGATCTCTCCGTGATGATACATATAGATCTGGTTCACTTATGTTAACTTCTGTATAGTGTCCTATCGATTTGTGCTGGGTCCAGTTTTGTGCTCTTACAAACGATGCAGAGATGTGCATCCTTGCTTAGGTTTCCAAGTGCATGTGACAAGAATTTCTGGATACATACCTAGGATTTCTGGTTTATAGGCTATGTGCACTGTCGACTTCATTTATCTCATTTAATTCTTAAAAATATTAAGGCTGGTGGCATGATCCCCATTTTACACACGAGAAAACTCAGGTGCTGAGATGCTGTATAACTCGACAAACTGGAGAGAGCAAGTACTTGAATCCAGATCAAATTCCACCCATTAAAATCCAGAGTACTAACACCCACCATTCCACATGAATCGTCAACTTTAAACCTTTATGATCATAAAGAACAGTTAGAGCCAACCAGCCATACCGCATCATTTGAAAGTAGAGAATCAAAGCAGGTAATGAGGTAGAGGCAGCATATAAGAAAGTCGAAGGATCACTTAGGTGGCCGTACTTCCTTTGAGTATATGGTTATCAAAAGGCTCAAGTTTTGGGGTAAAAACATACTCTGAAATTGTCTGAGTTTTCTATATGCACAAGACTCTTTATAAATAGATAGAAGGCTATATTTTGTGTTGCTTAAAATATAGTACATGCAGTCTATTTTGGTTTTTTAAAAAGGTATTACAATGGGTATGTTAAAATCTGCATTTCCTCTGCAAAATGTACAGACCATTTTCTCCAGGCGAAGAAAGCTAACTGAAAGTGACTCTTATGTTCATGACACTTTATTTATACTACCATATGTCTTTTAGACTTTATTTTTTCTTTTCTTCTTTTCTTCACCTTCCAGGTAGCAGATCTGGTATATTAATTGTGAAAATTCTAGAGCTGCATGAAGAATGCACCATCCAAGTTGCCATGTGTGAGCAGTTAGTGGGACTGCAGGCTGACGGCCCCTCTCAAGCTGAGGCCTCTGGGACTGGCCTGAAGGTTCTCTTCACCAAGGAGACTGCACACCATCTCAGGGGGCATCCCCAAGATGTCATCCATATCTATCCTCCCTGGTGAGTGTAAATAACTGCTTCCAGCAGTCACTGACTGTGAGTTTGTCTCAAAAGTGTTTGTCTCAAAAATGTTATCGGGAACATTTTTGTCACTTTATTATAGAGAAATTCCAGGGAAAGGAAGCCAGGATTTGACATAGATTTTTTTTGATAACAGAATCACTGAATTGTCTCTAATGACTTGTTTGTAGGGTTTGATCTAAGGAGCATAAATGGTCATTAATGGTTTAAAAAATTAATTTTAGGGTATCATTTTTGCTCTCTTCTGCATAGGATATTAATTTTTACCATTAAAAAAAGAATATCTTACTACTTTTGAGGGAAAGTTTCAGCAGCCTTGTTTCAAAAGTTAACTTTTATCAGCAGTTTTTAAAAGTTTCTTTCACTTGTTAAATTCTTAGGTTTGAGGTCACTTACAGATCTTTAAGTTAAACTTCTCTCCCAGACAAGGAATATTTTTATTGTGTCTGTAGCAGGTGCTCATGAGTCTCTACTTAAATTCTTCTATTACAGGCTGAGGATATCAGAGGGTAATTTCCTTTATTTTATTATTTTATTTTAATTTTAACACATTTTTATTGAACATTATAAGACATAAAGGATCAGACACAAAGCATAAATATACATTTCTGTGAATAATCACAAAGTGAATAGTAATTCCTAACCAGTCCAAGAAGTAGTGTGCAGTTTGTACATAGAACCACTCTATTCCCCCATTTCCTCCCTCTCCCTGCTTCCCCAGGAGACCATGCTCTTGACTTGTGTAGCAGTAGACTCCTTTGAATGTTTGAGAACTTTATATAAACAGAATCATTCAATAGTCATACAACATGCATTCTCTTTTGCTAGACTACTTTCACTTAATATCATGCTTGTGAGATTCATCATTTTGTTGTATTTAGCAATTTGTTCATTTTCATTGATATATAGTATTTCGTCATATTATTTTATGCAATTAATTCTTCTGTTCTTCTGTTGACATAGTCAGGATATTGTGATTAATGCTGTAATGACCAACTGTCATTCTGTGTAGCTTACTCAAGAATATAGCACTGCTAATTCTGTTCTCCGAAGATTCCCATCATCCTGCATTTAAGCATTATTTTTCCATCATGTTAAAAAAATTTTTTTTTAATTTGTCTTGACCATATATGCCCTCTTCTTATTGGTTCATTCTTCTTCTTTGCTTTATAACCACATACCTTGAGGAGTTGTTGAACCACTGTGTCCAAATTGTGTCCTCCGTTCTTTCCTGAGCCTGCTGCATTCAGACTTTGGCCTGCGTTCTCCCCTCATCTCACTTTCCGGTATCAGCAGTGACCTCCACTTCCACATTGCTTCTCCAGTCTTCATTTGTGCAAGTCATGTTTCCCTTTGCAGTGCTCGCTCCTGGTTTGTTCCCCTGTTTCCCCGGTGCTCCTCATCTTAACTTTCCTGGATTCTCAGTACTGAACTGCTGCTAGGCTCAGTCCCAGACCTCTTCTTTACTCATGTCACCACCCTGGTGATTTCATCTCATCTTTTAATTCTAAATACCAGTTGCACACTAATGAGTCGCAAACTTTATCTATATCCCGTACCTCTGCTCCATCACCAGAGCCAAGTGCCTTACTGCCTCCCCCCTCGCCACCCCCCCACGCCGCCAGTTTCACTGTGTGCTGATGACGTAGCAGGATCAAGCTCCTTCCCCTCCCTCTCCTTCCTGAGTTTTTCCCATCTCAGAAAAGGGAAACAACCTTCTTGCCATTTCTCCAGATACCCTCAACTCCTCTTTTACTTACAGTCTCCTCCTACCCATTAGGTACCTGCTAACATTCCACTTCTTAATCCACACAGGGCCCAGCATTTCTTGTTACCTCTAGTGTCATGACCCTTTCCAGGTAATCACTTTTGTTTGGATTATTGCAATAGTCTCTTAAATCACCCCACTTCTTCTTTCCTTACTTTCCTTCCTGTTTCTTCTCAAGGTCACTAGAGGAGCAAAACCATGAATATACAAGTCATCATACTGCTTTTTGGCTAGACATTCTATAGTAGCTGCTCACCTCATACACTGCCAAAGCCCCTCCTGATCTCTCGAACCTCATGTACTGCTCCTGTCACCTCCCCCAGTTCCATTTTGGCCACTTGGGACTCCACCCTGGTCCTCAAATTTCATGTCTCTCTTTCTACCCTCACCTCGGGTCCTGAGTTCTTGCTGTTCCATGTACTGGGATGCTCTGTCCTACCACCTCCCCCGTCTGCATGGTGTGCTGTTTTCTTATCTCCTCTGGGCATTTACTCAACTGTTACCTTCTAAAGTGGTTCTGGATCCCATATCTAAAGTTGGAAACTACCTCTTGCACACCCTTTAGTCTACTTTTTTACTCTGTTTTTTACAGTCACGCATATTAAAGTTTGTCACTTTTTATTTGCTTATTTGCTTATTGTGTGTCTTCTACTAGATTTTTAACTGTCTCCTTTACTTCTTAGGGCCGAGGGCATTCAATGGAACTTTGATATGGAATGAATGAGCAATTTTCTCATTGTCCTAACAGTGCTCCTCCTATCTAGAATCTTGTACTATAATTCCTTGTGTTCTTTCAGCTATTTTATTCAGCTGTTTAAAATTATCAGAAGTTCTTACTGGAAACTAGTGATAAAATCCAGTAATATTGCCAGTATTTGATTTTTGCAGTGTGTCCTAGTTTCACCTTCTTTATCAACATACAGCAGCCATTTATGTTTTAGTTTATTGTACCTCAACAAAAAAATGTGTATTTAAGCTATGTTGAGTTTTTCATACTGAGCCACAGGAAACTCGAGCATAATTATCTTTGGGACTATCTTTATAAACATTAGTAGGCTCTGAATCCTTGGCTCTTGGCCTATATATTTTCTTTAAATAAGCAGGTAAAGTTGAACTTTCATAATCATTATGGTGGTCCCCGTAGCATCGTAGTTCCTCTAGACCTCCATACCTATAGCATGTTTGTTCCTTCCCATTTCATTCTAAAAGCATTTTCCATATTTTGCCATGCATAACACACACCCACATTTTTGACCCAAACTTTCAGAAAAAAAAAATCTTTCATTTTAATTTTCTAATTCAATTTTTTAATTAATATTTAGAAATAAAACTGATTATCGTATTCGGATTTCGCATACAGACATCATTATTGCTTTCTAGGAGTACACTTTTAACACAGAAGCATAAATAAAGGAATTAAAAACATTTATATAGATATAGAATTAGCATTACCCATGTATAATGTGCATCCTTATTTTTCCCTCAAAAAATTTGGGCAAAAATATGTGCATTATACATTGGCAAAATATGGCCCATTGGATTTTTAGTAGGCATTTAATACCTATGATACAGAATTCAAAAGTATCAAAGAATATGCAGTGAAAATTAGTCTTCCATACATGTTCCCCCAGCTACTCAATTCTCATCTCCTGAGGCAGCCACTGATACCAGTTTCTTATTCACCTTCCAGAGATGGTGTGTGTGTTGGGGGAAGGGGGTTGTAATAAAGTCACAAAACATGTATATACATAGATGAACTCACAGGCTTATATGTAGGTATTTCCTGCCTTGCTCTAGGCCACCTGACATTAGTTATAATGCTGTCTGCAGATGGCTGCTAATTGGGCTGGGCTTGGAAGTTCCCCGAAAGGACCAAATTGCAAACCAAGATCAGCTGCCACTAGTGCCAGGCCTGGGACCACTTAACAAGAGTTAAGGAGCACACCAAGGACAGATGCTGTTTGTTTGAGAAAATTTAAGAAAGTCCAAATGTGAACCAACATAGGCCTTTTGTATGGAAAAGCCACTGGAAAGGATTTAGGTGCACCTTCAAGTTGTGTCAGGTCCCATCTCAGGGAATCACCAGGGCGAGGTGATCAGTGGTAGTCATATTATGGAGACTCAGATATGGTGTCCTTCTGCTGCCATTGTTAGGGGGAAAGCTTAGCAAAGGAACAATGGCCTCTGCCAGCCCTTCTACCCAGAAGGAAACTGGCCCTCCATCCCTCACTCTGATTTCTAGACAGTTCAGTTCCTCCCTGTATATTCCTGGTGTGTTTTGAGCTTCTGCCCCATAGCTGGAGCTCAGAGTGAGTAAGTCCAAGTAATTCTTTGTGAGGGCTCTTTAAGAGGAATACCTGGGACTCCAGCCACCCTTTGCCTCACATTTACCACAATCCCTGCTGTTTTTCACAGACAGAGGTATGGAGACTTTTCTTCCTGCCACTGGAAACCTGGCCTGGGAATGGGACCCCTTCTCTTCATGGGACACCTCCTCAGCTTATATTTCCCTCCCAATTTTTAACCACCACAGATGGGTGTGGGACCAGCCCATTTTGAGTCTCTGCCTCTCCTACCAGTCTTAACATGGCTTCTTCTTTGTCTTTAGTTATAGGGCTTCTGTTCAGCTAGATTTCAGGCATTCTGCATGATGGTGGTCCTGTAGTTTAGTTTTAATTTTAATGTGATTGTGTGAGGATGTGAGTACCTTACTTATCTACTCTGCTGTCTTTACTGCCCTGATTTCTTGAAATAGTTAAATAATCTATAAATTTCAGTAGAGTACCTGCTACTGATCAGATTGAATACTTGTCCTTATATTCATATCCTGATGACAGTTTCTCTTTTGCAAATTGTTTTTTCTTAATTTCTACTCATATATTTGTTGAGATTCTAGGGATTTTCTTACCAATGTGTATGCCTGTTTTTTCTAGTAAAAACATTTCTGTTTATACTGTTAAATCACTTATGGTAATATTTTCTTGTTTTCTTCCTAATACCTATGCTTATTTACCTGTTTCATGTCTTATTGCATTGGCTAAAACTTCCAAATCAAAACTTTTTTTACTGCTGTATTCCTAGTTACTGGAATAATGCTTGGCACATAGTAGACATTCAGTAACTATATGATTAATGTTGCGTATTAAATAATTATTAAGATGTCATCAGTTTTATGTCCCCTGAATGACTGCCTGTATCGATATATTTTATTATCTACATTTGCTAAGAAGCATTTATTCAGTGTTTACTTTTTACATAAAAGACCTTGTACTAAATAATAGGACATAGTATTCAAAATAAATGACAAATCATCACTGTTATTAAGGTACTCACAAGACAATGGAAGAGAAAGGTCATATATACCTCTTATAAAAGGACTCTAGAAAGCTTAATAATAGAGCCCTGTACAATAGATGCAAAAACTGAGGAGGTAAGCATGGCTGATAGGTCAGTTGGGAGGTGTGTGCGTGTGTGCCTGTATGTGCTGGGAAGAGAACATAATCAGAGTGTCAGGTGTAACTTTATGGAGTTGGTGATTTTCTATATAAGCTATGAAGGCTAAGTTGAAAAGGACTGAGGAAGGGACTGTGAAGTCATTTGAAAGAGGAGAGTGAATGAGCAAAGACCAAGAAGCTAGAATAACATGATTAAGGGTATTTGCAGGAATGTATGTAATGCAATATGGATGAAGTGGAAATTCTGCAACAGGGGTGGCAAAAAGTTAGGATGGACAACCTGTGTACAATGTTAAAGAGATGGTATTAAGTAATCCTTGTTGCCTAGTAAAGAGGAGATGTGGTCTGATCCACAGTGCGAAGTTTATGGAGGATGACTGTGTGTAGAAAGCCAGAGTAAACGCACCTTAGAGGCTTTGGAAGTAGCTCAGGTGTAAGGGAAGATGATGGATTGGACTGGATAATAAACACTGGACTCAGAATATTTTTTGGATCAAGAGGCAACATTATTTATTGATGGGATTGATATTTACTGATATGAATGACAAGAAACAGGAAGACTAAGATTTGCCTTAAGTTATGATGCCAAGTAGTAAAATGGGGAGACTTAAGACATATTTTGAGGGCATAGTGAATAGTATCTTCTTGATACCAGCAATAGTTAGAGCCCTGAGTAAACATTAGAAAAATTGCGATACTAGAAGAGAAACTCAGTCAGCTTATCTGCGTTTTTAAGGTAACGTATGTGTGGTGAGTGCCAGAAGACCAAAGTAGAACCCACAGGCTTGTTCACATCTGTGTTTGTTCCTGCTTTATCTTTGCCACCTGGGATTCTTTGAAATGAAGAAATTGTTGGCTCTTATTGCGGGGTATAAAGCAATGCTAACAATAGCTAAAGAGATTTATTGTGGCTGCCGAAAAACCAATCTTCTCCCACCAAAATTACAGGGTGTTTTCAGGGGAAATAAATTTTACTATTGCAGTGTGAAAAAGAGAAAGCACACCATGATGATATTCCTGACAATCTAAAATACTGGAGGAAGGGAGAAAAGGAAATCAGTAATTCAAGAGTACATGAGAAAGAAAGAAAAGCAGACTGCAACTGGTGTTCCAAAGAACACTTTTCCATGAGATCTTCCTATGAATACGACCAAAAGGTTCTATGCTCAGATAACATTTTGAAAGGTTGGTTAAATGTGGACTGGTTTCTGTACTATTGGAATTCTCAGGGCTTCTAATGTGTGAATGTGCACTATGATTTACAAAAGAGGGAATCAGAAACATAGGGGAACCTATAAGCAAAACATTAACAAAATAATGACTATAGTCTTTATAATCAAAGAGGGAAGATCAAGAAAGCAATGAAGGGGAGTATTACGTCCAAAGAAGGCAGTGAAAGAAGCTCCAGGAATCCAACCTCCACTTCAACAACTACTGCATTGGCAAGAACTGTTCAGTGTAAAACTAACTCTGCAGTCTAGTTGAACACTTACAATCTGGGGAAGACAATCTTGCTTAAGAATAAATTTTGGGGGAATTTCAGCCTTTCAAGTGATAGCAGCTATTATCCCATATTTCCCAGCCCCACAGTCCTGATGCAGAGTGTGCTGGAGCCAGGGCAGGCAATATATCAGGATTGTGCGTTAATTGCTGAATGCAGCATTTGGTCATTGAGTGACTGGCACAGAGGCTAGTGGACATTTATCCAACTCCCACAGGCTGAAGTGGTTTCCAGGAGACTTCAATAGATAGTACTTATATATCTCCCCACTTTGGGGAGCCAAACACTTAAGAAAATCTGTAGTCAGTTGACCACACAGGCAATAAAACAGAAATATCAGTCACCACTTATGACAAGGAATGCACACCTTGAAAAAATAGCATGAAAAATCATAAATGGGTTAATTCAGCCCTTAATAAACTCACCAGTTCCTGAGGAGTAGAAGCATTCAATTACCACAATTACCACAAAACAATATTCAATATCCAATTCTCAGCAAAAATTATAAAATATACAAATATACAGGGAAAGAATGACTTATTCCCAGGAAAAAAATAATAATAATTTGACAGAAATAATCATAGAGGAAGCCCAGACATTGGAAATACTTGTTAAGGATATGAAGTTAACTGTCTTAAACATGTACAATGAGTTAAAGGAAACTATACATGATAAATGAAAGGAAATCAGGAAAATAATAAATGAGCAAAATGAAAATATAAGTAAAGATATAGAAATAATAAAAAGAGATTCTTGAGCAAAAAGTACAATAACTTAAAATTTAAAACTTTTTTTTAAAAGATTTTATTTTATTTTTAGACAGAGGGGAAGGGAGGGAGAAAGAAAGGGAGAGAAACATCAGTGTGTGGTTGCCTCTCACGTGCCCCCTACTGGGGACCTGACCCATAACCCAGGCATGTGCCCTGACTGGGGAATCGAACTGGCAACTTTTTGGTTCACAGGCCAACGCCCAATCCACTGAGCTACACCAACCAGGGCTAAAATTTAAAACTTAGTAAGAGGTTACACAGCAGATTTGAACAAACAGAGCAAAAGATCAGTGAACTTAAAGGTAAGACAATGGAACTTCTGTAGTCTGAGAAAAACAAAGAAAAAAATGAAGAAAAATTAACAGAGCTTGAGGCACCTGTGGGACACCAATGCAGAAACATATATATTATAGGAATACCAGAGGGAGAAAAGTGAAAGGAAACAACAAAATAAAATTTGAAGAAATAATATCTTAACTTCATCCAAATGTAAGGAAAGACGTACTTTACATATCCAAGAAGCCAGATGATCTCCAGCGGACCCACACCAAGACTTATTATAATGAAATTGTCAAATCCAAAGACAAGAAAAGACTTTTGAAAGCTGAAAGAAAAAAAGAACTTGTCATGTACAAAAGATCATCAATAATATTAAGAGTTGATTTCTCATCTAAAACTACGGGGTAAGAAAACGGAGACATATTTAAAGTCCTTTAAAAAAAACTGTGAACCAAGAATTATAATTCTTACAAAACTAATTTTTCAAGAATGAAAGAGAAATTAAAGTATTTCCAGATAAACAAAAGCTGAGGGCATTCATTACCAGTAGACTTATCCTTTAAGAAATGCCAAAGGGAATCCTTCAGGCTGCAATGGAAGGGTACTAAACAGCAATCTGAACTTAAGAAAAATAAAGATCACTATGGAAATTATACAGGCAAATATATAAACTGGTGTTACTTGTTACTGTACTTTTTGTATTGTTTGTTATGTTTCCTTTCTCCTATATGGTTTAAGAGGAAAATTCATACACCAGTAATTATAAATCTATATTAATGGGAATACAATATATGAAAATAAAATCTGTAACAATGTAAAGGGGAAGGGAAGGAAGTGTACTACAGGAAGAAAGTGTTCTGAATTGAAACTTACTTGATGGCATCCAAAGTAAGTTGTTTTCATGTTAAGATATTATTATAATTCCCAAGGTAAATGTAAAACATATAGAACAAAGAAAAGGAGATGGTAATGAAAATGACACACTAAAACATCAACTACATACAGAAAAGCAGTAATACAGAAATTCAAGAACAAGAAGAAAAATATATAAGGCATACAGAAAATAATGGATAAATAGCAGAAATAAAATCTTTATCAGTAATCACATTAAATGTAAATGAATGAAATGGAACCAATAAGAGTGTGGCAGATTGGATTTTTTTTAAAAAGAACCCATCTGCATGCAGTCTACAAGAGACTCAATTTAGATATAAGGTCACAAGGTGGTTGAAAATGAAAGGACTAAAAAACCAGAGTGGATATACAGGGGTAGGGCAAAAGTAGGTTTACACTTGTTCATATGGAAAATACAATAATTAATAAATAACCATATAAGAATAAACTCTTTCATGTACAACTATAAAACTGTTTTTGCCCACCACTGTATTATTATCAGACAAAATAGACTTTAATTTTAAAAAAGGTTATGAGACAAAAATTTGTAATATTCATAAAATGTTCAGTACAACAAGAAGATGTAATAATTCTGAATATATAATATACGTACCTAATGAAGGAGCATCCAAGATATGTGAAGCTTAAATTGAAAGAATTGAAGGGAAAAGTTCAACTGCAGTAAGTAATTCGAGACTATTAATATCCCACTTTCAATAATGGACAAAATGAACAGAGGATCAATAAAAAAACAGACACTTGAACAACACAATAAACTAATTACTCCAAACAAACATACATACAACACTCCACCCCAAAACAGCACAATGTGCATTTTTCATAAGTGCCCATTTGCACATTCTTTAACTTAAACTCTATGAAGTCTTTCGGGAAAATATCCAGCCATTGTTAATATAACGAGAATGGTTTGCATGACATCAATGTAATGTGGCAGCCAAGGAGAGTGGACTGGAATGCACATGTGTGAACAGTGGTGACCTCACTGTACCAGTCAGTAGTGCAGTAGATGCAGTTGATTGTGTCTGTGTACTGTGTGGCCATCACATTAAAAATGACTGAGCAAATAGAGCAATAAATGTGCATCAAATTTTGCAGTAAGCATGAACGTTCTTCCACAGAAACTATTCAGGTGATTCAGAATGCTGTTGGGGATGATGCAAGGAGTGCTGCACAAATAAAAGTATGGCACAAACACTTCAAAGTTTGTCAAGAATCTATTGAAAGTGATCCATGTTCCGTAAGGCTTACATCAGGCAAAACACATGAGAATGTTGAACATATATAGGCTGCAACTAATAAAGATTGATGACTGACAGTGCAAGAACTAGAAGCTGATCTGAGGGTTCCAAAAACTACTGTGTCCGATATTTTGACTCAGATCTTGGCTTGAAAGTGTCATGGCAAAATTCGTTCTGTGACTTCTGCTACCAGAGCAGAAAGGACATTGTGCTACAGTTGCTAATAATTTAATTCAAACCACTCCCAATGAACCAGATTTTGGCAAAAAAGGTCATTTCCAGAGATGAACCATGGGTCTACAGCTACTCGTGTTATCCGGAAACGAAGGTCCAGTCGTCCCCATGGAAGTCGCCTGGTTCTCCATGCCCAGTGAAGGCGCAGGACAGTCTCAGCAAGATCAAGACCATGTTAACTGTGTTTTTTGATTGGGAAGATGTTGTCCATCACTAGATGCCCCTCCAGGCCAAACAATTAATAAGGAGCACTACCTCAGTGTTCTTCATTGGTTGAGAGATGTAATACAACAAAAATGGCAAAAGGTATGGCAACTGGTGATTGGCAGCTCCATTACAACAGTGTGCCCACTCATGTGTCATGTCTTGTGCAGAGATTTTTGGTGAAACATCAAATCACGCAGGTGACTCAGCCTCCCTACAGCCCAGATTTGGCACCCTGCAACTTTTGGCTTTTCCCAAAACTAAAATCACCTTTGAAAAGGAACAGATCCAGACCATCAGTGAGTTCAGGAAAATACCTCAGGGCAGCTGATGGTGATTCCAATAAAAGATTTTGCAGAGTGGGTTGTTTTTTTTTTTGTTCTATTACAGTTATCCCAATTATTCCTCTTTGCTTTCCCCTGGCCCGCCCACCCTCCACAGTCAGTCCCCACCCTGTTGTCCATGTCCATGGGTCATATATACCTTTTAGTTGATTAGACCCCTCTCCTTCTTTTCTCCCTTATCCCCCTCCCCCCCTACTGCCTTCCTCTGGTCACTGACAGTCTGTTCCTTGTTTCGATGCCTCTGGCTCTATTTTGCTCTTTTGTTTTGTTCATTAGGTTCCTCTTATAGGTTGCAGAGAGTTTTGAACAGTGGAAGAGAAGCTGGGAGAACTGTGGGAGGTCCCAAGGTGCCTGCTTTGAAGAGAGCAGAGGTGTCATTTTCCCATGTACAATTTTTCTTATATCTTGTATCTTCTTCAATAATGTCTCTATTTCATATTACATGGCTGGATACCTTCTGGACAGACCTCCTGTGTTGGTCCACAAAACAAGCTATTATGGACTGAATTATGTTTCCCTAAAATTCGTATGTTGGGGTTCTAACCCCTAGTATACCTCACATTATGACTATATTTAGAGATAGGGCCCTCAGGAGGTAATTTAGGTTGAATGAAGTCATATGGTTGGGCCTTAAACAAACTGGTGTGTCCTTATAAAAAGGACAGGCACCAGGGGTACATGAGAACAGAGAAAGTGCCATTTGAGGATGTAGTGAATAGGTAGTCACTTGTAAGCCAAGGATAGTGGCCTTATGAGAAACCAAACCCCCTGACATTTTATCTTGGACTTGCAGCCTCCAGAACTATAGCAAATGAATTTCTGTTATTTAATTCACACAGCTTGTGATGGTTTTGTTATAATAGTTCTAGGAAACTAATACACAAAATTTTAAATATAAAAAGATTTAAATTACAAAATATCTCTTTTGTTCTCAATGGAATAAAACTAGAAATTGCAAATGAAAGGAAAACTGGAAAACACATAATGTGGAAATTGAGAATATAGTCTTAACCAGTGGGTTGAAGAAGAAATTAGAAGGCAAAATAGAAAATACCTTGAGAGAAATGAAAATGAAAACAAAACACTTCTAAACTTTTGATGTAAAATCAGTATGACATTGGCAGTTTCTAGATGCAAACATATCTTTAAAAAAGAGGAAAAACCTCAAATCAGTAACTTATTTGTACACCTTATGGCACTAGAAAAAAAAGAAGGGCAAACTAAATCCAGTGCCAGCATGAGGATAGAATGAATAAAAATTAGAGCGGAGATAAATAAAATACAGAAAAATAGTAGAGAAAGCCAATTAAACTCAATATTCGCTTTTTGAAAAGAGCAACAAAATTGACAAACATTTAGCTAGATGGTCCAAGAAAAAAGTAAAACGTTTCAACTTATTACCATCAGAAATGAAAAAGAAGACATAATTATTGATTTTACAAAAGTAAAAATGATTATAAGAGAGTAGCATAAACAGAGCCAAGTGCTGGAAGCAGCCTAAGTGCCCAGCAGTAAATGAGTGGATGAGAAAACTGTGGTACATTTATACAATGGAACTACGCAGCAGAAAGAATGAAGGAGCTCCTATCTTTTGTGACAGCATGGATGGAACTGGAGAGTATTTTGCTAAGTGAAATAAACCAGGCGGTGAAAGACAAATACCCTATGATCTCACCTATAAGTGGAACCTAGTCAACAAAACAAACAAATGAACAAAATAGAAACAGAAATGAAGAACAAACTGACAACAACCAGGGGAAAGGCGGGAGGGAGATAATGGGAGAAAGAAGGGGAAGGGTCAAGGAGCATGTATAAAGAACCCAAGGATGAAGACAACAGTGGTGGGGGTAGGATTGAATGTGGCCAGGTGGGGGGTGAGTAGGGCAGGGGATAGTAATGAGGGAAAAATGGAGACAACTGTTAATGAACAACAATTTTTTTAAAAATGTTGAAAAAAAGAAAATAGTATAAACAACTGAATGCCAAGAAATTGGATATCTTAGATGAAATGATTTCTTAGAAACACGCAGTCTTGCAAAATTGACTTACGAAGAAATAGGAAATCTGAAAAGACCTATAGCTAGTTGGAGATTAATTCAGTAAGCAAAAATATTCTAGTAAAGAAAAAGCCATAACAAGTGTACTCTTCTAAACATTTAAAGAAGAATTAGCACCAGTCCTTCTTAAACTCGTCCCAAAAATTGAGGAAGGAACACTTCCTTACTCATTCTATAAGGCCAGCATTATGCTGATACCAAAACTCGACAGAGATCATACCAAAAAAATTAGGGACCGATATCCCTTATTAATATTAATGCAAAAATTCTCAACAGATATTAGCAAACTGAATTTAGCAGCATGTAAAAACAACTATACACCGTATTCAAGTGGGATTTGTTCCCAGAATGCAGGGATGGTTATCATTTTAAATAGATGAATGAAATATACCACATTAATGAAAAGGAGAAAACCATATGATCATCTCAGTTGATGCAAAAAAAGCATTTGGCAAGATTCAACACTCTTTTATGAATAAAACCAGTCAACAAACTAGGAACAGAAAGGGACTTCTTCAGCTTGATGTAGGACACTCGTGAAAAACCATCAGATTAAAATCACACTCAATGGTGTCAAACTGAAAGCATTTCTGTATGCTCAGAAACAAGACAAGGATGCTTGCCTTTCACCACTTTAATCCAACATAGTAGTGAAAGTTCTATACCGGACCGTTAGGCAAGAAAAAGAAAGTAAAGGCATCCAATTTGCAGAAATAAAATTACTTCTGCATATAGATGACTTGATGTTATATGGAAAAACCCCACAAAATCACACATATTTGAACTAATAAACACATTAAGCAAAGTTGCAGTATGTATATCAATATGCAAAAGTCAGTTGTGTTTCTGTATACTAGCAATGAACAATTCAAAAAATGGAAATTATGAAAATAATTTTATATTCAGTAGTATTAGGAAGAGTATAATATTTAGAAATAAATTTAACCAAGGATATGCAAGACTTGTACAGTGAAAACTTGTTGAAAGAAATTAAGAAAGAAATAAATAAATGGAAAAACTTTCCATGTTCATCAAATGGAAGCCTTGATATTTGTCAGATAATACTTTCCAAAGTACTCTACAAAGTCACTGCAATCCCTGTATATATTTTTATTTTTTTATTGTTCTTCAAGTACAATTGTCTCCATTTTCCCACTACCACTTTCCCCCACCCCACCCACCCCCACACCCCACCCTGAATCCTACCCACTTTTGGCTTTTTCCATGGGTACTTTATACTTGTTCCTTGATGACCCTTCTCCTTCTATCCCCCATTACCACCCACCCACCTCCCCTCTGGTTACTGTCACTTTGCTCTTTATTTCAATGTCTGTAGTTATATTTTGCTTGCTTGTTTTGTTGATTAGGTTCCACTTACAGGTAAGATCATATGGTATTTGTCTTTCACCACCTGGCTTATTTCACTTAGCATAATGCTCTCCAGATCCATCCATGTTGTCACAAAGGATAGAAGCTCCTTCTTTCTTTCAGCTGCGTTGTATTCCATTGTGTAATGTACCACAGTTTTTTGATCCACTCATCTACTGATGGGCACTTAGGTTGCTTCCAGCACTTGATTATTGTAAATTGTGCTGCTATGAACATTGGCTTGCATACATTCTCTTGAATTGGTGTTTCAGGATTCTTAGGGTATAATTCCAGCAGTAGAATTGCTGGGTCAAAAGGCAGTTCCATTTTTAGTTTTTCGATGAAATTCCATACCGTTTTCCACAGTGACTGCACCAGTCTGCATTCTCACCAGCAGTGTACTAGGGTTCCCTTTCCTCCACAACCTCGCCAGCACTTGCTGTTTGTTGATATGCTTATGATGGCCATTCTGACAGGTGCGAAGTGGTATCTCATTGTAGTTTTAATTTGCATCTCTCTGGTGGCTAGTGATGCTGAGCATCCTTTCCTATGTCTCTGGGCCCTGCGTATGTCCTCCTTGGAGAAGTGCCTGTTCAGGTCCTTTGCCCATTTCTTAATTGGATTGTTTGTCTTCCTGGAGTGGAGTCATGTGAGTTCTTTATGTATTTTGGAGATCAAACCCTTCTCTTAGGTATCATTGGTGAATATGTCTTCCCATATGTTTGGTTCCCTATTCTTCTTGCTGATGTTATCTTTAACCATCCAGAAGCTTTTTCTTTTGATGAGATCCCATTTGTTTATTCTTTCCTTTATGGACATATTGGTGAAAACATTGTTGCGGGAAATATCTGTGATTTTCCTGCCTATGTTCTCCTCTTGGACTTCTATGGGGACATGACTTATATTTAAGTCTTTTATCCATCTTGAGTTTAAATTTTGTATGGTATAAGTTGGTGGTCAAGTTTTATTTTTTTGCGTGTAGCTGTCCAGATCTCCCAACAACATTTGTTGAAGAGGCTATTTTTACTCCATTTTATGCTTCTGCTGCCTTTTTTGAATAATAATTGACCATAAAGGATTGGGTTCATTTCAGGGCTCTCTGTTCTCTTCCATTGACCTATGTATCTGTTCTTATGCCTGTACAGACTGTTTTTATTACAGTGGCCTTGTAATATAGTTGGATGTCAGGTATTGTGATCCCGCGTACTTTGTTTATCTTTCTCAAAATTGCTGCAGCTATCAGGGTCATTTATGATTCCATACAAATTTTGAAATGTTTGTTCTATATCTGTGTAATATGTCATTGGTATTTTTTTAGGGATTGCAGTGAATCTGTAAATTGCTTTGGGTAGTATGGACATTTCGATGATGTTAATTCTTCCAATCCATGAACATGGTATATGCTTCCTTAATTTTTGTGTCCTCCTTAATTTTTTTCTTTAATGTTGTGTGGTTTTCTGATACAGGTCTTTTACCTCCTTCGTTAGGTTTATTCTTAGGTACTTTATTTTTCTTCTTGTTATTGCAAATGGGATTTTTTTCCTGATTTCTGTTTCTCATAATTCGTTGTTGGTGTACAAAACTGCCTTCAGTTCCTGAATATTGACTTTATATCCTGCTATTTTGCCAAATTCACTTACTAGGTTGAGTAGTTTTATGGTGGAGTCTATAGGGCTTTCGATGTACACTATGATGTCATCTGCAAACAATGACAGTTTTACCTCCTCTTTTCCAGTTTGGATGCCTTTTATTTCTTTTTCTTGTCTGATCACTTTGTCTAGGACTTCCAATAGTATGTTGAATAAAAGTGGTGAAAGCAGACATCCTTGTCTTGTTCCCGATCTTAGTGGGAAAGCTTTTAGTTTTTACCCGTTGAGTACAGTGTTGGCTGTAAGTTTTTCTTGTATGACTGTAATTATGTTGAGATATGCTCCCTCTATTCCCACTTTGCTGAGTGTTTTTATCATAAATGGGAGCTGTACCTTATCAAATGTTTTTTCCACATGTATTGATATGGTCATGTGATTTTTGTCTTTCCTTTTGTTTATTTGATGTATTACATTTATTGATTTGTGAATATTATACCATCCTTGCATCCCTGGATGAATTCCACTTGATCATGGTGTATGATCTTTTTAATCTATTGCTGGATGCGGGTTGCCAGTATTTTGTTGAGGATTTTAGCATCTAAGTTCATCAGCAACATTGGCTTGTAGTTTCCTTTCTTTGTTTTGTCTTTATCTTGTTTGGGGATTTGGATGATGATGGCTTCATAAAAGAGTTTGGGAATCTTCCCTCTTTTTGGATTTTTTGGAACAGTCTGAGAATAGGGATTAGCTGTTCCTTAAATGTTTTGTAAAATTCTCCTGTGAAACCCTCCGGTCCAGGGCTTTGTGTGCTGGAAGTTTTTTGATTACTGCTTCAATTTCATGAGCTGTTATCGATCTGTTCAGGCTTTCTGCTTCTTTTCGATTCATTTTTAGAAGATTATATGTTTCTAGAAATTTCTCCATTTCACCCAGATTGTCCAATATCTTGGCATAATTGTTCATAGTAATTTCTCATAATCCTTTGTATTTCTGTGGTATCAGTTATACTTTTTTCTCATTCATTTCTGATTTTATTTATTTGGGTCCTCCCTCTTTTGTTCTTTATGAGTCTGCTTGAAGCTTGTCGATTTTGTTTCTCTTTTCAGTGAACCAGCTCCTGGATTTCTTGATCCTTTGAATTGTTTTTTTTAGTCTCTGTGTCATTCAGTTCTGTTCTGATCATGATTATTTACTTCCTTCTACTAGCTCTGGGCTTTATTTGTTGTTGTTCCTCCAATTCTTATAGATGTAGCATTAGGTTGTTTATTTGAAATGTTTCTGTCTTTTTTAGGTAGGTCTGTATTGCTATGAAGTTTCCTCTCAGGACTGCCTTTGCTGTGCCCCATAGCTATTGACTGTTGTGTGTTCATTTTCATTTGTTTCCAGTGAAACTTCCCTTAAGTGGGACCCTCTTTGGTTCATGGACTTGTGTGACTTTTTCTCTCCTCAAATTAGGAAAGTTTTCCATCATTACTTTTTCAAACAGGTGTTCTGTCCTTTGCTCCTCTTCTTCTACTTCTGGTATTCCTCTTATACAGATATTATTATGTTTCATGTTATCCTGCATTTGCCTTAACTCCTCTTCACTCTTTTTTGAACCTTTCTTTCCTTTTCTTGCTCTTTCTGGGATATTTTTCTACCCTGTCCTCCAGCTCACAGATTCGATCCTCTGCTTTGTCTAGCCAGCTTTTGATTCCTTTTATTCTGTTCTTCAAATCAGAAATTGTATTCTTCATTTCCTCTTGGCTCTTCTTGATAGTTTCTGTGTCCTTTTTCATGCTGATATAGTTAGCAGTAAATTCCTCGTGCTTTTCCTGTAGTTTTTAGTAATTCCAACTGAGCTCATTGAACTTCATTATAATCTTTGTTTTGAACTCAGTACCTGATAGTTGATTACCTCTATTTCATTTAGTAGTCTTCCTGGGAATTCCTCCTTTCCTTTGGATGGGGGCGGGGGGTGTTTCTTTGTCTTCCCATTATTTGTGAGACTCTTGTTTGCTTCTGCTTCTGAAAATAATCTGTTTTAACTCCCTGACTTTGTGGTGTGATCTTCAATGGTAGGAGACCTGAGAGATTCAGTGGTGTAGTCTCCTTGATCTCCTGAGCTTGATTACCTGGGATGCCCTTTATGCTGTTTATGTTGGCTTTCTGGATGTAATTACGTTTTGATTGTTTTGGGGTCATTCTTTGGTGGGTCCCTTCCTCCAACAGCTTGACTGAGGGTCACTCCACGCACCACATCTTGTATACTGTTGTGCAGGTGCTACCAGAATGAAACCACAAAGCCCAGGGAACAAACCCACTCCCGCAAAAATAACTCTCCCTCACAATCCCACTCTGAACAGCAAATGAATCAGTAAAAATAAGGGTGTAAAGAGATTGAGACTATTATAAGAAAGGAGAGTGAATATATGACCTACAGAAAGAAAAATGATTTTGAGAGGGTAGAAGGAGGAGCACTTCTAAGAGTTGGGAGTCAGAGCAATGAGAAGAGAGAAAGTAAAATTTACATCGTGAATAAAAAAGGGAATGAAAAAGGCGGGATAAGCACAGACTTGAATTACAAGAATTGAATGTTAAAAAACTATGCAGGAAAGAAATATTGTAAATCATGGAGATGACTGGAGTGGATTTTGTCTCAGCAGCTTCTAGTATTTACCACTGTTTTTTTCTTTATGGATCCACGTCTGGTGATGTCAGATGTTGACCCTGTCTGACCTTAGGCAGCCTGTTGGTGAGTACCGGGGATCTACTGTTTCATTCAGTTGTTAATCTGGTCACTCTGGGCTCAGCGGTCAGGCTTAAGCACCATAGGGAGGGACAGAATCCCTCCTGGGGTCAGAGCTATTGCTCCCCCTCAGGCTGCTGCTACTCGGAAAGAAATGGGTCTGCTTGAGCAGGATGGCTGCTGTGTACTCGGCACTGGGATCCCAGGGTCTGTTCTCTCAGCTTTCTCCCTAAAGCGTCCATCCAGTCTCTTCTCAGGATCTCCAGCCCACTCTGCCCCTGCCTTTGCAGGAGCTCAGAGTAAGTGGCTGCAAATGAAAATTTGTATATTGGCCTTTTAAACGGCTCCTTACATCTCCATCCATCAGCCACTAGCAGAGCGCAACCCAGCTGTTTTTTGACACTAGTTGTTATTTGTGTACTTTTTGGGCTCTGGTGCTCTAGGCTGGGGATCCCAGTTTAGGGTTTAGACCCCACTCTTCCCACAGGGCGTCCATCCGGGTGCTAATTATCCCTCCGGCACTACTGTGTGTGGGCGCTCAGCCAGCCTTCCTAAGTCTCCACCGCACTGCTTACCAGTCAGGTTGTGCAGAAGCTGATTCTTCTGTCTGTACAAGGTTTTAAGTCTTCTCTCTCACTATTGTTCAGTTGTTTGTTTTAGGTGATTTGTCCATAATTTAGTTGTAATTCCATATTTGTCCTGGGAAGAGGTTAGTGTGACTTCCATTCACTCCTCTGTCATTTTGCTGAAATAATTTAAACACTGTTTTTCTAGAAGGAAAAAAACCCATCCTGAAATTCATATGGAATATCAAGGAATCCCAAATAGCCAAAACAATCTTGAAAAAGAAGAAGGAATTTGGAAGACTCACACTTCCTGATTTCAAAACTCCTTACAAGGCTATAATAATTAAAACAGTATGGTCCTACCATAAAAGCAGAGACATAGAGCAATGGAATAGATCAGAGAGCCGAAAAATAAACTCTTATACATATGGTGAAATGATTTCAACAAGTGTGTGACGACCAAATGGGGAACAACAGTCTTTTCAACAAATGATGTTTGAAAACTGTATAACCACATGCAGAAGAGTTATGTTGGGCCATATACAAAAATTAACAATCAAAGACCTAAACTTTAGAACTAAAACTATAAAATAGATGAAAATATAGGGGGTGATCTTCTTAACATTGGATTTAGCAATGATTTCTTGAATAGGTCACCAAAATTCAATTTATTTAATTAAAAAGTAAATTAAATAAAATATAATGAAGTTCATTAAAAACTAAAAACATTTGGGAATCAAGCAACAGTATCAAGAGAGTGAAAAGACAACCCAATTTTTGCAAATCATAGGACCAAAGAAAAATTTTGATTTCTTAGATTAAGGGACCTTCGTGGAAAGAGAACAGCTTGCACTTGCCAGAATTTAGGGCCCAAACAGTACGTTTACAACCATTTCTTTGAACATATGTACATATGTTCATCTGTAACATGGCAGATGAGATCTGTGCCTTTTCACAAAGTGACTGAGGATAAGTAATCAAGAAAATGGTCCACTGTGAACTTGATTGTTTCCAGATATATTTCTCTGTGACGTAGAAACATAATTATAACTGTGTGGTTCAGAGGCTTCAACTTTACACAGTTACTGAATATGAAAATCATGTAAAAGTCAGGTGAAAATTCTACATAGAATTATTAAGTAATGTAACAATATTATAAGTTTCAAAGGATCAAGTGCAACAGTGCTTCCTCAGATCACTCTTGTTGGATAAACTTAACTGGAATACTTAAGATGAGATGTATTATTGGCTTGTTTCTGAAAGAGAGTGACTTTTTAGAGCCAGAGAATACTGTACTTGTCCTGTCTAGAGCAAGGTTTATTTACTTCAGAGAAGTTAGACATCAGTGATTTCAAAAATAAGTAATTTTGATATAACAGTGCAAGTGGCTACTTGCAGAAATGAAAGCCAGTTTTGATCTAGCTTTGAATCCATGTTAAGAAACATTATAATTAAATCAATAAACTTATGGTTAAATATTAAACATTATTGAATGAATAGAATGCTTCATATCTAATGTAGCCTCCCTATTGGCTCCTGTGTACTCTCTATCGCAAAAGTAAAGATTGGAAGAACAAACAAAAAGCGTCACTGTTTAAAAATTTTCTTATTTTTGGCCATAGTCTGCCAGACATGGGTTATTAGTGAGCACAGCCCCTGAATTCCTGGCCGTGAGCTGCTGGCCTGTGAGCTCATGGACAGAGAAGGGATCATGTGTGTCACTGCGTCGCTCTCCCAGTGTGCCCCTCTTTAAGAGCACTCCATTCAACATACCAATTCTTTTAGATACATAAGCACATTGGAACCCATCAATTTATGAAACAAGTATTATGTTTCATAAATTAATATAGATTTATTCTTGCTCAAAAGGTCTTATAAACAGTAGTGTTCTTCGTCTTCTTGGAGTTCACATCATAGAAGTGTACATGCTATACTTGCACATGTCCTAGCTGGAATAAAGAAGATCTGGGAAAATATTTTTAATATTTCTTTCTTTTATAGTTTTCATCATAGTTATAATCTATAAGATCAAGACAAAGGTCAAACAGAGATGGCCTTTGGCTGGTCTTCTTCTCAGAATGACAGTGGCTTACTGTGGTCACTGAGAGTTCATGCTGTGTTTTCCCCTTTTCGTGGGCACTGTTCTTTCTTCCTGGAGTGTCTTTTCGCACAGCCCTGGTCCACATGACAAAACTTGTACTTCTGTTCCTTCTGTTGTTACCTTCCTTGCCATCTTCTACCTAACTCAAGGAAAACTTGGTTGCTTTCTCTTATGTGGCACATTGGTGTTTTCCACATGCCTCCATTAGAGCGCATCCAGCAGAAAATTACCTACAGTTACACTTCTGTTCTTTCTTCCCATACTGCGAGGTTTTTGAGTACAAGGCTAGTGTGATTTGTGGCATAAGTGAAAACTGGCTTTGCAAAATTGGTGTGACCAGATGATCTTTATATTTTCCAGGAAGATTTTGAAATTAGATAACCAACTCATTTTTGAGGAATCAGATATAGGGGTAGGAATACTTTGTAGCTATGAAAACACATAGATTACTAGATCTTTCTACCCCATCAAAGATAAAAATGCTTGGAAATTTTCACTCTCTGTCCACAACCTTACAGGACAGAGGGCTTACAACAGCAGAGATAGGTAGTGTTCACTTAACAGTAGTGCTCTCCTGCTAAATTAATGCCAAGCAGACAAAGAAAATATGAGGCAGCATAATCAGTGGACTTCCAGTTGTTTTCACTTGATATTCTGTATCATAGCCTAGCATGGTAGCCTTGTAGAATCCTTCTAGCATTCCTTATTGGGTGAAGAAAATTGACCAGGAGGGAAAAATTAAAAAACCAAACTACTCTGATTATTGACTGCTAAGTAAACATTCTGTTTTCTGTATGATAGACCACAAACCCTAAGCATATTATAATTTATCTTATGCAGGGTTTCTCTTAATGCTGTATAGAGCTAATCTTGGATGTTTTGAGAAGATTTAAAAGTCATATTTTGAAAATGAATTTCTAATAATTATGAACTTAATAATTTTATTCAATAAAAATCCCATCCCTAGCTATTTTAGAGAGAGAATCGTGTATGAATAATCCACATAGGGAAATGCCAGTGCCTAAAGGATTATTCCAACCTCAATCACAGCATCATGTTCGAAGTGTTGGTTCTGAACATTGGGTGTCTTTCCGATGGGACTGAAGATCAACTCTTTGCCTTTCGGAAAACTGTGAAGATGTCATGTTGCCATTTTATGTGTTTTCTCTTTTAGACAAGTACAGTTGTTTGATTAAAGCAACTGGGCCAGACTGTGGTTGGATCATAATTAGCATTCAAAATTCTTAGTTCTGCTTGGATTGTGTCTATCATCATTTTTATCAGTAGTGGCCTGGACATTTAATTATAGAAAACAAATTTTGAAACATTTCTTGTTACTTTAGATCTCTAGGGAAGCAACTTTATGTTTTGGAGGTAAATGTTTTACAGATCTCTTCAATTAGTGAGCAAGTGACAGTGGAAAATAGGACATTCTTTTGGGAAAGGAAGGTTTTTATTTATATCACTTAAAAGCAGCAGTATTGTCTGAAATGCTGCTCAGAAGACAAAAGCAACTGAGGAATTGTCTTTAGCTCCTTCTCCCCTAGTTTAGAGAAAGCTGTTAGAGAGAGTAGACTGATGGCCCAATAAAGGCATTCAGTTCAATTAACCATCCTCCTATACCCTGCCAAGCTTGCCACAAACATCACTTGATTAGAACATACTCATGAAGAACAGTGGATTGTCTCCTTTTGTTGTCACACATTGTTTTGATTTTAACTTCTTTAATACCTTTCATGTTAAAGTCAAACCAAATATTTTTTAAAAGATTTTATTTATTTAATTTTTTTAGAGAGAGGGGAAGGGAGGGAGAAAGAGAGGGAGCGAAACATCAATGTGTGGTTGCTTCTCATGAGCCCCCTACTGGGGACTCGGCCTGCAACCCAGGCATGTACATGCCCTGACTGGGAATCGAACCGGTGACCCTTTGATTCATAGGCTGGTACTCAGTCCACTGAGCTACACTAACCAGGACTAAAGCCAAACCAAGTATTGAAGGATAGACTTAAATTTGTTAGACCGTTGCTTCATAATGGAAATAATCTAAAGATCATACAATGTTCTTCAAAATCACATACTGATTTTTAAAAATAAATTCTATTATAATAAAATTTTAAGGAGAATACATTATTTGATAATTTTTAGATAAGTTTTGACCTCTTACATATTTGAGCATTTGAATGTAATTTCTTACCTGTGAAACAAAAATTATGTGAAGGCTACATGTTTCTAATCATTTATATCTCTTGGAGAATAAAATACTGGCTTTATGTCCAGTTTTAAACATGGAAAAGAGAGGAAATATAAGCGTGCTGGTACCAGAACCAAAATAACACATGTAAAACATGACATAAAAGGATAAGAGATAGACGGTTAGGATTGCTGTAACTAAACTGATACAGTCTTCTGTCCTGGCTGTTGTGGCTCAGTTGATTGGACCATCATCCTGTAGACTGAGAAGTTGCTGGTTCGATTCCCAGTCTGGGCACATACCCACGTTGTGGGTTCGACCCCTGGTTGGGTCACATAGGAGAAGGCAACCAGTTGATGTTTGTCACACATTGATATTTCTCTTTCTCTCTGCCACTCTCTCTGTGTCTTTTCCCCCTACCCTCCTCTGGCCCCCTCTTCCTCTTTCTCTAAAAACAAGGAAAAAATGTTCTTAGGTGAGTATAAACAAATAAATAAAAAACTGACACAGTGTTCTAACTAGGAAAAAAAAAGCAGGTCTATTTTCTTGCTTATTGGTTTCATTTCAACAAAAGTTATATATTTTAGCTTTTAAAAATTACAGATCAGCCCTGACCTGTGTGGCTTAGTTGGTTGGGTGTCATCCCACAAAGCAAAAAGTCACTGGTTAGAATACCAGTCTGGGCACATGTCTGGATTGCAGGCTGGTCCCCAGTAGTGGTATGTGCGAGAGGCAACCAGTTGGTGTTTCTCTCACACATTAATGTTTCTCTCCCTTCCTCCCTCCCCTCTCCTCTCTCTAAAAATAAATAAAATATTTTTTTTTAACTACAGATCATTTAAGAGAAAATATAGGTTGTTATGATTACCTCTTGGAATTTTTTCTTCTAGAAGTTGTTTTTAGCACTCAATGATCTATGAATATCAGAAGAAAACCAGCTAACGGTAGTCATTATAACAAGAAGGGTTTACCTAGAACATATTCAAAAGAATGTATATTTTCAGAAGTGGCTTATGGGAAAATCTCATTAAAACTAGTGCTTTCACTTCATATGTTTGGGTCTACCGATAGATAGGATATCAGCAGTCTTGTTACGACAGTCTTGTTAGAGCTATTTCGAACTGTGACGTTAGGCATTGGAAAGTTAGTGTTGTTTCATGGACAGATGGCCTGATCTCATATCTAAACTCCAGGGAACTGCCGCCAGTGATCTTCACTTGAGTCGTACTTTGACTCAAGTATTATTATGTATTATTTGTAATTTCTTTTTCTTATTTAATAGGCAAATGCATGGACCACTAATTATATATTTTTGTTAATGGGTATACAGTGTATAAAGATGAAATCTATGACAATAACAATGTAAAGAGGAAGAGATGGAGATATAGAAGAGCTGACTGTATAGTATTGAATCTAAGTTGGTATTGTTCAACCTAATAGTTATAAGTTTAAGATGTTATATTTCATGCTTTTATTAGATGGATCATTTTTTGGTCCCATATTTTTCCCTCTAGAAGATTTAGGAATTATTTATTTTTCTATGGCTTAAGTGGTTATTCTTACTTTTTTAGCATGCCCATTTAAACATGTATTAATCTGTGAACCTCTAAAATTAATTTCTTTATCCTGCCTTACCAAAAAGGCAAAATTTTAGCACACTATTATTTCCTCCTTCTCTCATTACCTTTTATGCTTAATCATTTAAGAATTTAGTTTTTTAACATTGTTAATTACTGTATATTTCAACTTACTCTTTTGAGCTAATCAGAAATTTCACAGTGATAGAAGCTTCAGTAGATACATTTTGCCTCTTAGCACAACGAAGAGAAGGACAACAACAAATTTAAAAACAAAAAACAACCAGAACTGCCAGAAAATCAAACTGTATGGAAGTCCAAAAACCAAGGAGTTAAAGAAGAAACATTCATCCAGACCAGTGGGAGGGGTGGAGACCGAGACAGGAAGCCAGGGAGGAGAGGACATGGCAAGGCAACGGCAGGAGGACTGGTGGGAGAGACAGCAGCTGACCCCACATGTGGATAAACAGGAAGGAGCAACAGGGGAGCAAGACAGACTGCGCAACCCAGGGTTCCAGCGCGGGAAAAGAAAGCCTCAAAACCTGTGGCTGTAAAAACCTTTGGGGGTTGCCGCAGCGGGAGAAACTTCCAGCCTCACAGGAGTGTTCCTTGGAGGAACCTGCAGGGTCCTAGAATGTACAGAAACCCACCCACCCAGGGATCAGCACCAGAAGGGCCCAATTTGCTTGTGGGTAGCAGGGGAAGTGACTGAAAGCCTCTGAGAGCTGACTAAGCAGCATTGTACCTCTCAGACCCCTCCCCCACATACAGCACCACAATGCAGTGAAATGGGTTGCCCCTCCCTGGCAAATACCTAAGGCCCCGCCCTTTACAATGTAGCAGGCACACCAGAGACAAAATATATATATATATATATATCCCAAACAAAAGAATAGATCAAAGCTCCAAAAATAGAACTAAGTGATGAAGAGCCAGCCTATCATATGCTGAGTTCAAACACTGGTACTCTGGTTACTCACAGAATTGGTTGAGTATGGTCGCAAAATAGAGGAAAAGATGAAGTCTATGCAAAGTGAAATAAAGAAAAATATACAGGGAACCAACAGTGAAAGGAAGAAAACCGGGTCTCAAATAAACAATTTGGAGCAGAAAAAAGAAATAAACAGTCAACTAGAACAGAATGAAGAAATAAGAATTAAAAAAATGAGGAGAGGCTGAGGAACCTCTGGGACAACTTTAAATGTTCCAACATCTGAATCATAGGGGTGCCAGAAGGAGAAGAGGAAGAACAAGACATTGAAAAATTATTTGAAAAAATAATAAAGGAGAACTTCCTCAGTTTGGCAAAGGAAATAGACTTCCAGGAAGTCCAGGAAGCTCAGAGTCCCAAAGTTGTTGGACCCAAGGAAGCACACACCAAGGCACATCATCATTACATTACCCAAGAGTAAATATAAGGAGAGAATCTTAAAAGCAACCAGAGAAAAAGAGACAGTTACCTACAAAGGAGTTCGCATCAGAATATCAGCTGATTTCTAGAAAGAAACCTTCCAGGCAAGAAGGGGCTGGAAAGAAGTATTCAAAGTCATGAAAGGCAAGGACCTACATCCAAGGTTATTCTATCCAGTAAAGCTATCGTTTAGAATGGAAGGGCAGATAAAGTGCTTCCCAGATAACGTAAAGTTAAGGGAGTTTGTCATCACCAAGCCCTTATTATATGAAATGTTAAAGGGACCAATCTAAGAAGAAAAAGATCAAAACTATGAACAGTGAAATGACAACAAACTCACAACTATCAACAGCTGAACCTAAAAACAAAAACTAAGCATACAACTGGAAGAGGAACAGAATCGCAGAAATGGAGATCATATGGAGGGTTATCTGCAGAGAGGGATGGGGGAGAAAGGGAGAAAAGGTACAGGGAATAAAAAGTATAATTGGTAGTACAAGATAGACAGGGGGGAGGTTAAGAATAACACAGGAAATGAAGAAGCCAGAGAACATATGTGTACGACCTAAGGACATGAATTAAGTGGGGAGGGGATGCTGGTGAGGAGGGGATGCTGGTGGGAAAGGGGGGTGCAAGGCAGAGGGGAATAAAGGGGAGGGAAAAAATAGGGCAACTTTGATAGTATAATCAATAAAATAAAAAAAATTTTAGTAATTTAGTTTTTTAACATTGTTAATTATATATTTTAACAAAGTTTTACTGGGTTCTTTGCTCACTACTTGAGCCTATATTTTATGTAGATTTAGCCTATATTTTATGCAGATTCTTTCTTGGGTCAAATATTCTTTTTCTGTTCATCATGTTTGAACAAATCAACTCTATAGAAGACAGATCTATTTCTGAGTTCTTAGTGTCTACAGATACTTGTATATCATTTCCCACCCATTTGAATGCTCTCTGACTGGATATAAAATACCCAGTGCCTCTCAAGATTTTTCATATTCAGTTTTGCTAATGAGAACTCCTGTTTGTTTTTTAAAGTTGTTCCTACTCTATGCTGAACTACATAAATAGTATGATACCATCAATATTTTGAATTGTGAAAAGGATGCCCTGAACATAATTGTATTAAAATAACCACAGATGAACTTTTTAAAAGAGCAACTCTGACACTCATTGCCATCTAGATCAATTCCTTTAATCAGAAAGAATAAAACAAAGCTTTTGCATCTTGCTGCCTAAGAAACAAAATTGATTTAAAACCTTTTGAAAATTTTAAGGTATCTGAAAATCTCAAGTGAAAAAATGCATTGATATTTTAAACCAAAGTAAGAAATAACATATGTGTTTGTGTAAAGAGCCAAGTCTGATTTTCCAAGAGCTTTGCATTACTCTAAGTAAAACTCTATCTACATCTCAAACTGGTGGGTGTAAAGACTGTGAGTTGGGTATGATCCATGAAACTTAACTTGCCAACTTTACTTTCTCTGGAAAACATAAGCTAGATAAAATTTATAGGAAAACGTTTAAGTCAAAACTAGATGCTACTAAAATGCATTTTATCTAGGAGAATTAGCATTTTCCCCTCCGATTTTTTTCAACTGTAATGAGGTATAATTGACAAATGAAAATGAAAGTTATTTAAAGTGTACATCATGGTGATTGATCTACAATCTGAAAGGTTCTCCTCATGTAGTTACTTAACATATCATCACCTCACACCTCACATATATTTATCTTTGGGGGGTGGTGAGAACATTTCAATTCTGTTGTTGGCACATTTTAATTTTTTGTACAGTTTTATCAGCTGTAGTCTCCATGGTTTACATCAGATCCTCAGAATTTACTTATCTTAATAAATGAAAATTTGTCTGCTTTTAACAACCCTCCCTGTGTCCCTCAATCCCCAAATCCCTAGCAACCACTTTTCTACTCTTTGTTTCTTTGAGTTTAACTTGGTGTTAGATTCTACATATAAGTGATAACATGCAGAGTTTGTCTTTCTCTCTGAGTATAATGCCCTCAAGTGCTATTCATTTTGTTGGAAATGGCAGGATTTCCTTTTTTCATGGCTAAAAAGACTCCATTATATGTATATGTTTATGTGTGTGTACATGTTTGCTTTTTTATAATGTGTGAATACATATACTTACACACACACATCTTTACTCATCCACTGATTGGTACATATGAATTAGTTAGTATGTATTTTGGAAATTAACCGCTTATCAGACAAATGATTTGCAAACATTTTCACCCATTCAGTAGGTTGCCCTTTCATTCTGCTGATGATATTCTTTGCTGTGCAGAAGCTTTTTACTTTGATATAGTGCTGCTTGGTTATTTTTACCTTTGGTGCCATATCCAAAAACCCATCACTAAGGCCTATGTAAAGGAAATTACCATCTATGTTTTCTTCTGTAAGTTTTATGGTTTTAGGTCTTTTATTCATCTTTATTTCATTTTGATTTAAGTTTTGTGTATGGTGTAAGATAGGGGTCTTGTTTCATTCTTTTGCATTTGGCTGTTCAGTTTTCCCAAAAGCGTTTATTGAAGAGACTATTCTTTCTCCAATGTATATTCACGACTCATTAGCTGTAAATTAATTGACCACATATATATGATTATTTCTGGGCTCTCTGTTCCAATCCATTGATCCATTTGTCTGTTTTTATCCCAATAGTTTGAAATTCAGCTTTGTTCTTCTTTCTTCAGATTGCTTTTGTTGAGTCTTTTGTGATTTCAAAGAGATTTTTAGGATTGTTTTCTAATTTCGCTTTTGGAATGATTGTTTTTAGTGTATAAAAATGTTAGCTGATTTTTGTGTATTGGTTTCGTAAGCTGTAACTGAGCCAAATTTGTTTATTAGTTCTAACAAGTTTTGTGGGGTAAGGGGGTGGAGTCCTCTATGTTTTCTATTTTCTTTCTAATTTGAATATCTTTTATTTTTCTTGCCAAATTGTCTTCAGTATGACTTTCAGTGCTATGTTGAATAAAAGTAGTAAGAGTAGGCATCCTTGTGCTATTCCTGATCTTAAGGGAAAGGCTTGCAGCTTTTCATTATTGAGTATGATATCATCTGTGGGCTTGTCATATATGGTCTTCAGTATGTTAAGTTCCCTCTATACCCAGTTTGTTAAGAGTTTTTATCATGAGTATATACTGAATTTTGTCCAATACATTTTTGCATCTATTGATATGACCATATGGTTTTTCACCTTTATTTTGTTAATTTAAATGTCACAATGATTGATTTGCAGATGTTTGAACTATCCTTGCTTCCCTGTAATCACTCCCACATGGTGTATGAGCCTTTAAATGTATCGTTGTAGTTGGTTTGGTAATATTTTGTCAGGGATTTTTGTACCTGTGTTTATCCTTCTTTTCTTTTCCTTTCTTTTCTTTTCTTATTATTATTCTCATTTGGTTTTGGTGTCAGCGTAATTCTGGCTTTATAAAATGGTTTTGGAAGTGTTTCCTCATCATCTGGTTTTTGGAATAGGTTGACAACTTTTGTTATTAATTCTTTAAATGTGTGGAAGAATTCACTGTTGAAACCATCTTCTCCTAGACTTTTGTTGCTATGAGGTTTTGATTATTAAACCAGTCTCTTAACTATTAATTAATCTGTTCCTATTTTCTGTCTCTTCATGATCCATTCTTAGTTAGTTGTGCATTTCTAGAATTTATCCATTTTTTTAGGTTGTCCAAGTTGCAGTAAAATTGATCCTTTGTATTTGTATGGCATCGGTTGTAATGTTTCCTCTTTATATCTGATTTTACAAAATTTATGTGAGTCCTCTTTTCTTCTTTGTAAATATAGCTCAAGGTTTGACTGTTTTATCTTTTTTTTAAAAAAAAAGATTTTAGTTTTCATTGATCATTTTTATTGTCATTTTAGTCTCTGTATCATATATTGCCACTATGATTTTTATTATTTCCTTTCGCCTGATAACTTTGGGCTTAAAGTAAGGTTTTTATTTGAGATCTTTACCTTTTATCAATGTAGGTATCCATCACATTGAATTTCCCTCTTAGAATGGTTTTTGCTGCATTTTATTAGTTTTGGTATGTTGTTATTTACATTTTCATTTGTTTCAGGTATTTTTTTATCTCTCTTTTGATTTCGTCTTTTATCCATTGGTTGTTCGGGAACATGTTTTGTGGTCTTCAAATATTTGTGAATTTTCCAATTTTCTTCTTATAATCAATTTATAGTTTCAAAATATTGTGATTGGTTTTGGATAATATTCCATGTGCTCTTCAAAGGAATGAGTGTTCTGCTCTTCCTACATGGAATGTTCTGTAAATGTCTGTTAAGTCCACCTGATGTAACATGTCTGAGTCCAGTAGTTTCTTATGATTTCTAGTCTGGATGATCTGTCTGTTGTTGAATGTGGAGTATTGAAGCCCCCTACTATTATTGTCATACTATTTCTCTTCACCTGTGTTATATTTTCTTCTTTTCTCTAGGTGCTTCTGTGTTAGGTGCATATAAGTATTTATAATTTTTACATCCTCCTGCTGAATTGATCCCTTTATCGTTATATAATGACCATCTTTGCTTTTTCTTACAGTTTTTGTCTTAAAGTCTACTTTGTCTGACATAAATATAGCTGCTTTTGGCTTCCATTTTCATGGAATATGTTTTTCCATCCCTTCACTTAGTCTGTGTGTGCCCTGAAAGCTGAAATGAGTCTCTTGTAGAAAGCATAATATTGGGTCTTTTAAAAATCAGTCAGCCTCTCTATGTCTTTTCATTAGAGAAATTAGTCCACTTGCATTTAAAGTTATTATTAATAGGTATAGACTTACTACTCTTGGATTCTTTAAAGATATTACCAGGCTGTTTTGTATCTTTTTTATTCTTTCCAGTTTTCTGTGATCTAATGATTTTCTGTTGTGGTATGTTTTGATTCCTTTCTTTTTACCTTTTGCGTGTCAACTATAGATTTTTGTTTATTGTTACCATGAGGTTTACATAAAACCTGTCATAGTTCTAACAGTCTATTTTAAGTTGATAACTATTGTACTTAGCTTGAACACTATGAAAACTGTAAATTTTTACATTTCTCCCTATTTTTGCTTTTAATGTCAAAATTTACATTTTTATATTGTATAGCTATTACAGATCATTATACTTATAGTTATTTTTATACTTTTGTTTTTAACCTTTATGTTAGAATTATAATTTACTCACAACCATTACAATTTTAGACCATTTTAAATTAACCATACATTTAATCTTATATGTAACATCTATACTTTCATATTACTGATTAGAGTTCATTTCAAGTTAATAAAGTCTGTGTAACACTTCTGTAAGGCCAATCTAATGATGAAATGCTGCCATTTTTATGTGATAAACTCTTTATCTCACCTTCATTTCTGAAGAACTTTGCCAGGTAGAGTATTTTCTGTCAACAGTTACTATCTTTCCACATTTTGACTGTATCATCTACTCCCTTCTGACCCTCTAGGTTTTTGCTGGAAAATTCACTGATAGTCTTATGGGGCTTCCTTTGTCATAACAAACTTGTTTTCTCTTATTGTTTTTAGGATTCTTCCTATTTCTTTAAATTTTGATAGTTTAATTATAATGTGTTTCATTGTGCGTCTTTGGATTACTCTCATTTCGAACTCCTGGGCTTAGTGCTTCCGGAGGTCTCTTTCCACAGGTTAGAGAAGTTTACAGTCAATATTTCTTTGATTTTCTTTTTCTTTTTCTCTCTCTTCTTCCTTGGGACACCTATTATATGTATATTAGTCCATTTTCTTATGTCCTGTAAGTCCCTTAAACTATTTTCACTTTTTCAATCTTTTTTTTGCTCCTCTGTTTGAATGAATTCCACTGCCATGCATTTAAGTTCACTGGTCTGTTTTACTGTTTGATCTAGATTGTTTTTAAACCCCCGTAATGAATTTTTCTATTCAGTTATTCTATTCTTCATTTCTATAATTTCTGCTTGGTACTTTCTTATATTTTCTGTCTCTCATTGATATTCTCACTTTGATTGTGCAGTGTTCTGTTGACCTTAGTGAGCATCTATATGAACATTATTTTTAATTCTGTTGGATAAATCACTTATCTCCATTTCATTAATGTTGGTTTTTGGAGATTTTTTGTGTTTGTTTACAACATATCCCTGCTTTCTCTATTTTTATTGACTCTCTGTGTTAGTTTCTGTGCATTAAGCAGCCACCTCTCCCAGCCTTAATAAACTGGACTCTTGTAGGATATGCTCTTTGTAAATTAGCCCAGCTCGAGCTCTTGGCTATCTCTCAAATCTTTGTGATTGTCCAAGCTGCTATCTTTGTCCTTAGTGGCTCCCATCATTTGAGGATGTACCAAAATCCATCAGTGTCCCAAAGGCATAGAAAAATTCCCATACACCTATCACCCTCTAAGAGAACTACAATTGATCCTTAAACAACACTGTTTGAATTGTGCAGGTCCACTTAGCACATATTCTTTTCTGGGTGACGTGCTATTAAATTGACCCACACAGCTTAATTAATTAACCCACGCAGTTTAAACCTGTGTTGTTCAGCGGTCAACTCAGCAGTTGAAAATTCACGTATGCAGAGGGCTCCCAATAGTTATATGTAGATATTTGACTGCAGGAGTGGTAAACACTGTATTGTACAAGGGTCAGCTGTATTTTTTTTTTAAGATTTTATTTATTTATTTTTAGAGAGAGGGGAAGGGAGGGAGAAAGAGAGAGAAACATCAGTGTGTGGTTGCTTCTCATGCATCCCATACTGGGGGCCTAACCCTCATCCCAGGCATGTACCCTGACTGGGAATTGAACCAGTGACCCTTTGATTCACAGTACGGTGCTCAATCCACTGAACCATGCCAGCCAGGGAAGGGTTAGCTGTATTAACTGCCTGCACCTTCAACACCCTGATGGAGGCAACAGCTGGAAAAGTCAGAATGTTAAATATACATGGGCAAGCTCTTTGATTGCCGAGATTCTTCTTTTCCACAGCTGTGACACAGAGCAATCCAAGGAGGTTATGAAAATGCTGTGTGTAGGCACCCAAAAAGTTGCCAGTAAGTAGTAGCAGCTCAAAAAATGGTATCTGAGATTGAACTATAAATATTAACTTGGCAGCCCAGTCAGTGGTATTTTTGTCTACTCAGTTCTCCACTTGTTATCCTCAGCTTCTCTTTCCTGGCAGGCATCTCATCCCTTCTATATCTTACCTGCACAGTGACTTGTCACCCCTGGACCACTACCTCTACCGCAGTAAAATTTTTTATTCTTCAAGGATTTAAGTCACCAGTTCACATTTGTTTGTATATCTTATCTTGTCCCTAAATGGATTTTAAGTGGCTTTAAAAATACAAGGTTTCAATGAGTGTATAAGTCTACATACCAGAGAAGCAAGGAAGCAATGGTAAAGGAGATATAAGTCAATGCCAAGGTTCAAGGCTCAGCATTCAAACAGATCTAGTACACATAAAGCACTGTTAATTCTTTTTTTCTTTTTAATTATATTTTATTGATTGTGCTATTATAGTTGTCCCAGTTTTTCCCCATTGGCCCCCTTCACCCAGCAATGACACTCCCTCTGGCAATCCCCACACTATTGTTCATATCCCTGGGACATGCATAGAAGTTCTTTGGCTACTCCATTTCCTACATTGTAATTTATATCACTATGGCTATATTGTAACTACCTATTCGCACTTCTTTATCCCCTCACCTCTTCACTCTTTCCCCCACATACCCTTCCTATCTGGCGACCATCAAAACACTCTCCATTTCCATGATTCTGTCTTTGATGTTTGCTTATTTTGTTTTTAAGATTCAGTTGTTGATAGATATGTATTTATTGTCATTTTATTGTTCATACTTTTGATCTTCTTTCCCTTAAATAAATTCCTTTGACATTTCATATGATAAAGGTTTGGTGATGATAAACTCCTTTAGTTTTTTCATATCTGGGAAGCTCTTTTTCTGCCCTTCTATTCTAAATAATAGCTTTGTTGGATAGAGCAATGTTGGCTGTAGGTTCCCACTTTTCATGACTTTGAATATTTCTAGCAAATCCCTTCTAGCCTGCAAAGTTTCTTTTGAGAAAACTGCTGACAGTCTTATGGGAACTCCCCTGTAGATAACTAACTGCTTTTCTCTTGCTGCTTTTAAGATTCTCTCTTTATCTTTATCCATTGACATTTTAATTATGATATGTCTTGGAGTAGGCCTCTTTGCAGCCATCTTGTTTGGGACTCTGTGCTTCCTGGACTTGCATGTCTATTTCCTTTACCAAATTAGGGAAGTTTTCTTTCATTATTTTTTCAAGAGATTTCCGATTTCTTGCTCTTTCTCTTATCCTTCTGGCACCTCTATGATGGGGATGTTGGAACACGTGAAGTTGTCCAGAAGACTGCTTACACTACTTCATCTTTTTGGATTCCTTTTTCTTCTTGTTCTGATTGGTTGTTTTTTACTTCCATATGTTCCAAACCATTGATTTGATTCTTGGCTTCATCCACTCTACCATTGTTTCCCTGTAAATTGTTCTTTATTTCAATTAGTGGATCCTTCATTTCTGACTAGGTCGTTTTTATGCTGCTGCAGTCCTTACTAAGTTCCTTGAGCATCCTTATAACCAGTGTTTTGAACTCTGTATCTGGTAGATTGCTTATATCCAGGTTGTTTAGTTCTTTTTCTGGAGTTTTCATCTGTTCTTTCATTTGAGCCATGTTTCTTTGTCTCCTCATTCTGGCAACCTGCCTGTGTTAGTTTTTATGTATTAGGTAGAGCTGCTCTGACTCCCAGTTTTGCTAACGTGACCTAATGTAGTAGCTGTCCTATTGGGTCTAGTGGCACAGCCTCCCCTGTCACACAAGCTGGGTACTAGAGATGCATCCTTCATGTGTGCTGAATATACCCTCCTCTTGTAGGGGAGCTTTGCTTGCTGTTAGCAGGTTACTGGGAGGGATTTATCGAGGCCAGTGAGCTGTAAGGACTGGCTGTCACCACTGACCACCAAACTCCATCCTCCATGGAGGATCAGTTGAGAAAGGCCAGTTGTTCATGGTGGTGGTTCTCCCACATTGTCTGTAGTTCTCCAGTGGGCGCTCAGGCTCTAGGATTCCCCGGATGGTGCAGGTCAAGGTCAGCCCCACCTGTGTTCTGCCCAGGGCCTCTCTGCATGAGCTATAAAGCAATCTGAGATAGCTGCTACTTCTACTGGGCTTAGAGTTTCCCAGGCAAAGCCAAACTGTGAACCTAGGCTGGGTGCTGCTAGTGCCTTGTCTGGTGCCACTTACAAGAGGTACAGGGGCTGGGGGCTCATTGAAGCCAGTCATTGCTTGTTTGATAGGATTTAGGAAGTTGTGAAGCATGAGCCAAGACTCACCATTCATAATGAGCTTGGCTCAGCTTTTATGCTAGCAGCTTCTGCACCAACACACATTAAAAGAAACCATCCTCATTAAACTGTTTTTTAAATTTGTTATACTATATTGTTTTGTTTTGTTTTTTTACTATTGTTCTATCCTTATAAGAAAAACTTTCTAAGGTATCACTACCTTAGAAATAGCAGTGCTAAAGATGGTGGCATAGGTAAACCTGGCTCACCTCCTCGCACAACCACATCAAAATTACAACTAAAATATAGAACTATCAGAAATCAAGTTGAATGGAAGTCTGATAACTCTGGAATTAAAGAAACCACATCCATTCAGATTGATCGGAGGGACAGAGACGTGAAAAGGGCTGGTCCCACATACACATGTGGTGAATAAAAATTCGGAAGGGATATCTCAGGAGCAAGAAGTCCCAGCCCAACGCTAGGCCACCCAGACCAGGGTCCCATGCCAGGAAGATAAGTCCCCATAACTTTTGCCTTCAAAAACCAGTAGGAATTGAGTTGGTGGAACAAACTTAGAGTCCCAAACAGTTCCTCTTAAACAATCCACACATGGACTTAATCAGACTCACTCCCTCTGAGCTCCACCACTGGGGTAACAGCTTTAAAGGCACCAGAGGCACACAAGAAGGAAGTAAAAGCTATTTGGTGAGATTGTGGATTTGATAGTATTTATTGTTTTGCTTATCATGAGGTTCTTTTAATCATCTTTTTATAAAAGCAAAAGTTAGGGATTCTGACAAGTTAATTTAAAATAATTAGCATTGAGAGATCTGAGGCCAGCCAACATGCTTCTTAAAGGACAACATAAGAATCATCAATGTATTGGTGCTGTCCTTGTGATGTGACATTGCACTTTAATATATGTTAGATGGTGTTATTTTCTGAGTGACTTCCTTGTAACATCACAGTGTTATTTATGAGTAAAGTATGATATAATGCTGATTTTTGCTCATTGCATTTCATTTAGAGTTTGTAGTTATGAGCAAGGTCTTGGGAAAGAGGAATATGATTTGAGATTTGATGTATATGCTAAATGAAAAATAGAGAATTGTAATATAGCTCTTAGATTTCAAGATCAATGGTAAAAAGAAATTAAGCTTGAGGCAGTTTTCTGGAGATGATGGTAATGTTTTACATCTTGTTAGATGCTTGGCCTCCACAAGTGTGTGCATTTGTGAAAACTCAGTGAATATTCATGTAATATTTGTACATTTCTCTGTATGTAAATTTTACCTTTTGAAAACTTCACTGAAATGACAGTGAATGTTGCAGCCCTTGCCAATAGGGAACCCAAGCCATGGCGAAGGGTTTCCCATGGTGCTTCACTGACATTTTCTAATGCCCCTGCACAAACTGCCCAGTCTTCCTAGAAATTTCCTCATTTACATCTGGCATACAGCCTAAGAGAAAGTCAAACAACATTGGAAGAGAGAATATGCCCCAAATGATGAAACAAGAAAAAACCCTGGAGAAAAACTCTAATGAAACGGAGATAAGTAATTTGCCTGATAAAAAATTCAAATAAATGGCCAAGGATGCTCACCAAACTTGAGGGTAGAATAGAGGAATTCAGATAGAACTTCAACATAGAATTAGAAAATAGAATAATCAGGGATGAAGGCTAAAATGAGTAATCCATTACAAGCAATTGGTAACAGATTAGTTAATATAGAAGAACAAATTAGTGATCTGGAAGACAGAGTAATGGAAATCACACAATCAGAATAGCAGAATGAAAAAAAACAATTTATAAAAATGAGGATAGTATGAGATATCTCTGTAATAACATCAGATGCTCTAACATTTACATTATAGGGATTCTGGCATGAGAAGAAAGAAAAGAATTACAGAATGTGTATTTGAAAAAATAATGGCTGTAAGGTTTTCTAATCTGGGAAAGGAAACAGACATATAGGTCCAAAACTTACAGAGAATTCTTAACAAGATGGACACAAAAAGACCCACACCAAGACACATTATAACAAAAATGGCAAAAGTGAAGGATAAAAAGACAGTCTTGAAGGCAGAAAGAAGGAAACAGATCACATACATGAGGAAACCACATAAGTCTATGCACTGGTTTCTCAATAGCAGGATTCAGGCCAGTAGGAGCATTGAAAGAAAGGCACCTACAACCTAGAGTGCTATATCCTACAATGTTATCACTCAATATTGATGGACAGATAAAGAGTTTTCCCAGACAAGCAACAACTAAAGGAGTTCACCATCACTAAACCATCACTATTACAGGAAATGTCTTATTGTGCAGAAAAGGCAATAACCAGAAATAAGAAAATACAGAAAAGAAAAAAAATCTCACTAGCAAAGGCAATTATATAATAAAGACAGTGAATCAACCACTTAACAAAACTAACTCTAAATGCAATAAATGTTTAGGGGGTTACACAAAACAAAAAGATGTAAAATATGATGTCAGAAACATAAAACATAGAGTGGAGAATAAAAATGCAGTGCTTCTAGAATGTGTTTGAACTTAATGCCTATCACCTTAAAATAAACTACTATACATATAGATGGATATATATGAATATCTTGGTAACCACAAACCAAAAATATGAAAGAATAAAATAACCCAAGCAAAACATTAAAAGAAAACCAGCAAATCAAAAGAAATAGATCAAGAGAAGAGACTAAAGGAAGAAAAACAGACATCTGAAAACAATTAACAAAATGGCAATAAGCACATATCTAGCAATAATTACATTAAATGTAAATGGACAAAATTTTTCAACCAAACACATATGGTGGCCTAATGGATTTTTAAAAAACAGACTTATCTATATGTTGCCTCCGAGAGATCACATTAGATTGAAAAGTACACACAGACCGAAAGTGAAGGGATAGAAAAACATATCACGCAAATATAAACAAAGAAAGATGTAGAAGCAATACTCATATTAAACAAAATAGAATTTAAAACAAAGAATTTCAAAAGAGACAAAGAAGTACATTACATAAACATAAAGGGGGTCAATGCAAGACATTAAATAATGATGAAGGGGTAAATATCTGCCTACTTAATTTAGTAACACCTAAGTATATAAAGCAAATATTAATGGACACAAGGACATACATTCACAGTATAATAATAGGTGGGGATTTTAATAACCCACTTACTTCAATGGATAGATCATCTAGACAGAATATTAATATGGAAATAATGGCCTTAAATATCTTATTTAGATTAGACAGACTTAATAGACATTGATAAGACATTTCATTCCAAAATTGAAGAATACTCATTTTCTCAAATGCATATGGAACATTTTCCAGATAGACTACATATTAGGCCACAAAACAAGTCTCAATAAATCAAGAACAATAAAATTATGTCAAACATTTTCTGAATATAAAGGCATTAAAATAGAAATCAACTTCAGAAGGAAAATTGAAGAAAAAACACAAATATTGATAAATTTCTAGAAATATATAGTCTTCCAAGACTGAACCAAGGAGAAACAAAAGCCCAAGACCAGTCAGCTTTACAGGTAAATTGTATGAAACATTTTATAGAAGAATTAATACCTATTCAACACAAATATTCCAAAAAAATGAAAAGAAAGGAACTCTTTCAAACTTGTTCTGTAGGCCAGCATTGCCCTGATTTATAAACGAGAGCGAGAGAGAGAGAGAGAGAGAGAGTATGAATGAGAATACAAATTACAGGCCAATATCCATGAGGAACATAGATGCAAAAATCTTCAAAACATTATAGCAAACTGATTTCAACACTACTTTAAAAGATTATATGCCATGATTAAGTGGGATAGGGATAGTTTAATATCTACAAAACAATGTGGTATACCACATAAACAAAACCAAGGAGAAAAACTATATGATACCTTAATAGATACAGAAAAAGCATTTGACAAAATTCAACATCCATTTATGATTTTAAAAAACTATCAACAAAGTAAGTATAGAAGGGACTTACTTCAAAAATGACAAAGACTACAGTATATATGACAAACCCACAGCTAGCTTCATTATCAAGGGTGAAAAAAAATGAAAGCTTTTCTTAACGTAAAGAACAAGATAAGGATGCCCACTCTCACCACTGTTATTTAATGTAGTATTGGATGTCCTAACCACAGCATTCAAAGTAGAAAAAGAATTTAAAGGCATCTATATTGGAAAGGAGGAAGTAAAGTTGTCACTATTTGCAGATGACATGGTAGTATATATAGAACCCTAAAGAATACACCAAAAATTATTAGAATTTATAAATGAATTCAGTAAAGTAGCAAGATACAATATTAATGTACAGAAATTTATTGTGTTTTTATACACTAGTAATAACGATGAGAAATTAAGAAAACAACCCCACTTACAATTGCATCAAAAATATATAAAATACCTGGGAATACATTTAAACAAGGATGTAAAAGATCTGTACTCTGAAAACTATAAGACATTGAAGAAACCAAAGAAGACACAAATCAGTAAAATAAACATAGTACTCAAAGAAATCTACAGATTCAGTGCAATCCCTACCAAAATACCAATGGCATTTTTCAACAGAAATAGAACACATAATCCTAAAATTTATATGGAATCACAAAAGACCACTTAAAGCCAAAGCAAACTGGAGAAAGAAAAAGTTGGAGCTGTCAGAGTCCCTATTTCAAATTATACTACTAAGGTATAATAATCAAAACAGTATAGTTCTGACACAGAATCAGATGCATAGTTCAATGGAACAGAACAGAGCACAGAAATAAACCCTAACTTATATGCTCTATTAATTTATGGCAAAGGAGGCAAGAATATACGATGAAGAAATGACCATCTCTTCTACAAGTGGTATTGGGAGTACTGGACAGATAAATGAAAAAAAAATGAAACTGGACCACCCTTTTACACCATATGCAAAAGTAAACTCACAATGGATTAAAAACTTAAGTATAAGACCTGACACAATGAAACTCCTAGAAAAAAACATAGGCAGTGAGCTATTTGACATCAGTCTTAGTAATATCTTTCTGATATATTCCCTCAAGCAAGGGAAGCAAAAGTGAAAATAAAACAGTCTTCATCAAACTGAAACCTACACAGGGAAGGAAGCTATCAACAAAGTGAAAAGGCAACCTACTGAATGGGAGAAAATACTTGCAAATAAAATATCTTATAAGGGGTTGATATTTTTTAAAAATATGAGGAACTCTTACAACTCAATAACAAAAAATAAACAATCTGGTCAAAAAAATGGGGTGAGGACCTAGATATGTATTTCTCCAAAGAAGGCATACACATAACCAACAAGCATATGAAAAGATGCTAAACATCAATAATTATCAGGGAAGTGCAAATCAAAACCACAATGAGGTACCAGCTCACACTAGTCAGAATGACTAATACCATAAAGTCAAGAAATAACAAGTGTTGGCGAGAATGTGGGGAAAAGGGAACCCTTATGTACTGTTGGCAGGGCTGCAAATTGGTGCAGCTGCTAGGGAAAACAGTATGGAGATTTTTTACAAAACTAAAAATAGAAGTACCACACGATCCAGCAATTCCACTTTTAAGTATTTGTCCAAAGAAATGGACACACTAATTCTGAAAGATACATGCACTGCAACCCTGTGCTCATTGCAGAATTACTCACAGTAGCCAAAATACAGAAACATTAAATAAGAATGAAATCCTGCCATTCGTGAGAACCTGAATAGATCTAGAGGGCATTATGCTAAGAGAAATAAGTCAGATAGAGACAAATACTGCATGATTTCACTTACATGTGGATTTAAAAAAAAAAAATCAAAACTGCCCTTGCCAGTGTCGCTCAGTTGTAGAATACACCATAAGGTTGTGCTCTGACTGGGGGTTCAGTTCCCAGTCACGGCACATCCCTAGGTTGCAGGTTCAATCCCCAGTCGAGGTGCATATGGGAGGCAACCAGTTGATGTTTCTCACATCAGTGTCTCCCTCTCCTCTCTCCCTCTCTCCCTCCCTCCCTCCTTCTTTCCTTGAAATCAATAAACATTTTATTAAATATTTTTAAAAATCAAAACAAACACAAAACAAAAACAGACCATAGAAACAAAGAACACACTGATGGTTGCCAAAGGGGAGAGAATTGGAGGGATGGGTGAAAATGGCGAAGGGAAATACTAGTTAATAATAGTGTGATAACTTTGCACAGTGATAAGTGGTTACTAGACTTAGTGTAGTGAGCAATTTGTAAGATATATAAATGTTTTATTTTATTTTGTTCTTTTTCCATGACTGTGTATCCTCTCATACCCTCTTCCACTTCCACCTGCCCTCAGATCCCCCGCAAGATATACAAATGTTGAATCACACTGTTGTACACCTGAAACTGATATAGTAGTGTATGCCAACTATACTTTGTTGCTTTTTTTAAAAAAACAACTTTAACATCAATTAATGATAGGCAGGCTAAAGTATTGTGGGAGATGTGTACTGATGTCCATAACTTACTTTGAAATGTATCATAAATTAGACTGTGTGTTAAGCAAGTATAGTAAAATATAATAGTAGAGTCTAAGCAGTGGGTACATAAGTACTTCCTATAAAGTTATTTAAATTTTACTGTATGTTTGAAAAATTTCCTAATAAAAATAATAGAACAAAAGTGGTTATTTTTTAACTTGGGATGTTCAGAAAGCAGGAAAAGTAGAGATGTTTTATGGTTATAATAGTTAGCTAGTAAGCAAGTGATGGATGATGGTTTTATATACAGATGAAATTTGAAGTCATAAAGCCCCAGGAAGCAGTGGAGGTCATCTATGTGGCCAAGGACTCAGCCCCTAAGAACACCAAAAGAACTTTAGGGCACCGTCTGTTTTGCTTACCACTGAATGTCTGTCTTCTAGCATAGTACCTGCTTTATAGTTTGTGCCCAATCTGTGTTGAATAACTAACTGTTATATAATGCATAAAAAGAAAAAAAAGGAACTGGTGGAGATAGGCAAGCAATTTGGGGAAACTAGCATGTGTGAATGACTGCTGAATATATGATCCACAAGATTGACTACACATAACTGAGTTTTAAAAAATCTAAAAGGGACATCTCTGGAGATACTACAGATTTAGTCCCGGTTCTTCAATTTTTTTAATTGAAATATGTTTGACATATAACATTGTGTGAATTTATAATGTACAACATGTTGATTTGATACATTTATATATTGTAATATCTTTACAGTTGTAGCTATTGTTGACACCTATATCAACAATAATTATGATTTTTTTTGGTGGGAATAAGTCTCTTAGCAAGTTTGACGGTTATAATGCAATATCGTCTGTATTCACTGTACTGTACATTAGGTCTCTAGAACTTATGTTTCAAGTTTGGATCCTTATAAAACATCTCTCCTATTTTTCCACCTCCAAACTCCTGGTAACCACTACTGTTTTACTCTCTGTTCTTACGAGTTTGGCTTTGTTAGAGTTCACATATAAGTGATATTATGCAGTCTTTTTTTCTAATTATCTCACTTGTGTAATGTGTCAAGGTCCATCCATGTCACAAATGAAAAGATTTCCTTTCTCATAGCTGAGTGATGCTTCATTTTACATATATACCACATCCTTATCCATTATTCATTAACAGGCACTCAGGTTGCTTCCACATCTTGGCTGTTGTGAATAATACTGCAATATATATATGGAAATGTTTGTTTCCTGGTTTCATTTCTTTTGGTTGTATACTCAAAAGTACACAACCTGGGTCATATGGTCAGTCTACTTTTAATATTTTGAGGAACCTCCATATTGTTTTACAGAGTGACTGAACCAATTCCAAACCCCAGTGTACAAGGGCTCCCTTTTCTCCACATTTTTCTAGCACTGTTATTGTCTTCTTGATGATAGCCATTCTCATAGGTGTGAGGTGATCTCATAGTGGTATTTGACCTGTGTTTCCCTAATGATTAGTGATATTGAGCAACTCTTTTGTACCTGCTGGCTCTTCGGATGTCTTCTTGGAAAATACTTCTATTTACCTCTCCTGCCCATTTTTAATCAAATTGTTTATTTTTGGTTATCAAGTTCTTTGTATCCTTAATGTATTTTAGATATTAACCCCTTATCCTGTATATTATTTGCAAAAAAATTCCTTCCATTCTATAGGTTGACTTTTCATTTTGTTGATGGTTTCTTTTGCTTTAGAAGTTTTAAGTTTGGATAGTCTTTTCAGCAAATGGTTTTGAGAAGACTGGATAAACATGTGCAGAAAAAGGAAATTGGACCCATCTTACACTACTCACAAAACTTAACTCAAAATGGAGCAGAGTTAAAAAGATACCATAAAACACCTAGAAGAAAACATAGGGAAGAAGCTTCTAATCGTTAGTGTTGGCAATGATTTTTTGGATATGACGTCAAAAGCAAAAATCGACAAGTGCTACATCAAACTGTTCATTATTCTTAATGTGTTAAATTACATTTTAGATATGACAGTGATCTGCCTTCCTCCGAATAGTAATTGCAAATAAATGATACTATTTTTGATATAGACCAAAGCCAACATTTGTCATACATTACTCCAAGTATATAAACATTTGGGGGTGATTCTTCATGTCCTAACATATCACATTTGAGTATTTGGTTTGTAGTTTATGTAACAGTAACAAGTTGAATGTATCAGATGGTTACTAAAGTATGCTTTTGTTGCTATTTCTCCAGGTTACTGTGGAGCCTAGAATTTATAACTCCACCCCCACTGTTTACCTCTTCCCTTTGAAATTATCTTCCAAGGCTGAAAACATGCTTTGATTGTGATCTCTGCCTTCTTTCGTTTTACCCCTTGAGATTCATTTTCCTCAAGCTCACGTCTGTCACTTAGTTTCTCATTACTTTTCCTCTAGAAGAGAGCATCTCCTGCTGGTTCCTTTGCTCTTCATTTTCACACACAGGCCCAGCCAACATGATGGGGCACAGAGGTGCTTGGCCAAAGATCTTTCTCTTAGGCTACTGTCTAGTGAAATAGACAACTACAAGTGAGATGTGTCATAAGAGAAATTTATGCTGGACTCCAGGAGGGCACTTAGCCTGACCTAGGTTTGGGAGGTGCCCCCTAAACAATGAAGGGAAGTTAGTAAGATATCAAGGAGGAGGACTCAGCCGCTTGATTCCCCTCTAACCTTCCCATATTGGGTTTGCTTGCTCCTTTCCCATGAAGATTCAGCTGGGGAAAGGGGCCATGATTCTTTTTTAAAGAAACTTTTCTACTCCTGCCTTAGTAAATCCTGTAATTCTCACTATGCCAACTCTAACCCTATAAAACTCCCACTTTGTTTATGGTTTGTTGGGTAATAATATCAGGAATGTCAGTTTGGATGGTTATCTGTGCTTTCTGGTTTTAGAAGGTGGATTGTGGGTAGGGATTGAAAACATGAGTAGGGAAAGCAACTAAACAGATTTGAAAACGAATGCCGTGTGCCTGGCTTATGGTGATATGTGTGCAAAGGTGAAAGCTGCAAATGCCAAACCTGTCATGCCGAGGGTATAGACCTAAGGGCTCCTCTGAAGTAGGGCCAGGGGTGCAAGTCCAGCCCCCTTGTTCCTAGCAGCCTTGACTCTGCCAGTTCCTTTTTAGAGAGCCTTAGCTACTTGACTTTTTATCACATGTGTGTGTTCATTTTATTAATACTGTTTTATTTTTGAACAGATTTTTAAAATTACACCTTTAGATCTTTGGCCAGCTACTTCTTTTAAAGTAAGCCTTTTTGTTTTGTTTTGTTTTCTTTTACTTATTAAAATCCTTATAGTTTATATCATCTAGCTTATAATTAACTTTACTCCCTTTTACTTCCTGCCATTTAACAGAGTTAATAGAAAATAGCAGCATAAGACAGAAGCTATGAAGCCAGTGCACACCCCAGGCAGAGCAGGCTTACTTCCTTTGGTTCTAGTAAGCCTTGACAAAGACTTGGTTAGTACCAAGTAGTTTCTCTCTGCTGACCCTCCGTAGTAACTGTCATCCCCAAAGCTATTAGCCTAAAGGGACAGACCATTTAGGATAGGAGGTTGCTCCAATTATTTACCCAGAGGGGAAGTGAGAACCTGAACTCCAAAGACAAGGGAACTGATGAACAATGTTTTGTCTCTGGAATAGGAATTATGAGTGGAGGGGAACCCAAAAAATCTGAAATTATCTTCTGAAGAGCAGACTCCTTGTTACAGCCTCCCCTTACTAGGCATGTGTTCTAGGAACCCATCTGTTTCAGTGTACCAGCTGGCATTGTCAGAGGCTGTGTGAGGCTTCAGTGGATCTTTCAACCCATTTGCCTAGTTCATGTGGTGATTTATGAGCGCACCTGCCCACGAGGCACTGAGGGTTCAGCAGCATTTGACTGAAAAGAGCATGGTCCCTATGCCCCACCCTTCCTATTCACCTGATCTGCTGCTAGTGACTTTTGTTTCCCTGAATGAAAAACGCCCTCAAGGGGAAACATTTTGCCAATGTGGAAAAGGTGAAATAAAAAATGGCAGAAGCACTAAACGATACCATAATCGACAAGATTAAAAACTTTCGAGGAGTGGAAAAAATGTCTCAGTAGGTGTATTGTATCAGATGAAGAGTATTTTGAAGGTGACTGAGGTTTGAACATGTAAGAATAAATACACAATTTTTAATAAATAGATTCCAGTTGTTTTGGGGTTTCCCCTGAATGTGAAATTCATATGTATATTCCTTTTTCTAGAGAGAGGACTTCTTTATATCCAGTTGTCACAACGGCCAGTGACCCAAAATAAAATCAACAATTGCTTCTGTGAAGTTATTGAAGCATATTATAATTATAATCCCAAACCCTAGGTCTCTTAATCAGTCAATCAAGTGGCTCATGGTCATTCTAATCAATCGAGTGGCTCAAACCCTAGGTCTCCTTCCAATCAATCAAGTGGCTCATGTGCATGTTTAGGAGAAAGTTAGAATAGAGATGGGGCAGAGTTGGAGTTTTAGCTAGAGAAAACTCTCAAATTTTGATACCCAAACTTGAACCTCATAAATTACCAGGTAGAGCGTCCCACTAAAAATGTCAGTGCATCTTTATCAAGTTAGCAAACTATGTGACTGTCATTTCTAGAATAATTTGATTGAACTGGTTTTCAAGAATGAATTTCTGTAGCTGAGGATGTTAAGGGTTTACCACAAGGGAAGATAGACTGAGTGCCTGGTATATGACATAAAGAAGTCACCAAATAAAGGTGCTGGATAAGTGAGTGGATGTTTAAGTTCTGCTGTTCTCTTCACCAAAGTCAGCAACATAGTAGATACAATAATAGCAGTGATAATGGTAATTGTTGGTGAGCACTTTCTTGCCTGGTAACCTCTTTATTTACATTAACACTTTGAGGTCAAATAGGTGAGCCCCCCTAAACGCTCAGTCTGGGGAAGCTGTGTGCTTACTGCTCCTTGGAGTGGCATAGTCCTGGGTGCAGTCTCCCCTTGAAGGAAGATAAATCCATCACCACCATTGCCCTTCCATCAGGGCAGAACATGGTGGCAGGGAGGCAGTGACTCTGGCCCTTTGTTCTACTTGTGTAGTGCCTCCTGCAGTGAGTCACCCAAGACTCAGTTGCTGTGAACAAGTATGGCTATGAGAGATAGCCTTATAATTCTGGACATTTAAAAGCAAAAGAATCAAAACCAGATTTGAAAAAGCTGGTACTAGACACATTTGTGATCCTGGATTAGAAAAGAATTGCTCTAAAGAAAAGCATTGGGACAATTGGTGAAATTTGAATGTGGACTGCTATTAGATATTAGTACTGTAACAGTGTCAAGTTTTCTTATTATGTTTAATGTACTGTGGTTTTCCAAAGGAATGACCTTGTTCTTAGGAATATATCAAGAAGTATTTAAAATTAAATTATTGTTCAACAAACTGATCCTGATGTTTATATGGAGAAGCAAAAGACCCAGAATAGCCAGTGCAATATTGAAGGAGAACAAAGGTGGAGGACTGACACTACAAAACGTCAAGACTTACTGGAAGTAAAAAACTACAACAATCAAGACTGTAATATTGGTGAAATAACAGACAAATAGATCATGGAATGGAAAGAGAACAGAAACAGATCCTCATAAGTACAGTCAACTGATCTTTGACAAAGAAGTAAAGGAAATACAGTGCACAAAGATAATGTCTTCAACGAATGGTACTAGAACAACTGGACATCCACATGCTAAAGGTATAAATAAATCTAGACACATACCTTACATCTTTCACAAAATTTAACTCAAAATGGATTATAGACTTAAAAGTAAAATGCCAAACTATAAAACTCCTAGAAGATAAGAGAAAATCTAGAAGACTTTGGGTGCAGCATTTACTTTATAGACACAACATCAAAGATACAATTCATGAAAAAAATAATTGATTAACTAGACTTCATTAAAGTTAAAAACTTCTGCCCTATGAAAAACAATATGAAAAGAATGAGAATACAAGATTGAGACTGGGAGAAAATATTTGCAAATGACCTATCAGATGAGGGACTATTATCTAAAATATAGAAAGAACTCTTTGAACTTGACAATAAGACAAACAACCTGGTTAAAAAATGGGCCAAAATATACAAAGAACTCTTCAAACATAACAATAAAAAAACAAGCAACCTGATTTAAAAATGAGCAAAAGACCTTAAGAGTCACGTCAGCAAAGAAGATAATGCTGATGCCAAAAAAAAAAAAAAATCCCAAAAAATGTGAAAACATACTCCACATTTTTATGTTTGGGGAAATGCAGGGGAAATGCAAATTAAAGCAGCAATGAGATGCTACTACCCATTTATTAGTATGGTCAGAATCAGGAACACTGACACCACCAAATGCTGGCAAGCAACATGGATCTCTCCATGTTCGAGCAACAGGAACTCTCATTCATTGCTTGTGGGAATGCAGAATGGTACAGCTACTATGGACAGTTTGTCAGTTTCTTACAAAACTAAACATAGTACCACCATACAGCAGTCATGCTCCTTAGTATTTACCTAAAGTAGTTGAAAACTTAAGTCTACACACATGCCTGCACATGGATGTTTATGGCAGATTTATTGATGATTGCCAAAACTTGGAAGCAACCAAGATGTTCTTCAGTAGGTGAATGGACAGATAAACTAGTATATCTATAGAATTAAATATTATTCAACATAAAATAAAACAAGCTATCAAACCATGAAAACCTTAAGTGTACATTACTAAGTCAAAAAATCCAGTCTGAAAAGTCTACACATTCTGTGATTCCAACTGCGTGGCACTCTGGAAAAGACAAAATTATGGAGACAGTAAAATGATCACTGGTTGCCAGGGATTATGAAGGGAAGGACACAGAATTTTTAGGGCAGTGAAAATACTCTGTAGGATACTATAACGGTATACTTGTTATCCATTATACATTTGTCTAAGCCTATAGAATATACAGCATCAAGAGTGAACCATATTATAAGCTATGGTTGCTTATGATGTGTTAAAGTAGGTTCCTCAGTCAACAAATGTACCACTGCTAAGGGGCTGTTGATAATGGGGGAAGCTATGCACCTGTAAGGGCAGGGGGTATTGGAAAACCTCTGTCCTTTCCACTCCATTTTCCTATGACCTAAAACTGCTCTGAAAAAAATAGTCTTAATTTAAATAATTAATGATCATGATGTCTGTATAGTTTACTCTTTATCATTCAACAAAATAACCGTAATAGTAACAAACAGGATCAACACAGTAATATGTATGTGCATATGTATTTGGAGAGGGTGACAAAGCAAATGTAATGAAAGGTTCACCATTCACAAATCCAGATCAAGAGTACAGGAACATTCTTGTATGTTTTCTAAAAGTCTGAAAATATTTCAAAATAAAATATTGAGGCAGAGACTCTGTCTTACTTAGGAAACCACAAAACCTGCTTGCAAGAACAAAGAATGGGGACTTAAATGGAAGCATGAAGGCCCAAGGGCAACAGCATAAAGCAGTTCTCTGCTGTTTGTCTTGGTGTTTTGGAAGGGTATGGGGTATGGGCATGCAGAGATTTAAAGTGGCCCAGTATTGGGCCTATTATTTTTAAAGTAATTTCATAATCAAAGTGTCTGAACACACAACAACCTGTACAGAGGTGGAAAGAAACCAGACCACAGAAGACAAGGCAGTGTAGGAGTGCTCAAGGCCTCCACCTTTTACCAGCGTGTCGCCGCCCCTGATAGTTCCAAGGATCCTTCAAGCTGAGGAGCCTTTGCTCCGCACCCTAAACTGTGAAGCCTGGATAACTAAACCGCCGTGCACCAGAGTGGCCTCTTCCTCTTGCCACATGTCAATAAAGAGGACGTGACGTGATGAGAGTGGCCTGTGCTGCCCACACACCTAATTTTATTCTTCCCAAATAAAAACATCTTCCAAATTAGACAGGCTTGTCACCAAGACACTGTCCTCTACCACAGGGTTGGTTTCAAAAATATATCAGATCTCTCATTGCCAAGAAGCAGGTCAGCCATGGTATATTATAGCCCTAATGAATTCGCCCCTTGCACCTGGTGCTTGGGTAAATATTGTTTAGCATGGCACACCACATTATAAATCACAAGAAAATGCCTAAGTCTTCATAGACTGTCCCTCCCTAACCAGCTCTTTAGTTTCCTTTTCCATTTTCACTGTTACACCTTTTACTCCTTGCCTGGACCATTGCAGTAACGTCCAGATGATTACCTACCCACTTTTGGGATCTTTTTTTCAAGTCCTTTTGTGTCCTACTGCTGGTGATCCCACAGTCCTGACATAAATTTTGAAAGAATGGTTTGGGCCATGTTGCTCATCTACTTAGAAATATTAGGTAGTTCCTTATAGTGTACAGCAGTGGAGTCTGCTTGTCAGTGTGTAAGTTAGGATTCCCTCATACCTTTCATTATGAAGTAATGAAAAATCTTTTCCCAAATACATTAAATTATAAATGATGTCTGTTCTGGATAGTAAGAAACATTTTGAATTTTCAAATTAACTTAATAAACTTGTGATGGAAATCTTTATTTTATGAGAAGTAACATTTTTAAATACCGTATTTCAGTAAATATATAAATAAAAGTTAATATAAAATGTTTTTTGAATTACACTGAAACTGTTAAAAAATTGTTTATATTGTCAAACTTCATGCTGAATTTATAAATCACAATTGTCTATCTAATTTGATCATTGGAGGCAGAAGAGTTTAGGACACTAGATTCCACAGGGCTTTTGCGAGGATTAAATGACATCATGGGCCTGAAAATCTTTTACAACTGTAAGGCACAAGTATTTCTATTAAGTGGTGTGTGTGTGTATCTTACTGTGGGTTAGAATATGAGATTAACTGAGACACGCTCCCTTCACACAGACATGTAGAACTTCCAAATCCATGGATTTCTTTCACTATTCACTTGATAGGAATTTGCTTGCCCTGCTAGTTTTTAGTATTGAAGTGAGATGTTTCTCGGTTTTTAGGACACCTTTGAAAAATTTGCATTTTTTAATAGGTGGTTCATTTTTATAACCTTGCCATGATGTATGTTTCATTCCAGTGAAGCGGTAATGGCTTAGGGTTATGGGTGGTTCTTGTAACTTTCTCCATGATGAGATGGAGCCATCCCTGTAAATCTTTTAGGTTGTTGTAACTAACTGTATTTCAGTAACAGTAATTTTCTCAGTTGCTATTTGGAATCTTATGTAGCTATCTTGTATGTTTATTACATAGGATCTGACCAACATTACATGGTAGTAATACCACTACCAAGCCCTGTGCATTTTAGCGCATCTTTATAATGCCTTTGGGGGCAGCAGTGGACATTTGTGTTGTTTTCAAGCCAATGGTGATTTAAAACGTGTTATACTCATCCAGGCTTCTGGGAGATGTCAGTTTCTTTCGCAGAAAACTGTGATGGGAATCCAGGCCAACAGAGAAAGGATCAGCAAGCTAATGAACGAGTCTCTAATGTTGAAAACAGCTCTTAATCCTCATATAGGATATGAGAAGGCAGCAAAGATTGCTAAGACGGCAGACAAAAATGGTTCAACCATAAAGGCAACTGCTGTTGAATTTGGCTATCTCACAGCAGAGCAATTTGATGAGTGGGTGAAGCCTAAAGACATGCTGGATCCAAAGTGATTTATATAAATGTATAAGAAAAATATGCTATATAAAATAAAATATATAAATAAAATAAATATTTGGCATTAAATTATATCATTCAGATACAGGTTGAGGAACGCGAATGGAAATCCTGATGATTTCTTTTTGTCTGTAATAAATGTGAATTCAAGAAAAACACATTTTAACAAAGATAGAGTGCCTACTAATTGTCTGATTCACTTTGGACTTGTGTAAATATGTAATTTCAGAAATTTTTAATCTAAAGTGGCAGACAAATTTGAAAGAACAAGTCAGGAAGTGAATATATGTAGGTCAGAGTATGACAAGCCTCATAAAATTTCAGTTATTAAGAAATAAAATAGCCCTGGCCAGGTGGCCCAGTTGGTTGGACTGTCATCCTATACATCAAAATGTTGTGGGCTTGATCCCCAGTTGGAGCACAGACAGAAGGGAACCAGTCAGTGTTTCTCATATCAATGTTTCTCTCTTTCTCTCTCCCTCTCTCTCTAAATTCAATAAACATATCCTAGGGTGAGGATTTAAAAAAAAGAAATAAGATGATATTTTAGAATTTACTGTATTTTGGGCAGTGTTTTCCTTTAAGGCATTTTGTCCGTTTAAGAATTCTAATTTTAGTTCATACAAAGAAGAGTAAAATTTTAAAGTGAAAAAGAGGATTCAGTGTTTTTATGTTTAGGGAGGTTGCTTTGTGCTCTGATGAATTTAGACTAAGTCTGAATTTCTCAATGGTCACATTTAGGTGGTATGTGCCTACTGACCTTGTAAAATGAGTTAGGAAGTCTTCTGTACTCTCTTACTATTTTGGTAGAGTTGGTGAAGGGTTGGTATTACTGTATTTGGCAGTGTATAATTACACTTTTTGCCCAAATTTTTTAGGAAAAATAAGAACGCACATTATACATGGGTAGTACCTGAAATACCTTGTATCTGTTCCTGTGTTTTGTAATTATTTGTTATATAAAATTTCTTGTTCCATAATATGTTCAAAAATAAATGCTAAAATTCTTTTATAACACAAAATCAAATATCTAAATATAAATAAATATATAATTGAATTAAAAAATTAAAATGAAAGATTTTTTTCCCTGAAAGGTTGAGGCAAAAACGTAGGTGCACATTACACACGGGAGTTCATTGTACATGGCAAAATATGGTATTTTTCCTTTAAATATTTGGTGGAACCTACCAGTGAAGTCACCTGGACTGGGGCTTTTGTTTGGGGGGGATATTTGTAAATTACTGATTCAGTCTCTTTATTTGTTATAGACCTATTCAGATTTTTTTATTTCTACTTGTCAGTTTTGATCATTTGTATCATTCTAGTAATTTGTCCATCTTATTTCATTTATTTAATAAGTGGCATATAATTGTTACTTTTATTTCCTTAAAGTATTTCAGCCCAATTGATTTCTGTAAGGTTGGGAGTTCTTCCATTCGCCCTGATTTTTGCCATTTGAATCTTATCTCATTTTTTTCATGGTTAGTCTAGATAATGGTTTGTAAATTTTGATTATCTTTTCAATGAACCATCTTTTAGTTTTGTTGATTTTGTTTTTTGTTTTCTATTCTCTGTTTCATTTATTTCTACCTAACCTTTGTCATTTTCTTTTCCTTAGTTTGGGTTTAGTTTGGTAATAGTTTTCTGTTTTTTAATGTGGAAGGTGAGGTTGATTTGTGATCTTTTTGAATACTGGTACCCATAACTATAAGTATTCCTCTGAATACTTTATCTGCATTTCATAAGTTTTGGTGTGTTGTGTTTTCAGTTTCATTCCTTTCAAGATATTTTCTAATTTCTCTTGTGATTTATTCATTGATCTGTTGTTGTGTTGTGTAATGTTCACATATTTGTAAATTTCCCAAGTCTAATTTCCTTGTTCTCCTGATCTGTAATTTTTACTTGTTGTGGTTGAAGAAGGTAGTCTGTATGATTTTGATCATTTTAAATTTCCTCACCATATGGTCTATTCTGGAAAATGTATATGTGCACTTGGAAGGAATATTGTGATATGAAAGTTTTTAATAATTGTTCATTTAGCATAATTACAGCTTTTAATTGCTTGAACTTTTGATAAGACTTGATAGAATTACTAGTTCTGTAAGTGTAAGGGGGTTAGTGTAGACATGTATGTAAGTATGTTTTATGGGGCCTTGGAATATCTTTCTTACAGTCAGCCTGGTGATTGGACACCTGTTGTTTAGACATCAGCCTGAAACAGGCTAGTAAATAAACTGCATAAGGTACAATTTTCATTTAAGTCTGTTTATTATGTTCACTTAACAAAATGAGTTGTGGTAATAACATACAGTGCTTCTTCACTGAAAGAAGGCATACATTTGTACAGCAGAATGATTTAGAGGTCCCCAAAGAAGAGTGAATAAGCAAGGTGGGTACTATTTTCTTTTTCAAATCAAGTATAATGTCAGTGTATAGATACACACACTATCATAATGTCAAGAATTAACTGTGACTTCAATGTTGAAACAATGAGGACAGCTGTTACGTTGTTACATGTTTTCAGGCCAAAGGGGAAGCATATTGTTGGCCAACTGATTTAGCACTTCTTTTGCATTATTCCACTAATGAGCAACAAACACAGTTTTTGGCATGCATTCCATCCTGAGCAATTGGGTCAGCATTTTCTTTATCAAAGCAATCTGGATTAAATCTACTCTTCTATGATTAACACATTATAATTCAGATTACAAATAAAGGCAAACCAGATTATTGAAAGCTAGCTTTAAAAAAAAATTAACACAAAACATTGCCTAAGTCATGGGTTGTAATAAACACTTCCAGTATTTATAATTCTTTCCATACAGCCTTTAGGAAGATTTCCATAGTCTGGCTATAAAAATCAGACTATATTCTTTGAGTATCACTGCAGGCACATCATAGAAAGTCTGTGCTGGTTCTAGACTTTTTAATGCTGCCTCAGAGAGAGTGTCGCGTCTACCAGGTCAAAACTCGTAACCAGTCCATCGTGTGTGGCCTACTCTATTACCTTCTCCCTAAGAGAGAGACACAATAATAATAATATATTTATGTTTATATTTGAATAATTGCCATGTTCTTACCTAGCTGGTTTCTTCCTTCCCAAAGTGTTTGTTTAGCATTTGGATTGTTACAGAATGATTTCTAAATGTGAAATCTAGCTTATTAAAGAATATGTTTGTGTTGACCACTACTAGATTTTTAGAAGAGAAGATCCCTGTTTTCCTTTAGTAACTACCAGTGTCAGAAATTTTACAAAACAAACAAACAAACAAAAAGCATTTAAAGTGGAACAGTAAACACCTTAGAGCTGTCTACCAGGAGATACTTAATAAATGCTTGTTAACTGATAAAAAGTTTTTTCGGTAAAACTAAGCACAGGAAATGTGAAGAGTATATAACAGATTGTTTGCCTGATGCAAGTATTCAGGGACCCACTACATTGATATGTAACTAAGGATGGAAGCTCTTTCAAATTCTATGACCATCATACTTTTAGAAAACAGAATGCTATTGTCCAATTGACAAGGTATATGTTTGCATTACAGTTAGCTGAGAAAGTGTCTTATAGTTTAAGTTGCCTCTAAAAGATTGTGCCACCTGGGCTTACTATTTCTTCTGTTGAACAGACTCAAACACCTGTCGTAGCCTGGAATCACTCCAGTGATTCACTTCCTAGCTGTCTGTCTGAACACACTTGGAAAGTAAATGAGCTGTGATTGGCTTTTCCTTCTAACTAAAAGAAATATGCGTGTTACCACAGAGATGTATTTATGTGGCTTTTGTTGCCTGTTCTGTCTAGTCTGTCAATGGCTGATTTGACAGAATTTGGTAAGAAGATAGCACTGATTAGCCAAGAAAACATACAGTGTTCTATGAATGCAAGCATTACCCCAACTTTAAATATCATGTATTGGTACTTGTCCAGGAGAAAGAGGAAATGTAGATGGGTCAATGAAAAATTAAAACATTTATTGTAAAAAGGAATTAAAATATTTGCACTACTAGTGGAGAATTGAGTACCAAGGTTTTCAGAAATAGAGAACATTAAATGACAAAACAGCATTTCAGATACATGGATGTGCCATGACTGAAGTAAAAAAAAAAAAAAAAGATCTAATGACAAAACAATAATTATAACCCAGTTTACCCAGTTGAGAATATTAGTGTTTATTCTCTCTGAATCTTCAACTCTTGTGAAGTCCTTTTTTCACTCATTACTTGACCATGTCTATACTTAGCCTATATCTTACACAGTATACCAACATATTTAATTCATATTATTAAGTATTACTCCTCTGGCTCTTCTGATGTGTATTCTGACTCATTATTATCTCAATTTTAAACTATGAAATAGAAAATTATACCTTATATATGGTTTTTGCACTTTATTTCTTAAACCTCTTCTGCATATATTATCTCATTTGATTCTCATAGTAATGCTGGCTATCAGCAGGGTTCAACTGTGGACTACAGAATCCAGTCTGGTTGATATAAGCAGGAAGAGCATGTTTGGATGCTACTCACGTGGAAGTGACAAAGGCAGGGAGGAAGCCATGAGACCGTTTCAACATAAATCCTACTGTTTCACTGCATGTCACCAACATGTTTGGCTGTTCCATATCAGTGTACCCCTCTCATATTTCCAAACAACAGAAACTGCAACATGTTTGCACCTGTCACGTTAAAGCTCTCCCTTAGAGAAATAACAAAAAGGTCTTAGGTCTTTCATTTTTCCCTAAATGTCATATCTAAAATCTCCTCATGCGATTTGCTTTATTAGTACAGGCTCTCCACCTTAAGTGTAGGTACTGTTCCCTCTTGGAATTCTGAAATTCTGTAACCCCTGGAATGAATTGCATGGCTAATATTACTAACATACCCTACATAAAATAGGGGAAAAGGAGGCAGAAAATGATTTAACATGCCTAAATATATACATGACATAGTTGGGAAGGGAGAAATATGCATCGCTATTAGACTTCTCATTTCTACAAGTGGTTATTACCCATTCTATGGCCCATTTGCCCTAACATAGGCAAAGTTTGTTACCTTGTGTGTTGACCTACACACAGAGTATTGCTGGCAAAGCATGGCAGAGAGGGAAGGTGAAACCAAACCTGAGTAAGTGTATATTCTAGTGAGAATAAATTGTTACCACATTATGATGGAAGGGGTTCAGTGTAATTAGCCTGCTACTGTGTGTCTGGCTTATCCCTCAGGATTTATTGTTGTACTTGGCAAGTTGGATGTGCAGTAGTGTTAGCAGACCGGTTAGCAGTGGTGAGAGGTAGTCTCAGCTGGTGAAGGTTGCCTTTGCCGCTATGATCATTTCGTTTATGATCCCATTGAACAAGCTTTGTATTACTGTGGACTCAAACAAGCAATTACAGGGTGATTTATAATGTCCTCATGGTTGTTGAGAGTCTCCTCTTCTCCAGTAAGAATTCAGATGGGACACAAATGTTTTCTTTTATTCTTTATTCAGGCGATCCACCCACATTCATTTTGCCCAACCGTCCTGTTGCTAGTCCTTGTCCCCTTCCTTCTACATTTGCAATAATCCATCTAAAGCTTGGTTCTCTATGAATCCATTTGGCTTACACTGCCAGTTGTCTTTGCTCCTGAGTTAAGCTGACTGTGAGATGTGCCCCAAAGAGGAGTACTGACCATCTAGCTGAGCCAATATGACCCATATCTCATGCCATCTCTCCTTGGCTAATTGGACCTAAGGCGTATCATATGAAGCTCTGCTTATTTATCAGGGCCTTCTCTGAAGGGAGTTGTAAAGCTCTAGTAGTCTATTTCCAGCCACTACCCATATCATATCAGTCCATCTGAAAGCCAGGCTTAACCTTTTTCTCCTGATTATTTGTCATTCAGACTTTCCCATGAGGCCGTAAGTGTGGGTTGCAGAAAAGATGGCAGGTGTAGCAGGAATAGGAAAAGCAAGAGTATGAGCTTCCTGTTGTTGAAATTTATGTAGTTTCAGGTGCTAGTAACACTTGAGTATGCTACATATGCAACTTTCACTTGAGGGCAAAGTATTCCTGGACATGCCCATCTTTGTGGCTAGTTGAATGAGTCAGTGCCCAGTTCATGATGGGTCCTATGGCCATCTCCTCTCCTGTGGTGGAGGTTTCAAGGTTATCTAAAAGAGGCAGGTGTTTGGTTTCCACAAAGAGCCAGTAGCAAGGCAAGATTTGTTTATCAAAAGGAAAATATCAGTAGTTACTTTAATAAGAGCATGGCTTCAACCCCAAACCTTAGGTCCTTCCACTATTCTATTTTGGTTCCAAGTATCCCAGTCAGCCATAGGTATTTCCATTGGTCACAAGGGCCAAGGGCACAGCTGCTTGTCTTTTATCCCGGACCATATGGAGTGGTTTCTCTCAACCCCACTTAATGCTGGCGGCTTTGTAGGTCACTCAATATATAGACTGGAATAGTACACGAAAAGGTGACATGTGTTGCTTCCAAAATCCGGTGAGATCTACTGAGCATTTGTGCCTCTTTTATGGTGGTGGTGGTGGTGGGTCAAAAATACAACAGCATGTTTTCTCTTTGGAGGAAATATCTCAACATGCCCCAGATCATTGCACCAACAAAAATTTTACTCAGAGCAAGATTCTGATTTTCTCCAGTATTTATGATCTACCCTCTGGCAGATACTTTTCTTACCAGGGTATCCTAGGGTACCTGTTACATCATGTCATCTTGTTCTGTTGGACTCTAAGATGATAAAGGTTCCTGCAGACTGAGTTATCGCACAGAACTGTAGTTGGCATAACACTAATACAGTGTGGTGCAAGTATCCTGCTGCCCTGCCAAGTAGCTTTCTGTTTTCTACTGGGCAAGAAACACACACAAACACACACTCACACACACACACACACACACACACGTTTGTCACATCAGTAGCTGCATACCACATCAAGGAATGCATTGATTTGCTCTAGTAGAGTCCACAAGTATATCAGAAACTGCAGCTGGATTTACTCCTTGATCAAGACTCTGATGATTCACTGTCATTCTCCAATATTGATTTTCTGCGTAGACTTGCCACACACAAAAGGAATTATGAGAGGAATCACCACCCAGCATCTTTCAAGTTTCTGCTGGTGGCATTAATCTTTGTGATTCCCCAAGAAGATGCAGTGTTGGGGTTTTTTTTGGTTGTTGTTTTGTTTTGTTTTGTTTTTTTATTTTGCTATTTTGGCAGGGAATAAAAGCTTAGGAGTTTCTTTTTAGCTGTTCTAATCACAACAGTTCTCATTACATGCATCAAAGTGCAAATATGGGAATTCTGAGCATATATTCTCTTTATAAACTCAGAATCTTTGCAGATAATCATAAGACAAACTCCATTTGTGTTTGTCTCACCCATAAAGCCTTCAGCTTGACCCATAGAACAAAAAGGTATTGACTCCTTTGGGATCACCATTCCCTCAGGGACAATGTCTAATAAATTCTGAAAGGTTTGGTTATTTCCTTTTCTCCAGTATACTGTTGTCCTCACAAGTAGCTAAAGATCTGTGGGAAAGGGTAGAAGGAAGAGTTAAATTACATGATTATGATATTATTGAAGGGTTCTCACTCAAAGACCCAACCTCTTCAGTTTACCGTCTTGGGATGGGACCTAGAAAACAGGCCATGGACACCGGTAGACTTAACCAGACAAGGCCTGTCACTTGACCCACAGAGCAGATAGGAGTTTCTTGGGCTTCTCAACCGCTTTAGTCCGAGAAACCACCTCATTAATTGTCCACTACCAAATATTCCTGTGGTTCAAACCATTACTTTGGCCCCCCTGTTTACTATGTTCACTATGCCCATCTTGCCTCTGGACACTTAGCTCTGCTGCCCCTGCTTTTCCTTACTCTCATTGAAATCAGCCCATTTCAGGGTCAGCATGTGCAGTACTTAGGTACAGTTAAGTGGTGGGTAAGCAGATACACAGTAAATCTCCCTAAGTCTCTATATTTCTACCTCTGTATTTTACTGAGACATTTCTGCCACCTAGATATTCCGAGTTATATTCCAGGGCACTACAATACCACACAGCAGGCACAACGTTTGAGTTACTGTTTTAGGGCCTAGGAGAGTGCCATTTACAAACATTTTGGCAACTCTGATGATTTCCCAGTTGTATACTTCAGATATGTTTGTTAGTAACATAGTATAATACTTAAGAAACAAAAGCTAGTCAAGTAATTTCTCAGAATTCTTTCATGTCTGTTTTCTTATTTCCTCTTAGATAAACTTGTGGGAGAAGTAGGACTAGATTCTTACAGATTAGGATACAGATTCAAAAAAGGTAATTAACTTTTCTGGAGGCAGAACTAAGACTAGATCATATTTGTCTTGTGCTCCTTCGTTACTACACAGTCCTTTGTGGCATGTGGAATGGTGCACAGGCATGTGTGCACACAATGTTCCCACATGCACACCATGCCTCTGTCCAGGGACTACAACTTATAATCATGTTATTGGTCCTGATAACAGCATATTTTATTAAGAAACTCAAATACGACATTTTGTTGTTGTTTAGGTGAATGTAAAATCTGTTTTTTGATAATAGCTACTATAATTGTTATGTATGATTGTGATATTTTTTCTAAAAAATTCTCACCACAAAAAATTACCCAAAATACAACTTATGAAGGAATTTTCAGTCTCATTTTTAATCAGAAAAATATAAGTTAAAGTATCTTTGACAAAGTACTATGTACCAACTATGTGTGCTATTATTTGTGTATAAACACATGAATGCTAAAAACTTACAGTGTAATCGATACATGGAAACTTATCATTGTCTTATATTGAGTAATATTAGTTGGAAATCAATATGGCAGTATGTAGCAAATGTGACAGTTGTAAGAAATTTTATGCTCTATTTAATTATCCATGCCTGCAAATTTACTCCAAGGATATTGGTTAGCAGAAACAAAAAAATATTACGTGCATAAAACATTTTTGTAAGAGACCCCTCCTCTCTTCTCCCCAAGAAACATTTTACAATTTGTTTCATCAAGTATGGAAATCATAATATAGCATGGGAAAATGTTTGATTTATGAAAAAAAAAAACAGTGTACAAAATATGTTACCAAATACGCTGTTGACAGACTCTAGAAGGTTACAAATGAAAATTCTAAGTAACAGGATTATGTGTATGTTTGCATTTTCTTTGTAATATTTGAACTGTTTAGTTTCTATCACTATACAGTATTTCTCCTTAGAGAAAGTGCATTTATTACTGTTTTAATATTTCCATGCCTCCTTGAGTGGGACTTTTGTCTTTTTCTCCTGTCAGGGAGTTTGGAGACTAGAATGTTTGGGTTGCTTTATTGAGGAAGTTCTGCCGGTTGAGGCCCAAACTATGTTGTTCATGCCATTTACACATTAATGTCTAAGGCTGCAATTTTCAACCTTTTTCATCTCATGGCACACATAAACTAAAAGAAGCAGGTATACGTTTGATTCATTCACACCAGACAGCTATTGTTGCTGTGTTGGCTGTTGTCATTTTTTTATTTGACAGTCTAAGGGGAAAGAGGTCCAGTGCCCCTGACTAAATAGTCAAGTATTGCATGTTTTGAAAATTCTTGGGGTGGCACATCAATTAAAAATCTCTGGCCTGAGGTGATTGGTTTGCTGATGATTGTTGGTAAATTATTTTTCCTTGTTTTCCTCCTCAAATAACAAAAAAAGCAGTCGATAAATTTAACAGTAAATATGCCTTTAAAAGCCAGCTTTTTTTTTTTTTAACTATCCATCTTTAAACCATAACATTAGCGAGTTCTCAGTATGATTTAGTGCAGGCCTCAGCTGTTATCTTTTGAGAGGTTTTTGCTGGAGGCTGGAGTTTCCCCACAGCCCTGACCAGGGAGAGGTGGAATGTGGTGCTGACGTCACAGCCGCTCCTGGGAATGTTTTGCATTCCTCTTCCTGGCAGTGGTCAGGTGGCTTCCAGCAAGAATGAAGGACAACAGCTTCCAAAGAAGAAAAAAAGAGAGGAGGAAAAGAACAGTTTATAATCAAACTATTGTGGAGGAGGCACTTTTATTCTGAGCCAAAATTGAAATTAGAATCAGATGTCTTGCATTCTGATGCTGAACGAATGTTAAATACATTTATTAATGACTGTAATAGCCAGGCTCTTTGGCTTTTTATTGAACTTAAATTTTGAAACTCACTTTAAGGATTATGGAAAAACAAATTAAAATATCTGCTACAGAAGTTCTTTTTCTTAAAATATTTACATTTCTATTGTTATTTCTGTATGTTACATTACTAGCCACGTCAAATATTCAAAACAAAATTTAGTAAACTCTTAATATAATAAACATAGCTCTTGCCAAAGTCGTGCAACTCTGCCATAATGTGTGCAACAGAAAGTTGGACAGTAATTGAGTTAAATTTTAAACTTAATTTGTGTTTTCCTTTTTTCTAGCCACTGAAGTATCTTTATTTAAATTTATTATACCAATTTAGCAAATTTGTATGTTTGTGTGTTTTAAAATAAAACATTTTATTCCTTTTTTTACCAGTACCTTTCAGTAGATTTGTACTTATTTTTGATGTGACAGCAGTTACATTAACAACAGTTCTCCAGTTTAAGTGAAATATGTTTGAATACATTCTGTTATACATTGAAATGGAAAGTTGGCTTCATGTTGTAGGTCATGTTGCTGGGAAGGAATTTCCAGCAATGTGGAGAAGTGCTGACTCACAGTGTGTGCAGGACTGATCCAGCTACAGTAGGGCTGGAGAGAGTTTTCTGCGCTCTTGGCTACAGCAAGCAAAATATAACACTGTAATGTACTGTTTTATTTGTAGATGTAAGAGTGGAGGTGGAGGAGAGACTGTTTATATTGCTTGGGATAAGAGCCTTGCTAATAGCTATAAAATTGGTAAAAGTTCCAGAGTTGGGGGTGTGTCTACAGGTGTGTTTTTCTACAGTCTATTAGAATTTGAGAAGAAAGTTGTTTTTGCTATAGTCACCAACTGTTGTTCTCTTCTGCTTCTTGCCCCACTGTGGACCCTGTGGGATAGTGACTAACTGTGGGCCCTGTAATACATTAATCATAGTGGCGCTTGCTTTTAGCATTGGTCCAGAAAAAGTATATGGTATTGCACCTTTTATGTCTGTGATTACAATCTAATAGTAACAACTTGCTAAAAGCTTTTAATATTAGCTGACAGGACTTAAGAGGGAAACTAGGATATGTTGCCTTTAACATGTCTGGCTCTGGCCAGGATATTTTACATTTGCTAAATTGTTTGAATCTGAAGTTACTGTTTGAGATTTCTTTTTCATTCATTTGGTATGGAAATGACTGCTAAGTTGGAAAGATAGGGGCTTCTACAACAAAAATACATCTTCTAAATACATCTTCGGTCTCATAAAGTTAATATATTCCAAGCGTATTCATCCATCAATTCCACAAGCACTTAATAACTGCTCTGTTCCAGACCCATGCTGGGTGCTGAAACGTGGAGGTGTGCTTCTTGTTCTATATTTAACGGGAGGGGAGGGGTTGGAAGACCGGAGCAAGGAATATGTGTCCATAAATATGAATAGCATTCCTTTACAGTTTGCTATGGTAGAAATCTAAGGGTAGAACACTATTTTAAAACTATTTTCTGTTTTTCTTAAAGGTTGGCAAAAGGAAGAACACATGTCCTTCTTTTGAACACAGTCCAATGCAGTGGGAAGTGGCACACTGCTGTAGAGGCTTAACCTGTACCTTAGAAAGTCACTAGCTGTAATTGTCTACTGTGTTCTCCAACTACAAGCACAAAGTCATTTAACTTTCATGTCTATCAGTGGTGTCTTTTGCTAAAGATGGAGAAGAAATCATTGACTTGTTTTGTGGGATGCTCATGAGGAATTATTAACAGAATGGAACTCACATTTCAAAATGCGAGATATCGTTCTTGACAGTTTTAAGTGTATATCCTCTGAACACTAGCAAAGAACCTTGTCAACATCTGGCTGTATTTTTCGTGAGAACCCAATGAATACCAATGGGTGGTAATCATCAGCTGTGATGCCTACTCATTTTAAGAAGGTGATGAAGGACCAGGGCAGTAAGGCCCTGTCACACTGTCCCCAGAGGATCCCTGGGAAGGCTCATAATCCCATTGGGTGGGTAATCTACAAAGTCAAGGGCCAGAGTAATCACATATGTGTTTCTTTAGTAGTACTTACAGGACTTCTATTATGTACATTTATGTGCTTTCTTTCTATTTTTCTTAATTACTTTATTAAATTCTAGGTATTACGTTGTCTATTTTTCTATACATATCTCGTAACTATATATTTAATGTTTGTTGACTAAATAAATGAAGTTGCTCTACCTTAGGCAAAAATGCATTCTTTAATCTATAGTATGCTTATTAAACTACGGTAAAATATCTGTCATAAAATTTACCATTTTAATATTTTTAGGTGTATTCAGTGGCACTAAATTGCATTCATAAGGTAATGCAAGCATCACCACTATCCATTTCCAGAACTTTTTTATCATATCCAAACATAAACTCTAACCATTTGACAATAAGTTTCCATTCTCACCCCACACCCCTTCCCCCAGCTTCTGTTCACCTCTGTTATACTTTATAGCTGTATAAATCTGTAAATTTTAGGTAACTCATATAAGTGGAGTCATACAATACTTGTGTTTTTTGTCTGGCGTGTTTCACTTGATGTAATGTCTTCGAGTTTCATCCATGTTATAGCATATATCAGAATTTCGAAACCTTTTTAAGGCTGACCAAATATCCCATTGTATGCATATACCACACTTTGTTTATCCATTCATCTGTTGATGGACATCTGTGTTGTCTCCACGTTCTGACTCTTGTGAATAATGCTGCTGTGAACGTTGGTGTACAAGTATCTGTCTGAGTCCCTGCTTTTAACTCTTTTGGATATATACCTAGGAGTGAAAATGATAAATCATATGGTAATTCTATGTTTAATTTTTTGAGAAACTGCCATACTGTTTTTCATCCCAGCTGTACCATCTTACATTCCTACCAGCAATGCACAAGGGTTCCAGTTTCTCAGTGTCCTCACCAACACTTGTTATTTTTCCATTTTTTAAATAGCCATCCTAAATGGTGTGAAGTGGTTATTCATCATGGTTTTGATTTACATTTTCTACTCTTTTAAATTCTGAAATATCTCCTTATAAGCAGCCATGATTATCTGGAAAATAAAAGTCTGCAACAAAGATTGGAAGAATTCCTCATCAACCCTTTACTCAATTCCAGCTCTTCCCTTGCTCACAAACAGTAGTTGCTTGATGTGCTTCGTATACCTGTGACCAAGGGCCACCCTTAGAGGCCACTGCTTTCAGTGGGCTTAGAGAAAGAGTGGGTTGTCCTTGTACAACATATTCTCTTTATCTGTATCAAATTCATTAGGTATCCAAGTGATTATGTTCACTTACACTGACTGTAGTTTTAGAAAACTTTTAACCTAAAGGTATAATATATAGGCATTAAATAATTGGAAAAGAAAAGGTTGTGAAATTATTACTGTGTAGTAAGTACATCTTGAACTCATGAAATCTATGAAATGTTTGCTTATTTATCTACTAGTAATTTTGTGGTTTCATTATTTAATGTATCTGAAATATATTTTGGTATACAATATAAGATAGGGATCAACTTTAATGTTTTTCCAAATAATTTTATCATCTTTACTTCCTAAGTAATTTTCCCTCACTGATTTTAAATATTTCTCTTACCACATACTATATTCTGTACTTTATAGGATTTATTTCTTTGCTCCATATTGAACCTTGCCCTAAATTAGTGCCTTAGTTAATTGTGTAAATGAATAATTTATAAATAAATATGCGTGATTGGGGGACATGATCTTTAAAGAATTTTAAAAGAAAGAACATCATTAGTTTCAAAGACAGCAAAGCGGTCAATAAACACAAAGTCTTGACAGATTTTTAAATTTTACCTCTTGGTATTGTATTACCTCTTGCACTTCTCATTATAGCACAAATTCATCTTGGATCCTGGGGGAGGGAGGAGACCTGAACTTACTACACATAATATAATCTTGTTGCATGTACTTTGAGTATGGAGTATCCAGTACTTAATTCTGTTAATTTTCTTTGTCTCTCAGTTTTCCCGAAAAATTCTAAAAAGAAATTTTAGAGTAATATGCCTCATGTAACACAGAGAGTCTAATGTTTTATAAGTAATATATATTTATTGACCACCTAGCTAATTGATGATCCCCTAGCTTGCTAATAATTAATTTAACATGTGTAAGCACTATGGATGGCTCAGGAACCTGTTCATTTCATCTTTTTACTCCCTCTTGAAACTGGTACACATACAGAGTGTTTGATATGAGTCGAACAAAACTTGAATTGTTGAATTTTATGGTTGTATCATGCAAGCTCAAGAAGTCTGGCTCAAGAATGTTTGGTTTATTCATTTTAAAACTTAAGACCAGAATATTTGTATACTAGATTTTTAATTCTTAGTCTCTTAGCCAGTTCCCACCTCTCTCAATCTAACCATTGGTAGCCCAAGATAGTGTGTTAAAGATGGCATGAAAATTCTTAATTTGTTCCTTTAAAAAGAAGCTAATCATATTTAGTGTTATGTGTAGGCTATTTCCTTTAATTCCTAATAAACATAAGGGAGGCATTATTATCTTAAATTGAGATAGGAAATTTGAAGTCAGGGAAATTTAATAAATAGTTAAATGTCCCACCACTAGTGGGATCACAGAGCTGTGTGACGCTGGGCATGTCTGACTCTAGAATCATATTCTTTTCTTCAGAAAAGAATCCCATCTTTTCCATAGACTTATTTTAGTGTTTAGCATACAGGTGACTTGGGAATTCAAGTATTCTTGAGTCTGTAGTGGTCTCTTGATGACCCTGAGGAAATTTAAACATACTGGATGACCAGGCTTAGAGAATTTTGTAGGGACCTGGCTGTAGAACTGTGGTCTTCCTTTTGTGAGTACAGCTTTACATTGTTCCGTAGTGCAATACAGCTTCCGTATAAATGTGGACATGGTCTTGCTCTGCAGAGAAGTAAAGACACTTTGCTTCTTCAGAGGAGAATGCAGTGTGTAGCATTTCAAGAATGAATATTGGATCTAAGTTATCTTCCAGCAGAATTGGGGTGTCTAATCACAGGCAAACCAGGTAGAATACATGTAGGCATCAGAAGCCTGACTTCTTTCTAGAAAGATGACTCCAAGGAAAAGTTGAGGATAACATTATTCAGTTTTACTGTAGCAACATGATTGAAGTTGCCTTGACTAATAAACTAGTAATAATTGTGTTTCACACGTATTCCTTTCCTTACTACTTTCTCCTTAAAAACAAATAATTAAAACCAGAAATTTCTGTCTTGAATATTATGGAATGTATACTGCTGTAAATGAAGAAAACATAGAACCTGCGAGGAGGATTTTAGAAAAAATATCCAGATGTTTTTGTTGTTCTTACAGACTAGAAATCTGTTTCATATTTGGAAGCATTCCAGTTAGTTTTTGTAGATGGAAATTTAATCAAATCAGCAAGATATGACAATATTTTGTATCAATTAAACATGTTCTAAGTTCTTGGAAATGTATGAGCATCAAAACAAGAAATTTTAGCGCTAAAAGGATCTTCTCTTCCTGCTGTGCTCCATTGTTTTAGATTAAGTGTGTACTTTTGCTCTCTGGTTTCTGCAGCATCCGTAATACGTGATGGTATTTACCCACATGTGCCTCCCCTTGCATGGTATCTTTCCCCACATTTGTAAAGAAAGTATTTCAAAGCTCATTTATTTTCCCCATTTCATTGTCAGCATCAGGAAAAGCTGCTGCAGGCGGGGTCAAAGCCATCATGGAAGTGTGAGGGCCTGTGAAGTTAAAAAGAAAAGAGTAATTTTCTGCTGGCCCCGCTGCCAGTGACATTAGGTTGAACACTGTCCCTCTCTACCATTTGGAGAAGTTGGGTAGGATACAACTGCGTTAATATCAAAAATTACAAAATATCACCATGTCGTATATGCACAATATTCTTTTGTTTACTCTTTCAGAAAGATGATTCAAAGGAGAAAGTACTCGTTGAATTTTTAGAACGTGGTTTTAAAATCTATCTTTATATTATGTTTTAATCTTAAAAAGGGCTTTATTTACTGGATGCCCTTGTTTCAGGGTTTTTTTTCTGTGGGTAATAATATTTTGTTTCTGAGAAAGCTCTCTATACTGTATTATTTGTGAAATCTATAATAACCTAATGATGTATCTGCCATATTGTTTTTAAAAACAATTAAAATAAAGACTTAGGGCTTTTTTAAAGCAAGTTGTTCTTTCAGAATTTAAACTATAGTAGTACTTTGGTATGTTTTCACCTAAATTCCACTCTGAGTTTCCTGGTATTTAATTGAAAACATGTTCCATCTTATTTAACCCTAACCAGATCAGTAAGATTGAGGCATTACACAGAGGTGGTCTTTAGTAGGATTCTAGCCACAGATGCCAGTTCTGTGACCAAATAAAGACCAGTGTGGTCTGAGGGCCTGACTTGGGAGCAAGGCACATTTCCACTGTTCATGGAGCTTTGAAGACTCTGTGTGCTTTAGAGGAGAAAACTAACAAAATACAGCGGATCAAAGGTGTAACTTTAATACTGGAGCTGTTTAGACATTACTCAGTATAGCTGCCAATTTAAATAAATTATCTAGGGTCTACTCAATACCGGTTGCAGTCCAGGGGAATGCTGACCTTTTGATTTCAGTGTTAATTTTCCATGTTAGTGATACAGATTACATTTGACCCATGACGTAACTTAGATTGCACCTTGGATTGCCACTCTTTCTCTTTATCACATAGCGCTGTGTAAGGGTGCCTCTCAGCTTTTTCTTTTAATAGTAATAATAGCACTAGCAGGCCGTAGTCTTCTCAACAAGAAGTGCTAGCTTCCTCAGGAAAACAGAAGTGTGATATATGTCATTACATAACCTAGTTTCTCTGGTGTTAAAATTTTAGTATATGAGAGCCATTATGAAGTCTTTGCACAGAATGGTGGGCCCCTCTGTTTTCCTTTCTTTGAGTAAAGAAATGGCATCTTTATCCACACCCCCGTGAGAAAACACAGTGATGGCTAGACTGAGCGTCATGAAGTTTCGAGCACAACTCAGTAGTTTCATTGCTGAACTCCCAGCTCAAGGTTATTTTAGGGATTAGTTCATTGGAATTGAAACCTGCATAGGATTACCAAATAAAATAGAGAGTACCAAAGTAAATTTGAATTTCAGGTAAACTACGAGGTAAATTTACACTAAAAAGCTATTCATCATTTGCTGTGGCTGTTGTGGCTCAATTGGTTGGAGCGTTGTCCCATGGTCAAGGGGTTGCCAGCTTGTTCCCAGTCAAGGTGTGTACGATCCCCAGGCCAGGCGTGAACAGAAGGCACTAGTCGATGCTTCGCTCTCTCCCTTCCTCTCTCTGAAGCAGTGGAGGAATGTCCTCAGGTGAAGATTTAAAAAAAAAGTTACTTGTCATTCATCTGAATTTCACATTTAACTCGTGGCCCTATATTTTATTTGGTAAACCTGGCAACTCTACACCTAAGAATTCGTATAAAATAATTCCAATTTATATAAAATACTATTTCCCCCTTCTTTGGGAATCATCTAAACCTTAAGGTTAGGAAGCCTTTACTTCATAATTACTTTTTCTATGATCTCCTCTCATACATCCAAATTAAAATGTTTGTAAATGACATGTAGTTCATTGTTTCACATTCCTGACAACGATCCCTGTGGGCTTCTATTGGGTTAGCCAAAAAGTCCATTTAGTTTTTTCCATAAAGTAAAAGACAGTTTTCATTTTCACCAATAACTTTGTTGATTTGGGTATTTTGAGTATGTCAGTTATCTCCCACAATTGGCTTCTAGTGGGTAGAGGCCCGGGGTGCTGCTGAACATCCTCCAATAAATAAGAGAGCCCCACAGCAAAGAATTATTTTGCCAAAATGTCAATAATACCAAGAAACTTCACAAACTACTTTGGACATGTTTAATCAGTCACAACACCTTCTCCATACAATGCACAAATCTTTTTCTTTTTCTTTTCTTTCTTCATTTTAGTTGTGTTTTTACCTTTCTTGAAATAATAAAGTATAATATACTGAAAATGTTGCCTATCTTCTTCCGTCTTCACTATTAAAATGACTGCACAAAAACTCACCAATTTTGAAAAGCTTTTTTTTTAATGTAAGCTGATATGACAGCTGTCACAATACATTCTAAAAAAATTGTTTCAAATGAAGTTAAAGACAACTAAGCACTACTAGAGCCATCATATGGAAAAAACTAAATGAACTTTTTGGCAACCCAGTATAATCACAGTATTATTTTGGTAAGACTCACATATGGGCAGCAGGTAGGTGACACCCTTTCCCCATTCCTACCTCCTACGCCCCACCCACTCACTCCCCCACCCTCAGACTGGAACCATGGACTCAGAATTAGCATTTTTCCTTCTCAGAGTGATGTCCCTGGCCAGCTACAGGCACATAAACCTTCTGGCATGTTTCAGGGGGTGGTTGGGCCAAAGAATGTGACTATCCTCATTCTCTCAGGATCTCAGAGAGTTCTCGTATTATTCAAGTGGCCCAGAGAACAAGAGGGGAGTTGATAGTGCATGATGTAAGAGAAGGGTCAGAGATTGGAAGAGAGCAGGGAAAATTAAATGTTTTTAGTATCTTCTAAGACTTTAACAATCAGCATCCAAAGGAGGAAGAGCAGAGCTAACAATTGCTACCAAAGGTGCTGGTTGTGAGAATTCAAACATTTCTTCCATAGCATTGCTAATATCATTGGATAATAAAATTTAGTCTTTTTTGTAGACTTTTTATAGAAGAAAGCTTTTATTTCCAGAGGACTTCATTGAAGGTGTAAAGGCCATGCTGTGAATTAAGGATGACACACCCTATTTTGAATTGGATTTCCTGCTAGTTCTGGTCGGAGGCATTCTTCCCGGACTAGGGTGAATTCAGTTCCAGTGTTTGCTTGTAAAACTGAATCCAGTCATTGTATTTGCAGCTTGGCTTTCTGCCTAGTATTAAAGTACAGAGCAAACTTCAGCTAGTTACTCCCTATGATTCTGTGTCCTTCATGAAGAGCAGGGAAAGGAGAGGGGAAAACCCAGAGGGTGACTGAGTTCATTTACTTACTATGCCAGAGGGCAGCTGTGCACTGCCTTGTCATCACATGATTCTGTGGAGAATCCTGATATTCCAGTTACCGGAATAGGAAACAGCGTTTTAAAACAAAACAAAACAAAACAAAAAACTTGTCTCTCTCGTTATGATTCTAGCTTTAGCACTAGCTGTGGACTAAAACCTCTTGGCTATCAAATACAGGTGAAAAATAGGAGATTTTATGTTTCTCCCTCTTTTCAAAGTTTTGTGTATAAAGAAAGAACTTATATAAGGAGTGTTCACAGGGCAAGAGTATGGCACTGTTGGCTGGTCCAACCTGACTAGTGCCCACTGACTTGGCCTGGATGGAGCCCCAGCTCATGCAGGCCGCCTTCTGGATTTGTGGGTAAGACCTGCAGGGCTCATCCTTCTCCCTGGAATAATAGAAAATACGATTCAGTGGCTCAGTGTAACTCCAAGCACCCCCTTGACAACACCTGACCAAAACTTAGCTGAGTGTGGATTAGAAAGGATTATTTCTTCATTAAATGTGAGGGGATCCAGGTGGATATCCTTAGGCGTAATGTATTTAAAGTGATTCCCCAAAGTTAAACTTAGAACCTCTTAATTTGAAGAAAAGACAAGAAGGGAGGGTGGATCACTGAAGCTCAGTGGCACCATCTTTCCCCGGTGACACTGCAGCATGTGTCTCTCTTGCTGCACTACTTTTATTATTTAATTCTGATCTGGCCCATTGGATTAGATCCAGATGGCCTTTCTTTTAGACTTACTTTTATGTACTTGGAAGAAATTTGAATGTTTAAGTAAATATCAATACATATCTGGTTTATTAGTAACACAGAACTAAGAGTCTGCTGCCTTGCTACTACTTTGCCAGGGGCAAAAAGAAAAGTCAGAATTTAAGACACAGATTTTGTTAACAGGGAAATTACAGTCCTCTTTTGGAGAGAAACCTTAAAACCAGCAAATTGTCATATAGCAAAAGAATGTAAACATAAAAGAAATTAGGTTCCTGCTTGCATGTTTTATGGAGATGGTATATTCAGCTGCCTAATGTTAGAGGAACCACAAGTGCAGGAATAAAGAAGTGGTTGGCGAGATTCCCAAAACTAACCATAGAGTACAGCAGGAATGGTGGCAACTGAATATCCAGGAATGCAAATAAGACAGTGCTTACAGAGGCCGGAACAAAGCAATCAAAAACAGGAGTTCTAATTTCCACTTTTTGGTCGGACATATAAAGAACTTGGAAATCGTCACTCCTAATTTCACAAGAAGGAAAAAAGGCCGAACAAACAAAATCAGCAAATCTTTTAGATCCAATAGAGTTTGGAGGTCATAGGGCACACCTCTTCCCCCAAAATTAGAGAGACAGACAAGAGAAAGCAGTTTCCTGGAGCAGAAACTGAGGGGCAAGAACACGCACTGGAACCAGTACCAGGGAAGAAAAACTTCAGTTGCTGAAGACTTAGTGTGGACAAACCGGACAGTTAAAAACTACAGGGAACCCCAGTCTTAGAACGTCAGTGGCAGTCATGCTTTTGTGAGCTTTATTTCCAGAAGCCCTACCACGTTCTCACAGTGAAGATCAGAGAAATATCCCCTCATGCTTCTAACAGGGAGAATGGTAAAGTAGACATTTTGAAATATACCACGGCGTTCTGTTCTTCTTAACAAGGCCTACCATCAAGAAAAACTAACAAGAGCCTAGCTTATTGAGATTTTATTAGTGCTCAGCTGACCTGAAGGGAAGGGAAATATTCAGCTCCACATGGCTTTAGTCTTCCAGTCTCACCTAAGGAGAAAAAAGTCTGAGAAGCAGTTGTGAAGGTCACAGTCCAGAGGCACAAGCTTACTAAAAGACTGAGACCTAATCACGGAGCTATAGAACACCTCTCCTTTCCCCACCACATCAATAGGGCTCCTGCGTAATAGCAGAGCAATAAAACTGAAAGAACCACGTGTCTCAGAACTTACCTAAGAAGGAGCCTCTAGGGAAGTGCGAAGAAAACAGAGAGACAAAAACACAGACACCAGAGAAAATTTTTGCTCTGACAACTACAGTTATAGCAAACAGTAAGACAGAGTAACTCCTAGTATGATAAACAGAAAACATCATGCTTAAAGCCTGTATTACTTAGTTACTTTAACCCAATATATAACAGCTTGCTTGGGACAAAAAATTACAAGGCATTATAAAAGCCAAAAATTATAGTTTCAAGAAAAACAGTGTAAGTAGTAGAACCAGACTTAGACATTGCAGAGACATTGGAATTAATCAGACTGGGAATTTTTTAAAACTATAATTAAAATACCAGGGACTTTAAAGGAAAAAGTAGACAACATGCAAAATAGATGGGCTCATCAATACAGTGGACATGGCTAAGGAAAGAATCAGTGAGCTTGCAGAAATGTGAATACAAACTTCCAAAAGCGAAATGCAAAGAGGAAAAAAGAATGGGGAAAAAAAGGAACATAATATCCAAGAACTGTGGGGCAATTACAAACAATGTAACACACACGATAGAAATACAAGAGAAGAAAGACAGAAAGGAAAGAAAGAAATACTTGAAAGAAATATTCGTTAGATTGTTCAGAATATAATGACTTAGAATTTTCCAAAATTAATAATAGGCAACAAACTACAGGTCCAGGAAGCTCAGAGAACATCAAGCAGAATAAACTAAACAAAATCTATACATAGGCATATCATATTCAAATGAAGAAAATCCAAGACAGACATACCAGTATATCCTGCAACTTTATTGTATTTGTTTATTGTTTTTAATAGTTGTGTGTGTGTGTAGTATTCAGGATTTTCTATATAAATACTCATGTCACCTGAAAAAAGTGACAGTTTTACTTCTTCATTTCCAATTTGGATGCCATTTCTTTCTTCCTTTTACCTGATGCTCTGGCTGGGACTTCCAGAACTATATTGAATAACAATGATGAGAGTGAACATCCTTGTCTTGTTTCTGATCTTAGAGAAAAATCTTTCAGTTTTTTCCACCATTATGATATTAGCTGAGGGTTCGTCATACATGGCCTTTATTAGGAAAAGAAATGAAAAAAACAATTCCTTTTGCAATTGCAACAAAAAGAATAAAATACCTAGGAATAAACTTAAAAGATGTGAAAGATCTATACACTGAAAACTACAGCATTAAAAGAGATTGAAGAAGACACAAAGAAATAAATATTTCATGTTCATGGATTGTAATAAACAACATAGTTAAAATGGCCATGTTACCCAGAGCAATATACAGACTTAATGCAATTACATCAAAATCCGAGTGACATTTTTAAAGAAATAAAATAATTATCAGATTTGTGTGAAATCACAAAACACCTCAAATAGCCAAAACAATCCTAAGGGAAAAAAACATGAAGCCACAGATATTACACTCCCTGACTCCAAACTATACTGCAGTGACAATAATCAAAACAGCATGGTATTGGCAGGGAAACAGACACACAAATCAATGGAACAGAATTGAGAGCACAGGAATAAATCCACGTGTACATGGGTAAATAATCTTCAACAAAGGTGCCAAAAACATACAATGGAGAAAAGAAAACCTCTTCAAAATAGTGCTGGGAGAGTTGGGAATCCACATGCAAAAGAACGAAACTACGCTGTTGTCTCTGTACACAAGAATTAACACAAAATATATCAAAGACCTAAATATAAGAGCTGAAACAGTAAGTTACTTAGAAGAAAACGGAGGTACTAAAATTATGGACCATGGTCTTAGATAGGATTTTATGAATTTGACCTCAAAGACAAGGAAGGTAAAAGCAAAATAAATGAATGGGAATATTAAACTAAAAAGCTTCTACATAGCAAAAGAAACTGCCAACAAAACAAAAAGGCAACCAATCAAATGGGAGAAGATATTTGCAAACAGCTCTGATAAGGGATTGATATCCAAAATATATAAAGAACTCATACAGTTCAACACCAAACAAACAAAAAATCAAATCACAAAATGGACAGAGGTCCTAAGCAGAAATTTCTCCCAAGAAGACAAACAAATATGTGAAAAGATGCTCAACCTCAGTAGCTATTAGGGAAAAGCAAATCAAAACTACAAAGAAATGCTACCTCAAACCTGTTAGGATGGCAAACATCAACAAAACAAATAAGTGTTGGAGGGATTGAAAATGTTTGTCTGTAAAAATATATGTGCCTCTTTGTTCTTTGCAACATTATTCACAGTGGCCAAGACATGGAAATAGCTGAAGTGTCCCTTCAATAGAAGATTGGATAAAGAAGATGTAGTACATATATATACAGTGGAATACTAATCAGCCTATAGAAAAGATAAAATTTGCAACAACATAGATGAGTCTTGAGAATATTATGCCAAGTGAAATTAAGTCAGAAAAAGTCAAAAACCATATGATTTCACATATTTGTGAGACATAAAAGTGAAATCAACAAGAGAACGAACAAACAAGAACTCACAGACATAGACAGCAGTTTAGTGGTTACCAAAGGGAAAGGGGTGGGGGGAAGGTAGTAAAAAGTAAAGGGGGTCTAATAGATCAGGGGTCCCCAGCCCCACGGCCATAGACCAGTAGCAGTCTGCAGCCTGTTAGGAACTGGGCCTCAAGCAAAGAGTGCCTGAGCTCCACTTCCTGTTACCACCCCCTGCCGGACTCATCTTCCAGGAAACCAATCCGTGGTGCCAAAAAGCCTATGGAGCACTGAAATAGATGGTAACGGAAGGAGATTTGACTATGAGTGGTAAACACACAATGCAATATACAGATAATATGTTACAAGATTGTACACTTGAAACCTATATAATTTTATTAACAATGACACCTCATTAAATTTAATTTTTTTTAAAAAGGAAAACGTCTTGAAAGAAGCCTGAGAAGGAGAGAATCAAGGATAAGAACTGAATCAGACTGTCTTTGGAACCATGCAAGCAGGACGAGGGTGTAATGAAATATTTAAAGTATTGAAAGAAAAAAAAACTAACCAATCTTGAATCCTAATCTAGCAAAAGTAGCCTTCAAAAGGAAAAGATAAAGAGAAATAAATGCTAGCCCAGACAGTAAAATCATAAGGAATTTCCCAACAGTAGAACTGCCTTGTAAGAACTGTTAAATTCTTCAGAAAGATGGAAAATAATACAGGTCAGAAACTATGATCTACATAAAGAAAGGAAGAGCATAGAGAAGGAATAAAGGACGGTTATAGAAAGTATATCTTATTTTTAATTGACCTACAAGATAATTGTGTTCGGAGTAATAGTAGCAACAGTGTATTTTGCAATTTTAGCTTATACATGAGTGAAATGAATGACAGCAGTGTTATAAGGGATTGGAGGGATGAATTGGGAATATTTTGTTATAAAATATGTGCATTATCCATGAAGTGATGCAGTGTTGTGTAAAGTGGATTGAATTATTTGGAAATGTATATCTCAAATTCAAGAGCAAACACTAAAAAAAGTTTTTAAAGCAGACATAATTGATATACTAAGAGAAAAGGAAAATAAAATACCCAATTAAAACCACAAAAAGCAGAGTGTAAGACAATAATAGAAACAAAGAACAAGAGCAATAAATATAAAACAGTAGCTAATGTAGTAAATACTAATCCTAATATATCAGTAATCACTTGAAACAGTGATCTAACTCACCAATTAAAACCCACCTATATGTTGTCTATAAAAAACCTACTTTAAATAAAGACATTAAAACTAAAGAAGATGTTGGTGGAATGTAAACTGGTATAGTCACTATGGAAAATAGTATGGAGGTTCTTCAAACAATTAAAAATAGAACTACTATATGATCCAGCCATCACACTTCTGGGTATTCTTCTGAGGAAACAAAAAATACTAATTTGAAAAGGTATTTCCATCCCCATGTTCATTGAAGCATTATTTACAATCACCATATGTGGAAAACATTCTGAGTATCCATTGATATATGAATCAAAAGGAAGAGCATATATACAAGTCCAGCACAAGTAAGAGCCATCTCAAATTGCTTTATACCTCAGGCAGGGGGTCTGAGCAAAATACAAGTGGGGGCTGATCTTAGCCTGTACCACCCAGGGAACCCCAGAGCCTTCACACCCAGTGGACAGCTACAGACCATGTTGGAACACCACCACCTTGCCCTTCCACAGCTGATCCTCCATGAAGGGCAGTGGTTGGTAGTAATTTATCACAACCAGTCCTTGCAGCTTACTGGCCTGGGTAAATCCTTCCCATTGGTCTGTCAACAGTAACCATGGCTCAAATACAAGAGGAGGGTATGCTCAGCTCACATGAAGGGCACACCTCGCGTAACCAGCTTGGGTGATAAGGGAGGCTGTGCTACTGGACCATACAGGACACCTACAACATTAGGCCACACTACCAAGACATGGAGTCAAGGCAGCTCTACCTAATACATAGAAACAAACATGGGGAGACTGCCAAAATGAGGAGATAAAGAAACACGGCCCAAATGAAAGAACAGACCAAACCTCCAGAAAAAGAACTAAACAAAATGGAGATAAGCAATCTATCAGATGCAGAGTTCAAAACACTGGTTATAAGGATGCCTGAGGAACTTAGGACAGCAGCATAAAAAAGATCTAGTCAGAAATGAAGTCTACACTAATTGAAATAAAGAACAATTCACAGGGAAACAATAGTAGAGTGGATGAAGCCGAGAATCAAATCAATGATTTGGAACATAAGGAAGTAAAAAACAACCAACCAGCACAACAACAAGAAAAAAGAATCCAAAACTAAAAATGAGGATAGTATAAGCAGCCTCTGGGACAGATTCAAAGGGCTGACATTCACATCAAAGGGTTGCCAGAAGGAGAAGAGAAAGAGAAGAAATTGAAAATCTGTTTGAAAAAAATAGTGAAGGAAGACTTCCCTAGTTTGGTAAAGGAAATAGACATGCAAGTCCAGGAAGCACAGAGTCCCAAACAAGATGCAAAGAGGCCCACTCCAAGACGCATCATAATTAAAATAGGTAAAGAGAGAATCTTAAAAGCAGCAAGAGAAAAATCAGTTAGTTACCTACAGGGGAGTTCCCATGATACTGTCAACTGTTTTCTCAAAGAAACTTTGCAGGCTAGAAGGCACTGACAGGAAATATTCAAAGTCATGAAAAGCAGGGACTTACAGCTAAGATTGCTCTGTGCAGCAAAACTATTGTTTAGAACAGAAGGGCAGATAAAGAGCTTCCCAGATAAGAAAAATCTAAAGGACTTTATCATCACTAAACCATTATCAAATGAAACATTAAAAAGAAGATCAAAACCATGAACATTAAAATGGCAGAAAATACGTATCTATCAACAATTGAATCTAAAAAACAAACTAAGCAAGGAGGAAGAGCAAAGAAAGAATCATGGATATGGAGAGCGTTTTGGTAATTGCCAGATGGGAGGGAGGTATGGGGGATTGAGTGAAAAGGTGAGGAGATTAAGAAGTGCAAATGAGTATTTACAGAATAGCCATGGGGATGCAAAGTACAGTATAGGAAATGGAGTAGCCAGAGAACTTACAGGCATGACCCTTGGGGACATGAACAATGGTGCGGGAGACTGCCTAAGGGAGTGGGGGGGTCCTGGGTGGAGGGGGCTAAGGGGGAACAATCAGGGCAACTGTAATAGCATAACCAATATAATATACTTAAAAATAAAGAGGATATATAGTACTAAATATATATGTTTATATATAGGAGGGCATATATATTAAACATATATATTATATATTTTATATGTGTGTGTGTATATATATATTTATATTTATGTTTAAAAAGAATGAAATCCTGGTATTTGCAATGGTATGAATGGACCTCAAAGGCATTATGGTAAGTGAAATAAGTTGGACACAGAAAGTCAAATACTGTATAATCTCACTTACATGTTCAGTCTTTTTAAAAAGCCAAACTTACAACTTTATTGATTTCTGGTCTTTATTTCTTTTCCTCTGCTCGTTTGTATATGTTTAGCTCTTTTTGTAGCTTGTTGAGGCTGGAGCTTAGTTTTTTTTATTGATTTGAAACTTTTCTCAGGCATTCATTTACTGCTATAAAATTTCCTCTCAGCACTGCTTTAGGAATATCCCACCAATTTTGTTTTATAGTATATTGATTTTCATTCAGTAGAGCACAGTTTTCCTTTTTTCTTGAGACTTCCCCTTTGGTTTTCAAATGTTTGGAGATTTTCCTATTTTCCATTAATCAAAAGACAAGAGTAGCTTTTGTCTTAAAACCAAATAATTAATATAAAGTACAGACTAATGGTACATGAAATATATAGATTAAGTAAAATTGATAATTAAATAAACATTAGATCTTTTGTGCACATTAACACAAAGAGGGGAAGAAAATAGAGCAATGTAAATTGTTGATGTTTTACACTATCGGTTTTAGTAAAAATGATGAAAGGACTGATTAAAATTATTTTAAGAAACAGCTGGAAATTTAATCTGTTCATTGAAATGTCCTCACTATCCTCTGTGTTTAAATATCATTACCCAGGTTAAATTATAAATGCATGTGTCCCATAATTTTGATCATTCAGAAACACCAGATTCCTGTCTTCCAGCTCTTGGTCTAAAAAATAATGGATAAATGGTTTCTTCCCCTAAGTCTTAGATGGTCACAATATAATCTAGAGTACTTAAGTAAACAAGTTGTATGATCAGTCTTATTTTTATTATATCTTTGATGTCTACTTTGCTTTTATGACTGTTTTTTGTCCTATATAATGCACTCCTGTGTGTAATGCACACTGATGTTTTTGGCCAAAACTTTCAGGAAAAAAACAACATTTTAATTTTTTAATTCACTGTTTTATTTATTTATATTTAGAAACAAAATCGATTATTGTATTCCAGGATATTATTTTGCATATGGATATCATTATTGCTTTCTGAACTTACACTTTTTTTAACCATATTATTTTCTTTGTTTTTATTAATTCTATATTATCTTTCTTTGGTTTTCACATATTGAATTTTTATTTATTTTTTATTGTTGTTCAAGTACAGTTGTCTCCATTTCCCCCCACCACTCCCCCTTGACCCTACTCATGTGTCTTCCGTACATGTTCCTCGATGACTCCTCCCCCTCTCTCCTCTATTATCCCCCCCACTCTGGTTACTATTAGTTCATTATTTCAATGTCTCTTGTTATATTTTGCTTGCTTGTTTTGTTGATTAGTTTCCACTTATAGGTGAGATCATATGATATCTATCTTTCACCGTCTGTCTTATTTCACTTAGCATAATGCTCTGTAGTTCCATCTATGATGTCACAAAAGGTAGGAGCTCTTTCTTTCTTTCTGCTGCATAGTACTCCATTGTGTAAATGTACCATAGTTTTTTGATCCACTCATTTACCAATGGGCACTTACCAATGGGCTTCCAACACTTGGCTACTGTAAATTGTGCTGCCGTGAGTATTGGGGTGCATAGATTCTTTTGAATTGGTGTTTCAGGGTTCTTAGGAGGACATACAGAAGGCCCAGAGATACATGAAAGGATGCTCAGCATCACCAGCCATCAGAGAGATGCAAATTAAAAGCACAATGTGATACCACTTCACACCACCCAGAATGGCCATCATAAACAAATCAACAAACAACAAGTGCTGGCAAGGATGTGGAGAAAAGGGAACCCTAGTACACTGTTGGTGGGAATGCAGACTGGTGCAACCACTGTGGAAAACAATATGGAATTTCCTCAGAAAACTAAAAATGGAACTGCCTTTTGACCCAGCAATTCTACTGCTGGGATTATACCCTGGAGTTACACTTTTAATGCATAAGCATAACTAAGAGACTTAAAAAAAACATTTATATAGATACGGAATTAGTCCTACCCATGTTTAATGCACATCCTTATTTTTCCCTAAAAATTTGGGCAAAAAAGTACACATTATATGCAGCAAAATGTGGTAATCCCTTTTTCCCACTCTGCACACAGGATCATTCTTTTATTATCCTAAAGCACTGATTTTAGAAATTGTATATTACTCTTAAGGAGATTAGAAAACTTGTTAGAAATGAATCTAGCAATTGCATTCCATTTTGTAAAATAAGCATTCCAGGATGAGAATAACTTTCTGAAGGAACTGAGAAAAATTTATTTCAACATGTATCTGCTGGTTTCTATCATATGCCCAGCACTTACAGCATCCTACGTTATATGAAAAAAATAGATGTGATTCCAGTCCCTCATGTCACTAAAATCTCATTGACAAAACAGGTGTGCCACCAGAGCTTTTAAAACATGCAATACCTATTTAGTTAGGGGCACTGACCTGTTTTCTCATTTTCTTGTTGATGATATAGGCACATTCTACAGAAGGAAGTAGGGAGATGGATACTTGCCTTTAATGATGTTGTCTAATAACTTTCCATTTGGTCCGTCAACAATTTAGCAACATGATATTTTTTTAATTTTATCTTTGTACTGCTGCCAGCTAGAGTATCATTGAACTCAGAGTTCAGTGTGCACACTGCATTTTAATAGAGGTGATAATGGTTGGGATTGGTTGTCAAGGCATGTTTATTCTTTTGGACTTAGTAGCTTCCCCCTTGAAGAGAGACTGCAGCAATTTTCAACCTTTTTCATCTCATGGCTCACATAAGGAAATTGCTAAAATTCAGCAGCATACCAAAAAATATACTTCTGCTGATCTGACAAAAAATAATTTTAATTTTGATTTAGTCAAACCAGGCAGCGATTGTGTTGGCTGTTAAAATTTTTTAATTTGCCAGCCTAAGGAAAAACAGGTCAGTGCCCCTAACTAAATAGGTATTACATGTTTTAAAAGCTCTTGTGACACACCTCTTGAGAATCGCTGGTATATAGCCTTTCTCCTCTCAGTGCACAGCGAGTGAGACAATATTGAAGGATTGGGTATCAAGGCACTCTTTGCATTTGAGTTTTTGCTACATTTGGTATAAATCATAGCAAGAACATGACACTGTCACAGCAAAGCAGGCATGAACACTTGTCATCTATTAAGAATGTTAACAGTACCCTGTCCACCTGAAAGAGTTGTTGTGAGAACTGAATAAAATAACAGAAACAAAATTCTTAGACAAGTAGTGATGGCTCGGGAATTATAATGAGTTTTTATGTGACCCTACACACATGTCTACTTCTTAAAGCGCTGTGAACCATACCCACTCCTGTTACATTACCTGTTGTCAGCCGGGACAGCCATCTATCTTTGCTGAGCCAAAGAGCAGACAGCTAATGAAAACTAATCTGCAGGCCTAGTGACCTCAAGCACAGAGACATGTGATCTGAAGGCAGGATGACCTCAGATGGGTTCTGAGTGGGGGCTGGATGGGTGTGTGTTTTTCTGAGTCACTGCTTTAGCTTGCCATGATTCCCAGCCTGCCTCCACCCACTCTGCCCACCCCTTGGCCTCATTTTCCTGGGGAGATGCTGGGTATGATCTCGTGCTTTAACTGCAGGATGAGCAGCACCTCCCAAGCCAAAAATGTCATCTGAGACATAGATATTTGCACTGAAAAATTCCTGCTTTTTGTTTTCTGGAACACACATGAATTATAGTAGCATATCTGGCCTTTTTATTACTTGAAGAATGAAGGCCTGTGGTTTGTCATAAACGAAAAATGCCTATACTACATGTTGTAATTTAAATTTCTGTGTGAGTGTTTAGGATTACGAGTTGTCAGAAGTAATTATAGTGGGAGGAATAAAGCTTAGTTACTTTAAATTAAATTGCTTGCACGTCCCTTGCTACTTTTTACTTTCCACCCGAAAGAATATACCCCTATACTATGAGTGAGTGGTTTCCCAAAAGTTTCTTTCTTGGGACTTGGACTGCATTTGCCCTAAGAACAGTGATAGAAATCATTGTTCCATTCCCAGGCTAGCTCCCAAAGTCTGTTTTATACTAATGCATTCTAACAGTTCACTGATGGTAGAACTTCAACTCTCCTTTACCACATTTAATACAAGCCCAGATGCTAAGGGTATATATATATATATATCCCCCTGGAGTGGGGAGAATGAGAGGGATGAGGAAAAAGGAGAGAACTCTGGGTGTTTGGGTATAAGCATGTCTCAATAGATTGGAAAAACATTCCTGAACACTGCGACATAAGTCTTTGTATCTTCTTAGAGAAGATACATATTCCTGCCAGCCACTGCTCCTCTGTTCTGAACTTGCCAAATAAAGGACGGTCACAGGAAGATTACAAATAGCAGACAGTGAAGGATAATTTCTTTTGTGCTAATCTGTACAGGTGTTCGGTTATTTCCTAAATTAGAGGCAAGTTGAAAACTGGTTGTACTCTCTTTGATGTATTTATTTCTCATTTTTCAAAACATGATAAGCTGCCTCATTGTTACTGTGTTAAATTATAAATAACTAATGGGCACAAGCTAGAGTAGGATTCGCTCTTCCTGTATAGCCTGAATGTTACACTACATGACCACGTTTTAAATTCTTCATTTATGTTTTTGGCCAACATTTTATAGAGTCATCTCAGTTTGAACACCTCTGGTGTATTACTAAAGACACCTAAGATCTTTTTAGATATGTAACAAACTTTTGAGTTCTTTAATTGGCTTAAGGAAGCCAGTTTTATACTTTACTGCATCTGTTACAGAAAGTACTGTTGTGAGTGCAGTTCTAATACTCTTAAGAACAGACAGAGCTCTTTTCTATAACTTTAATACAAGTGTTTATAGCATACAAATGTAAATAATGTCATGAGCCTTTACATAGCTGCAGTTAAGCACAAGTTATTTTCCCCCAGTGAGGAAAGATCCTGCAATGTCTTAATTCCAGTAAGATACCAGTAGATAATGGGCAAATTAAGGTTACGCTCAGAACTTGTGGATGATTGTTGTCTTTAGAAACCCAGTTTGAATTCCATGTTAACCTTCTAAGAAGCCAGTGAAACATGCACTGGTATATCTTGTGCAGTATCTTACCCTTATCTGTAGACTTTAGTGTCTTTTGTGGTTGCTGCTGACGTGATTTGTTTGAGTCTTTGAGGAATGTTTGCTCATGTTTATTTCTCTAGTTTTTCACTAGTTTATCATGGAGTATTCTTATAAACAATTAGCTGTATAAAACAAAAGGAAAATAAAAGGGGCTTGGGCTTAAAGAGGTGAAAAAGATTCTTAGGTCCCAGCACTTTTTCTAGAAGTCCTCAAGTTAGCTTCTTACAGTTCCATTCTTGGATCTTTGGGTGCCAAGCCACCAAGCTTATCCCTTTCCTTTCCAACTTGCTGCTGTCCTCTTACACCTAGCAGTTCCTTTGGGATTCTCAGTTTCCTGAAAAGCCTCGGTTTCAGCCAACTAGTTCAAACTATATAGGCAGCAGTTTAGCAAAAATCTCCTGGGTTTGCTCAGGGACAAAAGTCCCAGAAACTCAGTGGAATTGCTTTTACATATTTCACCAGGATTACACCATGTTCATATGGCTGTCTGCCAATTACTGATTTTTTTTCCCTACTTTTCTGATTTTCCCTAGTTATCTATAATGGCCTTTTATGACTTTCATAATCAGAAACAAATCTTTTTTTTTTGCTGTACTTCTGTCTTGTCTTTATGTGTAACTTGAGGTAATCAACCTATTCTTAAATCCACAGCTATTCTCACATTATCAGTTTAAGAGTTAGTATCTACACGTGTTTTTCTTCAAAGAAATAAGCATTTCACTTTAAATAATCCCCCAGTCCTTTCTGTAAAATGAGACTGAGTCAGTTCTTTAGCCTAGAGGGTGTCCTTTCTAGGTATTATGTTAGATAGCTTAAGGCAGAGTTAGATCAAACCCAGCTCCTCTATTTCTGACTTTATAATCTTAGTAAATAGCTCTGTCTCCACTTCAGTTTCCTCAACTTTAACCTTGTGAAACTAGCAGCCCCTACTTCTGTAGTAAGGGAGTAATGGTTCATTGAAGCGAAGCACGCAGAGTGTCTAGCAGGATGCCTGACCTGGAACAGGTGCTTCTTAAACATCTTTGCTGTGGTTTTAATGATGGCTGGAACAGTAGTACCTGCATTCCGATCATACTTGAGGTATGCTCCCAGGTTACGCTATAGTCATGGTTGCTTAAGGAGGGGGACACATTCTGAGAAATTCATTGCTAGGTGATTTTGTCATTGTGTGAACATCATAAAGTGCATTTACACAAACCTAGATGGTATACACCTAAGCTATAAAGTATAGCCTGTCGTTCCTAGACTACAAACCTATATAGCATGTTACTGTACTAAATACTGTAGGTAGTTGTAACACAGTGGTAATCGTGTATCTAATATCTAAACATAGAAAAAGATACAGTAAAATATGGTATGGAAGATTTTTTTAAATGGTTCACCAGTGTGACATTTACCATGAATGGAACTTGCAGGATTGGAAGTTGCTTTGAGTGAGTCAGTGAGTGAGTTGTGAGTGAATGTGAAGGCCAAGGACATTACTGTACACCACTGTAGACTTTGAAAACATGTGCAGTTAAGCTACACTAAATTTATTTAAAACATTTTTCTTTAATAATAAATTAATGTTGGCTTACTGTAACTTTTTTACTTTATAAACATTTGATTAAAGACATTGTTCATTCCAACTGCATCACCTAGCTTTCTATCTTCTGAGGAAACCTAGAATATTCATTTAATGTTTATTCTTATTAATTGTCTGTCAGCTAAATTTATTTTCCCCATTTAAAACTGAGTTATATTTTTATAACTAAAGATTCCCTGCTTTTTGTATTTTGTTGCATTGTACATTACAAATACTAAACCAAAGAATAAGAATATATATTAGGTGCATGTACTGTTTTTAAAAAGCACAAACTAAGAATGATAAATTATGAATATAGTTTACTATTTGCTAATTTTAGTGTACTCTTTTCTTATGTATATGTAGGGAAGTCATAGTGATTATGAATTCAATTTGAGTAAAGTTAAAAACCATATGTTTTATGTTAAAGGGTTTTTAAAGTGTATTTTACTGATTTTTCTATTAAGAGTTGTCCCATGTTTTTTCTTCCCTTTATCCCAATCTGCCCGGTACCCCTATTCCCTCTAGCATTCCTGTCCCTTAGTTCATGTCCATGGGCCATACATATAAGTTCTTTGACTTCTCCATTTCCTATACTATTCTTAACTTCCCCCTGTCTATTTTGTGCCTACCATTTATGCTTCTTACTTCCTGTACCTTTTCCCTCATTCTCCCCCTCCTGTCCCTCCCGCACTGATAACCCTCCATGTGATCTCCATTTCTTTGATTCTGTTCCTGTTCTACTTGTTTGCTTAGTTTGTTTTTGTTTTTGTTTGTTAGGCTCAGTTGTTGATAGTTTTGAGTTTGTTGTCATTTTACTGTTCATAGTTTTTGACCTTCTTTTTCTTAGATTAGTCCCTTTCACATTTCATATAATAAGGGCTTAGTGATGATGAACTCCTTTAACTTTACGTTATCTGGGAAGCACTTTATCTGCCCTTCCATTCTAAATGATAGCTTTACTGGATAGAGTAGTCTTGGATGTAAGTCCTTGCCTTTCATGACTTTGAATACTTCTTTACAGCCCCTTCTTGCCTGGAAGGTTTCTTTCAAGAAATCAGCTGATAGTCTTATGGGAACTCCTCTGTAGGTAACTGTCTCCTTTTCTCTTGCTGCTTTTAAAGTTCTCTCCTTATCTTTAATCTTTGGGAATTTAATTATGATGTGTCTTGGTGCATTTCTCTTTGGGTCCAACTTCTTTGGGACCCTCTGAGCTTCCTGGACTTGTATGTATGTTTCCTTCACCAGATTGGGGAAGTTTTCTTTCAGTAGTTTTTCAAATAAGTTTTCAATTTCTTGCTCTTCCTTGTCTTCTTCTGGCACCCCTATGATTGGGATGTTGGGATGTTTAAAGTTGTCCCAGGGGATCCTAAGCCTGTCCTCATTTTTTTGAATTCTTGTTTCTTCATTCTGTTACAGTTGAATGTTTATTTCTTCCTTTTGTTCCGTATTGTTGATTTGAGTCCTGGTCTCCTTCCCTTAACTGTTGGCTCCCTGTATATTTTTCTTTATTTCACTTTGCATAACCTTCACGTCTTCCTTTATTTTGCATCCATACTCAGCCATTTCTGTGAGCACCCTGATTACTGTTGTTTTGAACTCTCCATCTGATAGTTGACTATCTCTTTGTCTTTTACTTTTTTCCTGGAGTTTTGATCATTTCTTTCATTTGGGCCATATTTTTTTGTCTCGTGCACCTGTTATGTTGTAATGGGTTGAACCCTAGGTATTTGCCAGGGCAGAGCAACCCATGTTGGTGCGTTGTAGCACTATATGTGGGGGAGGAGTCAGAGAGGGAACAATGCTGCTTTTTCATCTCTCTCCCCACTTTACGTAATTTCCCCCCGCTTCCCACAATCAAATTACACCCTTCCAGGTGCTACCTTTGTGCTGATTCCCAAGTGGGTGGGTTTGTATACATTCTAGGACCCCCTGAGCTCTCCTGTGAGACTGGTAGTTTCTCCTGCTGCCACAACCCCTACAGGTTTTTACAGCCAGAGGTTTTGAAGCTTTATTTTCCCATGCTGGAATCCTGGGTTGCATGGTCTGTGTTGCTCCGCATTTGTTCCTCCTGGTTTATCCTCTCACAGATGTGGGACCCAGTCTGCCAGCCACTGCCTCCCCCAGCCAGTCTGCCTGCTGCAGTCTTGCCACTCCCGTCCTCCCTGCCTACCCCCGTGGCTGCCCATCGCCACCCTATCTACCAGTCTGGTTGAATGTTTCTTCTTTAACTCCTTGGTTGTCAGACTTCCATACAGTTTGATTTCCTGGCAGTTCTGCTTGTTTTTTGTTTTTAAATTGGTAGTTATCCTTCTTTCAGTTGTGCAAGGAGGTGAAGCATGTCCGCCTATACCTCCATCTTGGCTGGAAGTCCTAAAGTGCTTTTAACTTAATATGGCTGAAGCACTGATATTCTGTATTTACTGTAAAGAGAATTATAAGAGTTTTATTTTTCTGATATTAAAAGTTACTTAGTAAAGCCGTGTTTCCATTTAAAAAAATTAAAAATAATTAATGAAAAGGTTACCTGCCAGATCAACCATCTTTGTTACTTACTATGAATTCCCATATTTCAAAATTAATTTTTTATCAAGATTATGTTTTGAATATTTTTATATAAAATTGAATTCAATATTTTAAAAAGTAGAAGAAAGGGGTGTTAGTAAGCAAACAGTAAAATAGGGAGTGTTAAACTTGATAAGCCAATGATACTAGCATTGTAATAAAGATAAGCAAGGGATTTGAAGTACTTTAAGATGTGCTTCAAATCTGCCTATAAATAAGAGAAAAATGAGAGGAAACTGAGCAAAAACATCAAGAGTGTAATGCTTGAAACTGGAGTGTATTTGTACATTTACCTAATATAGTTACAAGTAGAGCAAGACAGCTATGTTAATGGTTTTTATTTATTTGATGGAATAATCCTGCATGTAGCATGGGCTTGTTCACTTTATCTGAAAGGGTTCAGAGCCCTGGCCTTTGTGGCTCAATTGGTTGGACATCATTCTGCAAAGCGAAGCTTGCTGGTTCAATCCCACTCATGGAACATGCCTGGGTTCGGGTTTAGTCCCTGGTCAGGATGCATTCTGGAGGCAATGTATCATTGCTTCTCTCTCACACTGATGTTTCTTTCCCTTTTTCTCCCTCCCTTCTTTCTAAAGATAAATAAAATTAAATCTTTAAAAGAGATAGTGAGAGAATTCAGAGAAATTGCCCGCTTTCACGTTTGCTTATGTGTGTGTAAATTATGCCCTTTTTGCAGATTAATTACTTGTAATTAGCCATTTGTCCCTACCAGGGAGGCAAAGAACGTTTAGAGTTATCAAAATCAGTGAATTAACTCTCTTATTAAGAGAGGGCTTACATTAAATAAATATTTCTTTTTCTTTTTTTTGCTTGAGCTAAAAAGGATAAATGGACGGTTGAAATAAAATAAATCACTTTATTTTATTTAAATAAAAGCTCATCATTAGAATAGCTTTGAAAGTTGTAACCGTTTTTGCAGGGGAGGGGGAGGGTTTTGTTTTGTTTTCTTTTGTTTTTTATGGCCGAGAAGGCTAAATTAAACCTAGAACACATTGGATTAGCAAAAATGTTTAGTTTTTTCTGTCTAGTGGCTCTAGTGGTTCTTAGTTTTTTTTAACTTCATTCAAAACAGTTTTGTTAGAATGTACTTTGACAGCTGTCATATCAGCATGAGTTTAAAAAAACCTTATCAAAATTGTTGAATTTTTGTGTAGCCATTTTAATATTGAAGATGGAAGAAAATGCACATTTTCAACATATTATGTTTTATTTCAAGAAAGGTAAAAATGCAACTGAATGCAAAAAAAGGTTTGTGCAGTGTATGAATAAGGTGCTGTGACCAATCAAACATGTCAAAAGTAGTTTCCAAAGTTTCTTGGTACTATTAACATTTTGACCAAATAATTCTTTGCTGTGGGGCTGTCTTGTGCATTGGAAGATGTTCAGCAGCACCCGTGAACCTCTAACCACTAGAAACCAATAGCGGAAGATAGCTGACATATTCAAAATATCCAAATTAATAAAGCTATTGCTGAAAGTGAAAAATGTGTCTTTTATTTTATGGAGGAAACTAAACGGACTTTTGGCCAACACAATACTATATGAAGTCATATTAAGCATTTTATCTTTGAGCAGGGAGATTTACATAACAAAAAATTTGCATAAAGCCCAAATTTATGTTTGCATAGCTAGGACTGATAACTTGGATAGAAATTAGATATTGATCATTATTGTTACTATATTAGGTGCCTTTTTTTTTTTAAAGGGAAATCTTTGAGACTAGTACCCTCACAAGCTTAAGTCAGCCATGGTTATTTGGGGGGATGTTTTGTTTAGAATGAGTAATATTACAGAACTTTCCTTATATTTTTCAATTAAACTTTTTATTTTGAGATAACTATAGATTTACATGTAGTTGTAAGAAATAATGTAGAGAGATCATTGGTATCCTTTTTACCCAGTTTCCCCCAGTGTCAACAACTTCAACATCTTGTAAAATTATAGTACAATATCACAACCAAGGTATTAACATTGATAATGTCAAGATACAAAATTATTCTATCTGCACAAGATCACTCATGTTGCACTTTTATAAATATATCAACTTCCCTCCCTTCCCCTCTATCCTCCTATCCTTAAACCCTAGCAAGTAATATGTTCTTCATGTTTTTAGAGAAAAAAATTTTTTAACTCAGCATGATCCCCTAGAGATTAATCCACATTGTTGTGTGTATCAATAGTTCATTCCTTTTTTATTGCTGACTAGATTCTGTGGTAGGCATTCAACAGTTTTTTTTACTACTCACTCATTGATGTTGTGTAGGTTGTTTCTAGTTTGGGTCTTTTATGAATAAAGCTGCTATGAACATTCCTATGTAGGTTTTGGTATAAACATAAATTTGCATCTCTCTGGGATAATGCCCAGGAGTGCAGTGGGTTGTATGGTAAGTTACATGTTTAGTTGTTTGTTTGTTTGTTAAACTGCCAAACTTCTCCACAGTGGCTGCTCATTTCTCACCAGTGAGTGACCCAGTTTCTCTACATCTTCACTAGCATTTGGAGGTGTTTCTATGTTCCATTTTAGTCATTTTGGTAGTGTAGAGGTACCTCATTGTGGTTTTAATGTGTATTTTCTTAATACCCAATGATGCTGAACATCATTGCATGTGCTAATTTGCCATTCATATGTATCTTCAGTGATTGTTCATAACTATTGTCCATGTTCTAATTTGGATTGTTCATTTCTTTTTCAGTCTTCAGAGTTCTTTACTATATTCTTGATCCTAGTCCATTCTTGTATATGTGGTTTTCAAATATTTTCCCTGTGTATTTTGCCTTTTCCTGCTCTTAACAGCATCTTTTTCATAGAAAATTTTCTTTTTAGTTTCGATGAAATCCAATTTATCAAATTTTTTTCTTTTATGAGTAAAATTTTTAATCTCAAGTTTAAGTATTCTGTGCTAAGCCCTGATACTGAAGATTTTCAGGGCTGTTTTTTTTCCTAAAAGTCTTATGGCTTCATAGTTTATATTTACATATTCAATTGTTCCAGCAAGGTGTAATTGGTAAATAAAAGTTCTATATATTATATATACATATATATATGTATATATTCACCATACATAGTTACCTTTTTGTGCATGGGTTGAGAACACTCAAAATCTACTCTCTTAGCAAAGTTCAACTGTCCAATATAGTATTCTTAGCTATAGTCACCATGCTGTACATTAAATCTTCAGAACTTACTCATTTAATAACTGAAAGTTTATACCATTTAACAAACATCTCCCAATTTCCCTCACCCATAGTCCCTGACAACCACAGTTCTACCCTTGCTTCTAGTTCTACTTTTGTAGATTCCACATATAAGTGAGATTATATAGTATTTATCTTTCTGCGTCAGGTTTATTTTCACTTAGCATGTCTACCAGGTTTATCCATATCCATGCTATCACAAATAGCTGATTACCTTCTTTTTATGGCTAAATAATATCCCATTTTGTGAGTGTATATGTATCATTTTCTTTATCCATTCACCTGTCAACAGTTAGATGTTGTTTCCATATCTCGGCCATTGTGATTAATGTTGCAGTGAATGTGGGAATGCAGATCTCTTTGAGATACTGATTTCGTTGCCTTTGGATATACATTCAGAAGTGGGATTACTGGAACCTATGGCAGTTGTGTTTTAAATTTTTCGATCAAGATCTGTACTGCACCAGTTTGCATTCACATCAAAAGTGTACAAGGCTTCCCTTTTCTTCATACCTCAAAAACACTTATTTCTTATCTCTTTGATAATAACCATTATAACAAGTGGGAGCTGATATTTCACGGTGGTTTTCATTTGCATTTCCCTGATGATTACGTGTTGAACACATTTTCATATACCTGTTGGCCATTTGTATGTCTTTTTTGGAAGTATATCTCTTCAGATCCTCTGCCTGTTTTTTAATCAGGTTATTTGGGGTTTTTTTGCTATTAAGTTGTAGTCCTTATATATTAGGGATATTAATCCCTTATCAGAATGTGGTTTGCAAACCTGGCTGGAGCTGGGCCATAGACGGATTGAGGATCTACAGCTGGAATTGAGGTCAGCAGGACTGTTACCTACGGGACAAGGGGATGTGGCTCCTCCTAGGTCTCCTGGCAGATGGTGCTGGTGGCAGGACCAAGTCCAAATGGGGCCTGAAGCCCAGTTGAAAGGGGATGAGACTGGTTTCAAGGTCTACAGCCAGTATCGCAGTTGGCATGTCTGCCACCTAGGCATATACCTGCATCCTGAAAATGGCTTTTCTCAGTCTGAGGCTCCACCAGGGTTTTGCAGTCTTCGACCTGAATCCCATGCTCCCACAAAGGTGTGTTAGGCCGTGGATGACTGCCAAATTGTTGTTGGTATTGGGGAATGGGAGCAGGGACCTCCTGTTTTGCCATCTTGTGATATCTCACATAAGCTTATGCGTATCTGCAGAAAATCTTGCTGGGATTTTGGTAGGAATTACTTTAAATCTATGTATTCATTTGGGGAGAATGGGCATTTTTATGACATTGACTCTTTTAGTCAATAAATATTGCATGTTTCTCTGTTTGTTAAGATCTTTGATTTATTTCATCAGTGTTTTGTAGCTTCAGCATATAAGGCATGTGCATGTTGTGTGAGATTTATATCAAAGGTTTTTTAAGTTCTTTGCAATTATAAATTATTTAGATTTTTAGTTTTGGTGTTCACATGTTCATTGATAGTATATAGAAATACATTGAACTTTTATGTTTTGTTATGACCTTGCTGAACTCAGTTACTTGTTTTAGGCATTATTTTGTCGATTCCTTGTAATTTTCTATATGAGCAATCATGTCATATGCTGATATTCCGTCTAGTTGTTCTGTGAAATATTGAGAGAGGGGTTTTGTAGTCTATAACTTTAATTGTGTATTTGTTGGTTTATCCATCCAGTTTCATTAATTATTGCTTCACGTATTTTGAATCTTTTTTTTCTTTTTTTTTTTTTTGGTGCATAAACATTTAAGATTTCTATGTTGTCTTGGTGGACTGACCTTACCATCATTATTTAATGGCCCTCTGTGTCTCTGATAATTTTCTTTGCTCTGAATCCTGCTTCATGTAGTATTGGTATTCCTTCTCCACTGTATTTGTGTTAACGTTCACATGGTCTATTTTTCCCATCCTATACTTTCATCCTACCTGTATCTTTATATTTAAAGCGAATTTCTTGTAGGTAGCATTTGGATGGATCCTGTTTTATAATCCACTCTGCCAGTCCGTCTTTATTTAAACCATTTACACTTAATGCAAGTACTGGTATATTAGGGCTAAATCTACCGTTTTATTTTTTATTTTCTCTGTGTTGTTCTCTCTGTGTTCCTTTCTCTGTCTTCTTTTTTTGGCTTCATGTGGTTTACCTGAGGATTTTTTAGAATTTCATTTTGATACACCCCTGTTTTTGTACATAACTCTTCTTATAGCTATTTTATTGGTTTCTCTAGGCATTACATTTTATACATAGAACTTTGTCTACTGGGCCAACATTTTGCCACTTTGTGTAGAAATCGTACTTCTTATATCCCGTTACTGTCCTCATTTATAATAATCATTGTCTTAAATATTTTGTGTAAACATACTTAAAACCATATTAGTGTTACAGTTTTGCCTCAAATCCAAAAATTTTTTTCAAAACTCAACAGAAATAGAAAAGCCTATTGTACTTACCTATATTTTCCACTTACATTTCTTCCCACAGATCTTGAGGTTCTGTTCGTGGTTTTTTCAGTCTGTGTTTTCTTTGTTCATATTGGCAAATGCCTATTATTTTACCTTCAAGTTTGCTGATTCTTCTCTCTGTCCCCTCCATCCTACTACTGAACACATCAACTGAGTTTTTAATTTTTATTACTGTATTTCTTAGTTCTGAAATTTCCATTAAAAATATTTCTTTGTCAAGGATGTATATTTGTTTGCTGGGACTTTCTAGTTTTCTGTCTTGTTTACATTTGTAATTATTCATTGAAGCATGTTTATAATAGCTGCTATAGAACCTTCGATAATTCCAACGTGTGTCATCTCAGCATTGTCATTTAGTTCAGATTTTTTTTGCTGGTTCTCAGTATAACAAGTGATTTTTTTATGGCAACAAGTACATTTTGAACATTATGACATGAGACTTTGGGTCTTATTTAATCTAGGTAAATGGCTTTGTCTGGCAGTGCCCGGAGAGGAGAATTGGCAATGGGGCTTGTTATTGCCACGTGGAGGTAGAAGTTCAGATTTCCCACTTGACCTCCATTGATACCTGAGTGGGGAAAGAACTCCTTGTTTTGCTGGGCAGGTGTGAGTTCCAGCTTCCTGCTTGGTTTCCACTGACATCACCGGAGGAAGACTGGAAAGTAGAAGGTGGCCTCAGTGCGCTGGGAGGCGGTGAAAGTCCTGACATTCTGCGAGGCCCGTTCTGACCTTGTGCTAGAGGGTTACTAAAGTCAAGTGGCGGTGGGAGTCCAGGCCCCCCATGTGGTCTCCATTGTCATGGTGTGTATGTGGAGGGACTCACTACAAGCCCAGAGATGAAAACCCCCAAAATCCTATTCCTCCTTTCTCACACCACCCCCCGCAACTGAGCTATAGAGACCCCTCATTATGACCTGATGAAGGCGGAAGTCTGGGCCTCCCCATTCACCCTCTGCTGTTGTGCATGATGGTGGGTAACAGTTTTTCTGCGATATTAACCTAGAGTAGAGCAGTTTTTCTAAGTTTTCTGTCTCACTAGGCTGCCCCTTCCCTAGTCCTGTGGTTGAAGAGAATAAGTTTTTGTAGGGGCTTTTTATTTTGGTCTGTACTCAGTGCTGTTTCCAGGCTCTCAGGCTCTTCAGTTCCAAGTCTGGCTATAAGAGGCAAAGAGAAAACCCAGGAACTCACCACTTTTGTTCCTTAAGTCCCAAGGACATTAGGTCCTAGCTGGTCTGCCTTCTCTCCACCTTTCAGTGTCTTCCTATATTTAGTTTATGCATAATGTCAGGCATTTTAGTTGTACTTAATGAAAGAAATAGGAGAAAGCATGTTTAGTCCATCTTCTGAAGTGGAAGTCATAATTTTTTTTCTTAATGTGAAGCAGCACTACTTGTTTTGAGGCATCAGTGTTAGTCTTCTCAAATCAGATGTCTCAGAGGAACCAGGGAGATATGTCTGGGATATTACCAGGCTACTTTTCTACTTAAATATGAGGCATTTCAGTGACGGCGGCCCATCTGAAAGCATTCCTTAGGCATTTGATATCAAATTATTTGAAGCATTAGAGCTGTCTGAATGTATGAAGGTTTTACTTGTAAATAGCATTTATTTTAATGGATAATTCTTTGAGTCTGTTGATAGTCTTTGCACACTCCTGCATTTCACCCTGGGGCATCCTAAGAAGGCCACCATCAACCAGAGTAGGAGGACCTGAGGGCGCTCAAGCCCAGGCAGTTAGATGGCCTTCTCTCATTAGCCCCTCTCCCGACGCAGAAGTTTCACTGGAAAAGTAAAAGGGGATCCATCGACAGTCACTATTGAGCATGTAGGGGCAGCTGTCACTTGGTGGGCTGGCTTGATTTTATCTGCCCACAGCAGGCAAGTCATTGCTCTTTGTATTCCTAATTTAGCAAGAACATGAGGGGAATCCAGCTTCGCCAATAAACTGTTATATTTTTTTATCCCCTTCCAGGCAAAAGCTTATTATCCCCAATGGAAGTTGCCCTGTTATTCTGAATACTTACTTTTGTCAGAAAGTTGTTGCTAAAGAAGATTCAAGAACAACACATAAAGTGCAGAGTTGGAACACACCCCTTCCAAGAAGAAACATCACTTTGGCCCAGATGTTTAGATTTAATTGTCTAACAAATAATTCACCTGAAAGCCAGGTAAACTTTCATTGGCTTAGACATTTTATGCTTTGTAGTAATACTGGATTTGAAAGGGTTATAAATGAAGATATTTACCTTTGGTCTTCCTTCAGATATTCAGCAAATACATAGGCAAGAACATCTTGTTATTGGTATGCCTAAAGAAATTGTGGCTCAGCTCAGTATGTAGTTACGGTATTTTTATGGTACTTCATCTTTTTAATGATGTATTTTTAATCTTCATTCTAATTTATTAAAATACATGTGTTCATTTTTCTCTTATAATTGTCTAAGAATTCTGTTTAAGCCCTCTTTTATTATTAAAAAATTACATTTTTCTTTTTCACAATATCTGTATCCCTTGGGATAAAAAGAGCTGCATAAACTTGAGATTATAAACTGGAAATGTTTTTTTGGAATTTTCTTGGCCCTGAGTCATGATTATCTGCCAAGAGGGATTTAGAGAACCACTAAATTTCACTTGGAATGGGCTTGAAGTGCATTCCTGGGACCCCTCCAAGGTCCGTGGCTCCCAGTGCACCTGCCTCAGGTTGCCAAGTTACCTGAATCAGCACTGAATGGAATGCTGAGACTGACTGACAACATGAGGGAACATAAAGATAGAAAAGCAGACAAACTTTCATCTTGTTTTGTATATGTGTAATCAAGCAGAGTCTCCCTTTAACTATCAAAAGAGTGTCTGGAGGGAATTATGTGAAAGGGTTCTCTAACCAGTTTAATTGTACCAGATTTAAAATATGGCTCAGAGTATATTACAACGTCAAATTCATGAGATATGTTTTCATCAGCAATGATGATGAAGTCACAGGATAGCATAGTAGTTGAGGGTATGGACTTTGAAACCAGGTGTTTTAGTTCAGTCTTGCCTCAGCCACTTTCTTTTAGGTGACCTTGGGCAAGATATTTAATTTCTCTGTGTCTCAATATTCTTATCTGTAAAATGGTAATAATGATATAATCTACCTCCTTGGCTTGTTGTAAAAGTAAATGTATTTGTTAAGTAAGGACGATATGTAAAGAAAATACCTGCCCTGGCTGGTGTGGCTCAGTGGATTGAGCGCTGGCCTGTGAACCAAACGTCTCTGGTTCAATTCCCGGTCAGGGTATATGCCTCGGTTGTGGGCCAGGTCCCTGGTTGGGGGTCAGGTCCCTGGTTGGGGGTGTGCAAGAGGCAACAGATCAATGTATCTCTCACACATTAATGTTTCTCTCTCTCTGTTTCTCCCTCCCTTCCCTTCTCTCTAAAAATAAATAAATAAAATCTTTTAAAAAAAGAGAGAAGTACCTGAAATGTAGAAAGTATTCTAGAGGTGTTGTTTCCTTATTATATTTAATATCATAAATGACTGTTGGGATGCTACATGAACAAGCACATAGCAAGTACTTAATATTAAACCCTAGTCACTCTTTAATTTTGTTTTTAAGTTCTTCCTGTTGGGATTGTTACCTCATAAAAGAAGAAATTTCTAGATGACCATGAGATATTTTAGTAATAGGACTTTCTACATGTTTTCAAAGTCCCAATATGGTCTGTGTTTCCATTGATAAGAAACACTCCATTGTTTCCGTGTTACTGGCTCACCTTGCCCTCCTTGGCAGTTCTAGTTACCTGGCAGACATAGAGGTTCTTGTTGTTTTTTTAAATATTTATCAGTTTGTATTTTATATATATTTTTCCTTTAGTGTTCTGCATTTACATCAGATGATTGCCTTTGAATATCGTTATTTGTATATAGTGTGCCATCAGGAGCCAGACTGAAATTGTTCCTTTTCATGTCTTGGCCAGGTTATGAGTAGTAGCCTCACTGCCATGAGGACAGACTGGACCCACAGGCATAAGGAAGCAAAACAGTACTTTTCATCTCAAGCGCCCCTGAGAGATTCTCTCCTGGATACAGTAGAAAGCCAAGGAGCCACCACATGGTCAGGAGTTAGAGTCCCAGTGGTTGTGCAGAGAGTCTACTCTCTTCCCTGCAGGTCTCAGCAGGGAGGTGGCTCAGCTGCTGCCCCCATCTCAGACCCAGCTAAAGTTCGGTAAGTAACAAAACACCGGCATGGGGGTGCCTAGAGTGACGTAGGGAAAGGAGGGGCTCTTCCAGGATCAATTTCTTGGCTGCGTTCACCATGTATATTTTTGTTTGTTTCTTGCATCAAAATTTGGGACCATGGTGTGACAAAGGATTCTGTCTATTTATATCAAAAGTCCTACTAAAATAATTTAATTCATTACATTTACTTTTACCTTTAATGGTTCATGTTATTGCGAGTAATACAAATATAATAAGAAATACTGGTATTGTTATAGAAAAGGCAAGCCATGATTATCATACCTAAAAAGACCACTCACTGTATTATCTATCAAGTTTTACATTTCTTAAAAACATGAGTAAATAAATGGCAGTTAGTAAATCTGTAAATTAGCTTTTCAAAAGAGTGCTGTTTTAACCTATATCAGCACTACTGATAGAACTTTCTTAAATGATGTAAATGTTGTTTACCTGCACTATCCAGTGAGGTAGCCAATGACTACATATGGTTATAGAGCTCTTGAACTATGGCTAGTAGGACTGAGGAACTAAATTTTAAATTTTATTTATTTTAAGTGGCTCCATGTGGCTAGCGGCTAACTTGTTAGATAGCGCAGCTAGAGGAATGCACACATGAACAAAGGCCAAACATGTGATTCGAAGTACTTTGCTCATGTGAACTTAGAGAGCAGTGTCCTCTTTTCTCCTCAGATATAGGCCGTTCGTGGTTTCACATTTTTTAAAATAACTAGAGACACATTGTTGACTGGATGATTTATTTGTGTCAGAGGCTTGGTATAATCATTTGAGGTTGTCTTTCTATGTTAAGTTGCCCTCAGAGCAGTAATACGGATTTACAGCAGAATATAAATTGCAAGTATAGGCACCAGTTTACCTACTCTTAATAAGAAAATGTACTGTAGAAATAATAATTAATAATCATTCAATTTTTTATCATTTTAACCACTATATTTTTGTGTTGTTTTTGAGTTTTCTTTTCTTTCTTTTTTTTCTTTTTTCTTTTTGCTCAATCCCTCTACACTCCCCCAGCAGCACCCCTCCCTGACAACTGTCCTCCTGTTCTCTATGTGTCTGTCACTATTTTGCTTCTTAGTTCATTTTGCTCCTTAGATTCCTCGTATTAGTAAAAGCATATTATACTTGTTTCTCTCTGACTGGCTTATATCACTTAGCATAATGTTCTCCAGATCCATCCGTGCTGTTGCAAAGGATACGGTTTCCTTCTTTTTTACAGCTGAATAGTATTCCAATGTAAATGTACCACAGCTTTTTTATTCACTCATCTATTGATGGATACTTGAGCTGCTTGTAAATATTGGCAATTATAAATAACACTGCAGTGAACCTAGGGGTGCATGTATTCTTTTGAATTAGTGTTTTGGGTTTCTTCAGATACATTCCCAGAAGTAGAATCTCTGGGTCATAAGGCTGTTCCATTTTTACTTTTGAGGGGTAGCTCCATACTGTTCTCCAGTGGGTGCACCAATCTGCATTTCCACCAGTAGTGCAAAAGGGTCCCCTTTTCTCTACATCCTCACCAGCACTTGTTTGTTGATTTATTGATGACAGCCATTCAGACAGGTATGAGGAGATATCCCAGTGTGGTTTTAATTTGCATCCTTCTGATGATTAGTATCTTACATGATGCATTGAGCATCTTTTCATAAGCCTGTTGGCGATCTGTATGCCCTCTTTGAAGAAGTGTCTATTCAGGTCCTTTTTACCCATTTTTTAATGGGATTGTTTGTTATTTTGGTGTTGCTTTATAAGATCTTTATAAATTGTGGATTTTAACCCCTTATCATATATTGGAGAATATATTCTCCCATTGACTGGGATGTCTTTTCATTTTTTTGATGATTTCCTTTAGTGTGCAAAACTCATTTTAATTTGATGTAATCACATTTGTTTTTCTTTTGTTTCCCTTGCCCAATGAGATATATCAGAAAAAAATATTGCTACAAGAAAAGTCCGAGATTTTACTATTTTGTCTTCTAGGATTATTTATGATTTTGAGTCTAACATTTAAGTCTTTAATCCACTTGGAATTTATTTCTATGTATGGTGTAAGAAGGTGGTCTAGCTTCATTTTTTGCACATATCTATCCAGTTTTCCTAACACCATTTATTGAATAGACTGTCTTTACTCCATTGTATGGTCTTGCATCCTTTGTCAAATATTAACTGACTATTAAGGCGTGGGTTAATTCTAGGCTCTCTATTCCATTGATCTGCATGTCTGTTCTTATGCCAGTGCCATGCTGTTTTTATTATGATAGTTTTGTAGTATAGTTTAATATCAGGTGACATGATTCGTTCTTTGTTCTTCTTTCTCAAGATCACTGTTCCTATTATGGGTATTTTGTGTTTCCATATAAATTTTTGGAATATTCTAGTTCTGTGAAATATACCATTGGTATCTTGATAGGAATAGCATTGAATCTGTAGATTGTTTTGGGTAGAATGGACATTTTAATGATGTTAATTCTTCCTATCCATGAACATGATGTATGTGCTTCCACTTATTTGTATCTCCTTCAGTTTTTTTCTTCAGTGTCTTATAATTTTCGGAGTACAGGTCTTTTACATCCTTTCTTAGTTTCCCTTTCTGATAGTTCATTATTGGTATATAAAAGTGGAACTGATTTCTGGATATTTACTTTATATCCTGACACATTCCTGAATTGACTTTTTGGTTCTAGTAATTTTTTGGTGGAATCTTTAGGGTTCTTTATATACCGTTTCATGTCATCTGCAAATTACCATTTTACTTCTTCCTTTCTAGTTTGGATGCCTTTTATTTCTTCTTGTGTCTGATTGCTGTGGCTAGGCCTTCCAGTACCATGTTTAATAAGATTGGTGAAAGTGGAAATTTCTGTCTTACTCCTGATCATAAAGGAAATGCTTGTACTATTTGCCCATTGAGTATGATGTTGTATGTAGGTTTGTCTTACATGACCTTTATTATGTTGATGTATGTTCCCTCTGTTTCTACTTTGCTCAGAGTTTCTATCATATACGGTGCTGGATTTTATCAAATGCTTTTTCTGCATCTATTAATATGATCATGTGATTTTTATCTTTCATTTTGTTTATGTGCCGTATCACATTTTTGATTTGCAGATGCTCTACCAACCTTGCATCCCCAGAATAAATCCCACTTGATCATGGTGTGCAATCTTTTTAACGTGTTGCTGGGTCCAGTTTGCTAATATTTGCTGAGGATTTTTGTATCTGTGTTCATTAGGGATACTGGCCTATAATTTCCCTTTTTTGTAGTGTCTTTATTTGGTAGTTGAATTACGATAATCCTGTACTCACGAAATGAGCTGGGGAGCCTTCCCTTCTCTCGAATTTTTAGGAAGTTTGGGAAGGTAGGTATTAGTTATTTTTTGAATGTTTGGTAAAATTCATCTGTGAAGTCATCTGGTCCAGGACTCTGGTTTGTTTTTGGTTACTTGGGAGTTTTTGATAACTGCTTCAGTTTCACCTGTTGTAATTTGTGTGTTCAAATTATCTGATGTTCCTGATTCAGTTTTGGAAGATTGTATGTTTCTAGGAATTTATCCATTGTATCCAGATTGTCCAATTTGTTGACATGTAATTTTGTTCATAGTATTTTCTTGCAAACCTTGCTAATTCTTTGGTGTCAGTTGTTATTTTCCCTTTTTCATTTCTGATTTTATTTATTTGGGTCCACTCTCTTTTTTTTCTTCATGAATCTGGTTAAATGTTTGTCAATCTTGTTTATCTTTTCAAGCAACCAGCACTTGGTTTTATTGTTTTTTTATGTTTATTAGACTCTACTTTCTTTGTTTCTGCTCTGTTCTTTATTGCCCTCATTTTTCTTACTTTGGGCTTTGTTTGTTGTTGTTTTTCAGGTTCCTTTAACTGTAAAGCTATACTGTTTATTTGAGATTTTTCTAGTTTATTGAGATAGGCCTGTAATGCTATGAATTTCTCTCTTAGGACTACTTTCACTTGTCCCTTGGATTTTAAGTTGTGTTCTCATTTTCATTTGTTTCAAAGTATCTTTTGGTTTCTTTCTTGATCTCATTCTTAATCCATTCATTGTTTAATAACATGTTATTTAGCCTCCATGATTGTGTGTTTTTCAGTTTTTTCTGGTGATTGATTTCTAGTCTCATGCCATTATGGTCAGAAAAGATGCTTGACATGATTTCAGTCTTCTTAAATTTATTGAGACTTGTTTTGTGGTCTATCCTAGAAACTGTTCCATGTGCACTTGAAAAGAATGTATATTCTCCTGCTTTGGGGTGAAGTGCTCTGAAGATAGTCAATTAAATCCATCTATTCTAGTATGTCATTTAAGACCGCCATTTCTTTGTTGATTTTCTGCCTGGAAGATCTGTCCATTGATGTCAGTGGGGTGTTAAAATCCCCTGCTGTTACTGTATTACTGTTGATCTCTCCATTTATGTCCATCAAGATTTGCTTTATATATTTAGGTGCTCCTATGTCAGGGTTATATCCTCTTGTTCGATTGCTTTCTTTATCATTATTTAGAGTCTTTGTTTGTGTCTTACTACAGCCTTTGTTTTAAAGTCTCTTTTGTCTGATATAAATATTGCTACTCCAGCTTTTTTTTCCATTTTCATGAAATATCTCTTTCCATCTCTTTACTTTTAGTCTGTGTGTATCTTTTCTTCTTAGTTGAGTGTCTTGTTGACAGCATGTATATGAGCCATGCTTTCTTATCCATTCAGCTACCCTGTCTTTTGACTGGAGCATTTAAGCCATTTACATTAAAGTGAGTATTGATCATGTTTATTGCCATGTTATTCTTTTAACTATGTTCTCTGTTGTTGTTGTTTTTTTTTTCTTTTTCTTAAAACCAACCATTTAACTTTCTTGTAATAGTGGTTTGGTAGTAACAAAGTCCTTTAGTCTTCTCTTGTTTGGGAAGCTGGGAAGCTCTTTATTACTCCTTCAATCTTAAATGATAACCTTCCTGGGTAAAGTAGTCTTGGTTGTAAGTCTTTGCTTTTCATCATTTTGAATATTTCATGCCAGTTCCTTCTGGCTTGAAATGTTTCTATTGAGAAATTAGCTGACAGTCTTATGGGAGCTACCTTGTAGGTAACTGTCTTTCTCTTGCAACTAAGAATTTAATTTTGTCTTTAAACCTTGCCATTTTAATTATTATGTGTCTTCATGTAGGCCTCTTTGGGTCCATCTTATTTAGGACTATGTGCACTTCCTGGACTTGTGTGTGTTTTTCTTTCCTCCACCAGGTTAGGGAATTTTTCAGTCACTATTTCTTCACATAGGTTCTCAATCACTTGCTCTGTCTCTTCTCCTTCTGTTACCTCTATGATGTGGATGTTGTTAAGCTTCAATCTGTCCCAAAGGTCCCCTACACTATCCCTTTTTTTTTCCTTCTGTAATTGGGTATTTTTTTCTGCCTTGGCTTCCAAATTGCTGATTTGATCCTCTGCTTCACCTAACCTACTGTTTATTCTTTCCAGTGTTCTTTATTTCAGATATTGTATTCTTCATTCCTGATTGGTTCTTTTTTATGGTTTCTTTGTCTTTTTTCATGCTCTTGAACATCGTTAGAATCATTACTTTGATCTCTGTACCTGATAAATTGCTTACCTCCATTTCATTCATTTCGCTCTTTTACTGGAAATGTCCCTTCTCTTTCATTTGGGGCGTTTTCTTTGTCTCCCCATTTTGGCTGCCTCTTTGTTTGTTTCTGTTTGTTAGATCTGCCATGACTCCCAGTCCTGGGTGGCTATAATCAATAGGTATCCTGTGGGGTCCAATGGCGCAATCTCCTTGATCCCCTGAGCTGGGTCCTCCAGGAATGTCCCTTGTGTAGATTACATGGGCCCTCTTGTTATAATTAAGTCATGACTGCTATTGGCCTGTCCGTGCATGGGTTAGACCCTTAGGCTGGCTGACTCTGAGGCTGAACCCAAGGCACAGCATCCAATCTTTGTGCAGGTTTTGACCACATGGAACAGAATGCACAACAGAATTTGGTACCTGCTGAGATCTCCTTTTCAGATGCTGCCTGTGAAGCTTCTTGGATCCTGCACTGATGTTGTATTAAACTTACACTGGGTGTGTTAGTTCTGGGCCTCTTAGGAGGGACTCATGCAGACCAGTGTATGACACTGCCTGCATGACTGGCCCTCGGCAACCTTTATAAGGCTACAGGTGATCTACAGTTTGTAGCTGCCTCTACTGGGCCTAGTTACATGCAAGAAGCTGCATACCAAGGCTAGCTTCGACCAGCACCTGGCCCGGGGACAGGTCCATGAAATTCCCAAAGCACCCTACTGAGTTCTGCCTCCTCTGGCTTCCACATGCCAGCTGCCTATTAGGCTCAGTCAGTGAAAGAGCCTCTGGCTCTATTCCTCAGTAGGGCATAATCTCCACAGATGGGGTGAGAGGGAATCCAGAGAGTGGGGCTATCGCATTCCCCCCGGCGAATGCCACACAGAGGGCAGTGCCTCCCCTAAGGAAGATGATGTCCAGTATCAGAGAATGACTTAGCACAGGGATCCTGGAAAGTGTCCCTTCACCTTTCTCCCCAGAGCCAATAATCCCAGACTCTCCTCACGCAATTCTAGTCTGCTCTACCCTCCCTCTACTGGAGCCCAGGGTGCGGGACTGTGAACAAAATTTTGTGCATTAGCCCTTTAAGAGTGTGCCTGTGTCTCTCTGTGTCTCTAGAGCATTCCATCTCTCCCTAACCCATGAAACCCCACTCCTTTTCATAGCCAGATGTTATGTGGGCCCCTCTTCCTGGCTCAGATGCTCTGGGCAGGGGAACCTGGCTTGGGGTTTAGACCCCACTCTTCTCAGGGGGAACCTTTGCAGCTGAGATATCCCTCCAGTACCTCAGCCACTGCCTGTAGGAGCCAGGCCAGCCCTTTTTGCATATCTACCCCTCCAACCTGTCTTGATGTAGCTTTTTCTGTAAATCCTCAGTTATAAGACTTCTCTTCAGCTGGTCTTCAGTTGGTTATTCAGGATGACTGTTCTATAATTTACTTGTAATTCCAGTTTGGTCCTAGGAGGTGGTCAGGATAGATTCCAACTAATCTGCCATCACGGATCTCTAATCATTCTATTTTAACGGTGCCTTCTGATGCTGTTCAGAAGGAGCAACAGGAAACATTTATGTGTTAATCATCAATCCTCTTCAAATGGATGGTACTTGATCTGAAAGTACTATGAATTTCAAAAAATTTCCTTTAGCTGTCAAAGTAGAGAATATTTCTTTTGGATTATAGAATAATTTTATTTTTTTAAAAATATGTATGTGCGTGAAATCCATTATATCACTTTTAAAGTTTTTACTAAGACTTGTACTGTAAACCCGTCTTGTACTCGTTGACTTAAATCTATGGTAAGTCTAAATCGAATTACCTGGGACACTTATATATTAGACAGTTATGTATTAGACATGCTTCTTATGGTTATATACCCAGTGTTAGGCTTTGGAGAAGGGAACACTGAGTACGCTAGGCAGTAAGGATCTTTGTAAAGCTTTCCCAGATCAGCACACAGACCACATACTCTGAGAAGATGGGGACAGCAGGAACTGAGTCACAGTGATTGGAAGGGAAGATAAAACTGACAGTAAGGTTGCTTCCTTATGAGTAATCACGAACAACATGCACCTCAAAGGTTGTCCCTCCAGCTCCCTCAGTGGTACTTGTTTTACTTGTTGAGCAAGTTGGAAACTAACATCTGGCGAGTTGCTGCCAGAGGTCCACATTATGAAGGCTTTGGATTTGTACCTTAGAACATAAACTGGGACAGTGCTTGTGGTGGATTGAAAGAAGGCCAGGCATAAACTTCAAAAAGAAGAAAACATTTAGTTATTCAGATATAATAAAATGCACTGTGCATGGTATGTTTCTTATAGTACACACAAAGGTGTATGATGCTGAGTCTAGATGAGGAAACAGAACCTCAGAGAGGTTCTTATTTGCTGACAGTTATATAGGTGGACAAAAAGAAAAATATAATCAGATATAGAATGCAAAAATGACAATGTTGTAGACAGCATTGATGCCAAAATGAGGAAAATTGAGTTAGAAACAAGCTGTGTTTAGATTAAGGCTGATTCAGGGGTTCAGGTCATCCTGTGATAGCAGGAGAAGTGAAAGTGCCCAGCCAAGGGGACAATTAATTGGACAGTATAAGATGAACTTTTGGACAGAGGGCTATAGCGTTTGGCCTTGGGTTTGAGTACAAAGCTTCAGAGATATCTTTTGGGTACAAAAAATCCTGTTGTATAATTGATATTTCCTGGCTTCATTTGGTAGTTTACAAATCAAATTAACATAGAAGGAAAATTTGCTTAACTCTCTAGTCATTCTTTGCTAATATGTTTATAAAGAAAAGCATATTATAAAATTATCTGCCTTAGAGAATTATTTAACAATATGTTTTCTGATGTTGACATTTTTATACATACACATGTGCTATGTATATGAGAGAAACGATTATTAGAAGTCTTAGCATATACATGGGAAGATCCTTTTCTGCTTGCAATTTCTACCCATAACTTCTTTATTTTTTATTTTAGGTTTTAACTTATTTTTAATTGTTGTTCAAGTACAGTTGTCTCCATATCCCCCACACCGGCCCACAACTTCCCTCTGCCCCACCCATCCCCTGCCCTCCTTGATTCTGTGGCCTTTGGCTCTGTCCATGTGTCCTTTATACATGATCTTCAACAACCCTTCCCATATTTTCCCATATTATCCCTCTCCTCCCTTCCCTCCGGTTACCATCAGTTGGTTCTTTATTTCAATGTCTCGTCTTTCATGCCTGGCTTATTTCACATAGCATAATGCTCTCCAGTTCATCTGTGATGTCACAAAGGGTAGGAGCGTCTTCTTCCGTTCTGCTGCTTAGTATTCGGTTGTGTAAACATACCATAGTTTTTGGATCCACTCATTTACTGATGGGCACCTAGGTTGCTTCCAACATTTGGCTATTGTAAATTGTGCTGCTATGAACATAGGGGTGCCAGGTGTTTTTGAATTGGTGTTTCAGGATTCTTAGGGTATAATCCCAGCAGTGGAATTGCTGGGTCAGAAGGCAGTTCCATTTTTAGTTTTTTGAGGAAATCCCATACTGTTTTCCACAGTGGCTGCACCAGTCTGCATTCCCACCAACAGTGTACTAGGGCTTCCTTTTCTCCACAACCTCACTAGCACTTGTTTGTTGATTTGGTTATGATGGCCATTCTGAGTGGTGTGAAGTGGTATTTCATTGTGGTTTTAATTAGCATCTCCGTGATGGCTAGTGATGCTGAGCATCCTTTCATATGTCTCTGGGCCCTCTGTGTGTCCTCCTTGAAGAAGTGTCTGTTCAGGTCCTTTACCCATTTTTTAACTGGGTTATTTGTCTTCCTGGAGTGGAGTCCTGTGAGCTCCTTATGTATTTTTAGAAGTCACACTCTTGTCCACGGTACCATTTGCAAATATATTTTTCCATATGGAAAATTTCATTTTGCTGATACTTTCTTTAGCCACACAGAAGCTTTTTAATTTGATGAAACCCCATTTGTTTATTCTTTCCTTTATATCCCTTGCTGTAGGGGACATATCCTTGAAAATATTGCTATGAGGAATATCTGAGATTTTCCTGCCTATGTTCTCCTCTAGGACTTTCATGGTATCACGACTTATATTTAAGTCTTTATCCACGTTGAGTTTGTTTTTGTGTATAGCGTAAGTTGGTGGTTGAGTTTTATTTTTTTGCACGTGGCTCTCCAGATATGCCAATGCCATTTGTTGAAGTGGCTAACTTTTTTACTCCATTTTATGCTTCTGCTACCATTGTCAAATATTAATTGACCTTAGAGTCTTGGGTTCCTTTTGGGGCTCTCTATTCTGTTCCTTTGATCTGTGTATCAGTTCTTTTGCCAGTACCAGACTGTTTTGATGACAGTGGCCTTGTAATATAGTTTGATGTCAGATATTGTGATCCCTCCTACTCTGTTCTTTCTCAAAATTCCTGGGCTGTTTGAAGTTGTTTGTGGTTCAATATAAATTTTTGAAATATTTGTTCTATTTCTGTGAAATATGTCATTGGTATTTTAATAGGGGTTGGTTGAAGCTATAAATTGCTTTGGGTATATGGACATTTTGGTGATGTTAATTCTTCCAGTCCATAAACACGGTTCATGCTTCCATTTATTGTGTCTTCTTTAATTTCTTTCTTCAATGTTGTGTAGTTTTCTGAGTATAATTCTTTTACCTCCTTGGTTAGGTATTTTCCTAGGTACTTTATTTTTCTTGTTGCTATAGCAAAGGGGATATTTCTCCTGACTTCTGTTTCTGATATTTTGTTGTCGGTGTACAAAAATGCCCTTGATTTTGGAATATTGTCATAGCTGTATGGATGAGAAAACATGATCCACACATATTCTGTCTACAAGAGACCCACCTCAGAACAAAAGACCTACCCAAACTGAAAGTGAAGGGTTGGAAAAAAATGTTCCACACAGATGGACAGGAAATAAAAAGCTGGGATAGCAATACTTATATCGGACAAAATAGACTTCAAAACAAAAGCCATAAAAAGAGACCCAGAAGGACACTTCATAATACTCAAGGGGAGAATCCATCAAGAAGACATCTACCCATAACTTCTTGATCATAGGTAAATTTGGGTAACCCCTTGTGTAACACATTTGTGTTAATCTTGTCCAGAGATTAGGCATGAGTACAACAGACACAGAAGTGAAATTTCACAGTGACCTCTTACCGCTGAAGATAGCTCTAAGTTTCCTCTGTTGCCATAATCTGCTGTACCCCAAAGATCTTTGTAACTGTCAGTGAACTGAAACACCTTGATCATTATGTGTTTCTACAAAGTCGGAAATTACCATGTCAGAAGAAATGACCAAAGAGCTGTGAAAACCAAAATAGCTCTGTGTTACTGTATACTCTTTGCCACATTAATTTCCCTTCGCTACACAAACCAGGTCAGATGCTTTTCGATGAAATACTGTGATGAGTTATATACATAACTTCATTTAGCACCTTGATTGTAGGTGTTGATCTCAACCTATTCTCAGTGCTCCAGCAATATCCCTTTTCTATAAGAAAAGATCTCTAAGAGCTTGTCTTCTGATGGCAGACAGAACAATTTTTGTCAGTTTTGAAATTAAAGAAAACATATTTGAAACCAACTGCCCCTGAACTGAGTCAGATAAATTCAGATAAAAGGCTTGTGTACTCTGAACTGTGAAACATTATCAAAAATATACTTTTCATTTCAGAAATGTAAGATGTAGAAGTCTTCTGTCCATTGTTGAAGGTCACTTCTTTTAAATCAAACTATTAAAGAAAACTTTTCTACCAGGTTTCTCAAGGTATTGTAAGTCAAAATAGCTGAAACTAACTCAAGTTTTATAAATCACTAAAATCAAAGGTAACAGAAAACCAATTTGGAAGATGCCCCATAACCATTAAGTGAGGTGGTCGATTCAGAACCTCAAAACACCTTTATCTAGATCCACTGCATGTTGAATGAGTATTAAATAAATACATGACCGATAAAACCATAGGTTTTTTAGCAGCAACGGCACATTGGTCTTGAACATAATTTATAGTGGAGGAAACTGAGGCAAAGAAAAAGTATGTGAATTTCCTTGTGAGTCCCTACCTCACGGCAGAGCAGTATCTAGACCAGTGATTTTCAACCTTTTTCATCCATGACACATGTAAACTAATTACTAAAATTCTGCAGTACACAAAAAAATATATATTTTTTATCAGTCTGACAAAAAAATAGGTATAATTTTGATTCATTCACACCAGGTGGCTATTGTTGTGTTGGCTGTTGTCACTTTTTTGATAATCATAGGGAAAAGAGTTCAGTGCCCCTGACTAAATAGCAGGTGTTGCATGTTTTAAAAATTCTTGTGGTGCACCGTGTGCCGGCTGCAGCACACTGGTTTGGTTAAAAATTGCTCATCTAGACCATGTTACTTTGCTCCCAGTTCATGAGGATTTCCAGTAAACACTGCCTTTCATTCTCCCTTTTTGAAATATTCATTTCCTTTCTCCTTGAAATATTTAACTTAGATACAAATAATTTAATTTTATCCCTTAGAGATGTATGCTTTTTCTTACCTGTCACTGCAGAGATGTTTATAAATGGGAAAGTTTGTCTTTTGTGAGGACATAGAACTTGCTCAAGGTTCATACATTTGGACAAAAAACTAGAAGGACAGAACCTTCATTTAACAGTTTAATAATTATCTTGAATTATGGTTTAATGGAATTCATTGAGCTGAACTCGGAAAGCACATTTTCCTTTTTCTATACCTTGATGTTTTAGTCCCTTTTTAAATCTGTTGATTCTCTTTAGTCTCTTGTTTTATATTTCTTCCTCCTTTTCACTAAGAAAAAACGTCCACCACTGTCCTGGGCCAGGTTCTTGTCCCGCAGTGGTTAATAAAACCAGACATCATCCTTGCCACTCATGGAGTCCCAACACAAAACAATTAAATACAAGTACGTGTATGATTATAAATTGTGATGAGTGCTCTGGTAAGAAAAAGTAGGATACCAATGAGAGAGACCAGTGAAAAAGAGACAGAATTTACTTTAGGCTTTTCAAGGATGGATGTTCTAAGGCAGTATTATTTAAAATGACACTTGAAAGATAAGTGGATGTTAGTCAGGTAAAAAGATGAAAGGAAATTCCACGCAGAAGAAAGAATACCCCGGAAGCTCCCAGATAGGAGGGAGAAGACAATGTGGCCAGGATGCATGGGCCAGCAGGAGAGCCCAGAGAGGAGGGCGAACCACGGCCATGCAGGCACTGTAGTGTTTGCCATGTTGTCCACGGACCCAAAATAAGGTTTAGCTGTTTGAAAGGAAGCTTAAGCTGTTGAATAGAAAACAGTTTCAGAAGAGGAGGAACATGGATCAGGGTCCCAGTGGAAGCAGAGAGACCCAGGAAGAAGCTACCCAGGCTCCTGAATCTCCTGTGGTACCATTGGGAAATATAGAAAAGGGTTCTTGTTCTAGCTGTGTGTATCAGTGTGTTGAGGTAGAAGACATTAGGAATTATCCTCAGTTTCATTATGTGGTGGGATAATGGGCCATTTTCTGAGAAGAGGAAAATTGGAGTGAGAGCAGGGTTGGAGGGAAGTTTTAAGAATTCGGTTGGAAGCGGTATAGTTTGAGATTCCTATGAGACATCCAAAAACAGATGTCAGATGAAAATATTGGATATACAAATCTCAAGTTCAGAGAAGGATTTTGAGTTGGAGATAAATATTTGGGGGGTTTCCGCCTGCAACTGGTCTGTGTGTATATTTGTATGTACACTTATTTATTTGCTAATTTGAATAGGTTATATTTGCCCGTGGTACTGAGGCACAAGAGGGCATGCAGTGAGGGGGAGATGCCCCTCGCTCTCCTCCTCATAGGTGGTACCTCCTGCTCCTCTCTGCAACCCCTTCCAGAGGTGTTCTGTCACAACTATTAATTATCTAAAGCCAGGACAGAAGACAAGGTCACATTAGAGAAAAAGCAGGTACAAACAGAAGAGACTGAAGAGGAGGGACTAGTCATACCAGAGAAAACCCAAGTGTGTTGTGACAGGCACTCGGGATGAGGGATTTTCCATGTGTGGGAGGGGCAACTAAGTATGGCTCTGCAAAGCAACCTAATAAAATAAGGACTGAAAACATGTGTGGTAGATTGCCGAGGAGTGTCTGGGTAACTTTAGGGACAGAAGGTGCAGGGAAATGGTGAGGGTAGAAGCTAGCTTATATTATAGGAAGATAAGTGTGAATGGGAGACAGGAGGGACAGGTTTGATAGCAAATATTTTGTTGCTGCATAAAGGAATGAGAAGATCCCACATTAAACAAAATTACAGTGAGGGCATTTCTGTCTCTTGTTTCCAATATAGGTACCATTTTTCTTTTAAGAATGTTTTGAGGTAGAGAGTCTGTTAATAGAAAGAGCGGAAGGTCTAGAATCATACTGCTCAGGGTTCAGATGCTGACTTCACGACTAAGAGGAGAGATTTGGGGCAAATTTTGTTACTTTATTTGTGAAATTGGAATTACACTTTATTTTCCATAATACAGGTTTATGATGAGGAGTAAATGAGATTATGTATGTAAAGAGTTTAGCATAATACTTCCCATATAATAAACACTCAATAGAGAATGGCTCACTAGCTCTTTAAAGGCAAGTGCAAATACTTAAAAATGGTAAAATACTGATAAAGAATATTGTTACAATAGAAACCTAAGCAAAGACATCAAATTACAAATTGTCATTCTGTATTAGTATTGAGTTTGTTGTCTGGTACAAGGGGAAGTTTGAATGATACTGATTTTTACTTCTGTACTATTGACTGCCCTCACCTTCATCCTACTCATCAACAAGGAGTTTGTACTCATTTACTTTAGAAAACAAACATTTATGTAAATTCATGCATGCAATGTGATCACTGCCTTCTAAATGATGGAGTTACAGAAATTCCTCTGTAATAAAGACGTTGCAAAAAACTGCCCTAATGCTGGGTCTGGTGTTGAATGGTGCTGATAAATATGACTGGTATATTTTTATCTTTGTCTAGAGCATTAAAGACATCTCAGACTCCTCATGTTGGAAATGGCCCAGTATTAAACCTGAATGAGGAACATGAACTACTAGTGGATATGATGATTAGAGGCCTTTGTGATGATTAGCCTTGTTACGGGATAGTAGAGAAAGACTCATGTATTAGGCATGCTAAGATACATACCACCAGATATTAGCAGAGTCTGTGGAAGGATTTTGATTGACTTACTTAGTATCACATTTTCATATAGTCATTATTATTACTCATACTTTCTTTTTGAACTTTCTGCATGTTGTAAAGAAGCTGGAATTAATACACATTTTCACTGATTTGAATATCTTTATTTTGATGCAAAAGATATTATGAGAGCAGGGCATCATTTTTTAATATATCCTCATAAATGATGCCATAGCCCATTTTTAGAATTTTCTTACCCTTGCTCTCGCAATGAATTCAAATCAGCTTTTAATCATTAACTCTATGCTCATGAGCCTTAAATAAGCCCTTTAATCTAAGTTGCCCAGCTCTTTTGCTTATGGCCTCTCTAAAACAGCTGTTGGCGGTTCTTGTGATTTCCCAGTGTCCTTGACCCTATTTTCTTCTCATTCCTGCCTTGCTACTGGTAATCCTGCTAACTGACATGCAGATTTTTTATATTCTTTAGCATTCCTCCTGTTTGTATTCTGACTTACTGTGAAGGGTAAAATGGCGTCAGAGCCCATGGAATCACAGATCTAATTCCAATAAAGAACAGTTCTTATTGTTCTTTAATGAGTATGCAGAGAGATCTAGAAATTGGAACTTGACTGAAAAGAAGCTGAGGAAATATATTTTATTCACCCCCTTTAAAAGAGTTTATTGATATATAATTCTCATGCCATAAAATTCACCCATTTAAAGTATACAATTCAGTAGTTTTTATTATATTTACAGGGTTCTGCAGTCATAACCATAATCTAATAATACAGCATTTTTGTAACCTCATAAAGAAAACCCATACCAGTTGACTGCCCACTACTCTTTCCCCCAGCCTGTTAAAATCACTAACCTGTTTTCTGTCTCTATGGATTTACATCCTTCACTACCCAGTCTTAATGCCACTTGCCATATGTAATCTCTCCTGATCTCTGCCATGGAATTAGTCTCTCTTCAGTACGGTAGAATGAAACAAACAAATTTTGGAAGCAGAAAACCCTGGGTGTGGATCTAAGCTCTTCTGTATACAAGCTATATTTTCTTGATGATAGATAGATGATTGAGAGACAGACAGACAGACGATCTTCAATTTTCACAACACCTTGGATGGTTGTTTTGCAAATTAAGTGAGGTAACATTTATAAAATGCCTGACACCAAGTAGATGCTCTTAACATTATTTTTAAATAACTATTATATCTATTTGTATTGTAGTTGGTTATAAATGTGTCAGTCTTTGCTACAAGGTTGTAAACTCCTTGCAGGTAAGGATTATGTGTAGCAGTAGTAGTAATATTTATTATTGCATCTTCTACAAATACTGTGCCTATTATATACTGTATTTTGCCATATATAATGGACACCTTTTTGCCCAAATTTTTGAGGGAAAAATAAGGATGCACATTATACATGGGTAGTACTAATTCTGAATCTATATACATATTTTTAATTCTTTTATTTATGCTTATGTGTTAAAAGTGTAACTCTAGAAAGCAGTAATGATATCCATATGCAAAATAATACCCTGGAATATGATAATCGGTTTTGTTTCTAAATATAAATAAATGATTGAATTTAAAAATTAAAATGAGGAGAGCAAGATGGCAGAGGAGAGAATGGAAGTCGCACTGACCTCCTCCCAGGACTAATCTAGAATTACAACTAAATTGTGGAGAAATCACCTGGAGCAAGTAACTGAACAATAGCAAGAGAGAAGCCTATAGCCTTGGACAGAGAAAAGAATCACTTAAGAACATCCTGACTTGTAAGGAGCGTGGCAGAGACTCGAGAGGGCTGGCTGGGCTCCCTCAGGCAGCAGTGGCAGAGGGATATTTAAGTGGCCAGTTGGATCCCCCTGAGAAGAGTGGGATCTGAACCATAAGTGGGGATCCACAGCCTACGGCACCAGAGCCCAAAAAGTTCACAGATAACAGCCAGCTGCGAAAAGCGTCAGGGCTGCTCTCTGCCAGAGATGGGCAGCTGGAGACTGAAAGAGTCGTTTAAAGGGCCAACACATAAATTTTCATTTGTAGCCACTTACCCTGGGCTCTGGCAAAGGTGGGGGCAGAGTGGGATAAAGACACTTGAGGAGAGACTGGAGATGGAGGCTTTGGGGAGAGAACTGAGAAAGTAGCCACTGGGATCTCGGTACTGAGCCATCCCCCATACAGTGGCAGCCATCTTGCTCAGCCAGACCACTCCCCTGAGTGTCAGGATCCTGAGAAGAAACAATAGCCCCACCCCCAGGTAGGACTCTGCCCTGGCCCTGCGGTGCTTAAGCCTGACTGCCGAGTGCAGAGTGGCAGCCACAGATAGTAGATCCCTGGCAAGGGTGGGTAGAGTAGACTAGAGATGCTTGTGGAGAGACTGAGGACAGAGACTTTGGGGAGAGAACTGAGTGAGTGGCCCCTAGAATCCCAGTGCTGAGCCATCCCCCATATAGCATCAGCCATCATGCTCAGGTAGACCACTCCCCATCCAGCAGCAACCGGAGGGGAAACAATAGCTCTGGCCCCAGGAGGAATTCTGCCCCACCCTGTGGTGCTTATACCTGACTGCTGAGTTCGGAGTAGACTAGATTAATAACTAAAGGACACAGCCACAGACGGTAGATCCCTAGAAGTTTCAGACAGGATGCCTAAGATCAGATGGGATCAATGCCTGACATCACCAGATGCAGACCCAGAAAAAAAAAACAGTGGTTAATACTGGAGGCTACCGAGATGAAATCCACTGTGGTCTTCTCCATGATTTGTGATATTTTCTTTACGACATAGCTTTTTAACATTCATTTCTTGCCCATCAAGTTGGTACATATTAAGTCCCTAGATTTTATATATAGTTTATTTCTCTCCTTTCCTACAATAGTCTTAATCTGTTTATAGCTTTATTACTACTGGTTCATTTGCTGTTGATAGTGGGAGTGCAGGGGGCAGTTATTTTTGTGGTTGTAGGTTTCTTTCCCGGGCTTTGTGGCTTTGACCTGGCAGCCAAATAATGGGAACACAAAGAAACAACCCCCAATCAAAAAGAAAGGAGGAATCCCCAAAAAGACTACTAAATGAAAAAGAGGCAAGTAAACTGTCAGATACTGAGTTCAAAACAATGGTTATAAGGAAGCTCACTGAACTCAGTGAGCTCAGTGAGAATTACCAAAAACTATAGGGAAACTACGAGGAACTTACGGCAAACTATATCAGCATGAAAAAGGACATAGAAGTTATAAACAAAAACCAAGAGGAAATGAGGAATACAATTTCTGAATTGAGGAACACAGTAGAAGGAATCAACAGAAGGCTCGATGAAGCAGGGGATCTAATCTACGAGCTAGAGAACATAACATGGTAGGAAAAATCTCCCAGAAAAAGCAAAAAATGAAAAAAGGCTCAAAAAGAACGAAGAGGGATTAAGGGAAATGGAGGACAACAGGAAATGTAATAATATCCATATAATAGGAATACCAGAAGGAGACGAAGAGGAGCAAGGGATAGAAAACCTGTTTGAAAAAGTAATGATAAAAAACTTCCCTAATTGGAGGAGAGAAAAAGCTATACAAGTCCAGGACTCACAGAGGGTCCCAATCAAAAGGAACCCAAAGAGGCCCACTCCTAGACACATCATAATTAAAATGGCAGATATCAAAGACAAGGAGAGAATCTTAGAAGCAGCGAAGGAGAAGCAGGAAGTAACATACAAGGAAGCCCCAATATGGCTAGCAGCTGACTTCTCCACAGAAACACAAGCCAGAAGGGAATGGCAAGAAATATTCTGTGTAATGAAAGGCAAAGGCCTGTAACCAAGACTACTCTACCCACAAAGACTCACAATAAAAATGGAAGGTGAAATAAGGAGTTTCCCAGAGAAAAGAAGGCAAAAGAGTACATCTCTACCAAACCGGCAATGCAAGATATGCTAAAGGGACTGCTTTAAGAAGATGAAGAAAAAGAGTGAGAGAAAGAGAGGAACAAAAATACAAAGGGAAAAAATGAATAAGTACCTATCAATAATAACTTTAAGTGTAAATGGATTAAACGCTCCAATTAAAAGACACAGACTAGCTGAATGGATAAGAAAACATGACTAGCACTCATGCTGTGCCTACAAGAGCCATCTCATAACAAAAGACCTACACAGACTGAAAGAGAAGGGTTGGGAAAAAATATTCCAAGCAAATGGATGGGGGGAAAAAAAGCCAGGGTAGCAACACTTATATGAGACAAAACAGACTTCAAAACAAAGGTCATAAATAGAGACACAGAAGGACACCTCATAATACTCAAAGGAAGAATCCATTAAGAAAACATAAACATTGTAAAACCTATATGCATCCAACTTAGGAGCACCCAAATATATAAGGAAAATCCCGGAGGACTTCAAGAAAGATAAAGACAACAACACACTTATTCAAGGGAATTTTAATATCCCACAGTCAACAATGGATAGATCTTCCAGACAATATATCAACAGGGATATTGTGGAACTGAATGATGCATTAGATCAAATGGTCTTAACTGATATATATAGAACCTTTCATACCAAAGAAGCAAAATATACATTATTTTCATATGCATGTGGAACATTTTCAGAGATGGACCACATGATAGGACACAAAACAAGCCTCAACAAATTTAAGAAAATTGAAATCATATCAAGCATTTTATACCACAAGGGCTTAAAACTAGAAACCAACCTCAAGGAAAAAACTCAGAAACATTCAAACGCATGGAGACTGAGTAGCATGCTATTGAACAATGAATGGGTAAATAATCAGATCAAGGAAGACCCCAAAAAGTTTCAGGAAACAAAGGGCAATGAACACACAACAGCCCAAAACCTATGGAACACAGTGAAGGCAGTCCAGAGAGGAAACTCCATAGCAATACAGGCCTACCTGAAAAAGATAGAAACATTTCAAATAAACAACCTAACCCTACACCTACAAGGACAGGAGGAACAACAACAAACAAAGCCCAGAACCAGTAGGAGGAAGGAAATAATCAAGATCAGAGCAGAACTGAATGATATAGAGACTCAAAGAGCAATTCAAAGGATCAATAAATCCAGGACCTGGTTCTTTGAAAAGATAAACAAAATCGACCGGCCTTTAAGCAGACTCATCAAGAAAAAAAGGGAGAGGACACAAATAAATAAAATCAGTAATGAAAGAGGAGAAATTACAGCTGATATCACAGAAATGCAAAGGATTGTAAGAAATTACTACAAACAACTATATGCCAAGAAATGTGAAAGCCTGGGTGAAATGGACTAATTTCTAGAAAAATATAATCTTACAAAGCTGAATGAAGAAGAAGCAGAAAGCCTGAACAGACTGATAACAGCTCATGAAATTGAAACTGTAATAAAAAAACTCCCAGCACACAAAAGCCCTGGACCAGATGGTTTCACAGGAGAATTTTACAAAACATTTAAGGAAGAGCTAACCCCTGCCCTTCTCAGACTATTCCAAAAAACCCAAGAAGAGTGAACATTCCCAAATTCTTTTAATGAGGCCAGCATCATCCTAATCCCAAAACAGATAAAGACACAACAAAGAAAGAAAACTATAGGCCAATATTGCTGATGAACATAGATGCTAAAACCTTCAAAAATATATTGGCAAACCGTACGCAGCAATATATTAAAAAGATCATACACCATGATTAAGTGGGATTAATCCCAGGGATGCTAGGATGGTATATTTGCAAATCAATAAATGTAATATATCACATAAACAAAAGGAAAGACAAAAATCACATAATATCAATAGATGCGGAAAAAGCATTCGATAAGGTACAACACCCATTGATGATAAAACACTCAACAAAGTGGGAGTAAAGGGGGCATATCTCAACATAATAAAGGCTATAAGAAACCTACATCCAATATTATACTCAATGGGCAAAAACTAAAAACTTTCCCACTACGATCGGGAACAAGACAAGTATGTCTGCTTTCACCACTTCTATTCAACATAGTATTAAAAGTCCTAGCCATAACCATAAGGTAAGAAAAAGAAATAAGAGGCATCCAAATTAGAAAGGAGGAAGTAAAACTGTCATTGTTTGCAGATGACATGAAAGTGTACATAGAAAACCCGATAACTCGACCAAAAACCTACTCGACCTAATAAGTGAATTTGATAAAACAGCAGGATACAAAGTCAATATTCAGAAATTGAAGGCATTTTTGTACACCAACAATGAAATATCAGATTCAGAAATCAGGGAAAAAATCCCATTGACTATCGCAACAAGAAAAATAAAGTACCTAGGAATAAACCTAACCAAGGAGGTTAAAGACCTGTACTCATAAAACTACACAACCCTGAAGAAAGAAATTAAAGAAGACATGAATAAATGGAAACATGTTCCATGTTCACAGATTGGAATAATTAACATCATCAAAAAGTCCATATTACCCAAAACAATTTATAGATTCAGTACAATCTCTATCAAAATACCAGTGACATATTTCACAGATATAGAACAAACACATCAAAAATTTATATGGAACCATAAATGACCCCGAATAGCTGCAGCAATTTTGAGAAAGAAAAACAAAGCAGGAGGGAACACAATACCTGACATGAACTATGTCATAAGGCCACCGTAATCAAAACAGTCTGGTACTGGCATAAGAACACACACATAGATCAATAGAACAGAACAGAAAGCCCAGAAATAAACCCATGTCTCTATGGTCAATTAATAGTTGACAAAGGGGGCAGAAGCATAAAATGGAGTAAAAAATAGCCTCTTCAACAAATAGTATTGGGAGATCTGGACAGCTACATGCAAAAAAATGAAATTAACCACCAACTTACACTGCATAGGAAAACAAACTCAAGGTGGAGAAAAGACTTAAATATAAGTCGTGGCACCATAGAACTCCTAGAGGAGAACATAGGCAGGAAAATCTCAGGTATTCCCTGCAGCAATATTTTCACAGATATGTCCCCAAAAGCAAGGGACATAAAGGAAAGAATTAACAAATAAGACTTCATCAAAATAAGAAGCTTCTGCATGGCTAAAGAAAACATCAGCAAGGTTAAAAGGGAATCAACTCTGTGGGAAAATATATTTGCCAATTATTCCTCAGACTGGGGTTTGATCTCCGAAATATATGAAGAACACACACAACTCCACTCTAGCAAGACAGACAATCCAATTAACAAATGGGTAAAGGACCTAAACAGACACTTCTTCAAGGAGGACACACAGAGGGCCCAGAGACATACGAAAGGATGCTCAGCATCACTAGCCATCAGAGCTACTAATTAATACCACAGTGAGATGCCACTTCACACCACTCAGAATGGCCATCATAACCAAATCAACAAACAAGTGCTGGTGAGGTTGTGGAGAAAAGGGAACCCTAGTACAGTGTTGGTGGGAACTCAGGCTGGTGCAGCCACTGTGGAAAACAGTATGGGATTTCCTCAAAAAACTAAAAATGGAACTGCCTTCTGACCCAGCAATTCCACTGCTGGGATTATACCCTAAGAATCATGAAACACCAGTTCAAAAACACCTGGCACCCCTATGTTCATAGCACAGTTTACAATAACCAAGTGTTGGAAGCAACCTAAGTGCCCATCAGTAAATGAGTGGATCCGAAAACTATGGTATGTTTACACAATGGAATAATACACAGCAGAAAGGAAGGAGGAGCTCCTACCCTTTGTAACATCATAGATGAACTGGAGAGCGTTATGCTATGTAAAATAAGCCAGGCAGTGAAAGACATACCGTATGATCTCACCTATAAGTGGGACCTAACCAACAAAACAAACAAGCAAGCAAAATATAACCCGCAGCTTTGAAATAAGAAACACACTGACAGTAACCAGAGGGGAGGAGGGTGGGGAATAGAGGGGGAAAAGAAGAGGAAGGATCATCAAGGAACATGCATAAAGGACTCATCCACAAAGACAAATAGGGGAAGGATTAAGAGTGGGAGGTGGAGGGGGTGGCTAGGGAAAGCGATGGTGGGAAAATGTTTTCAAAACAAAACAAAAAAAATAGACAGGGGGAGGTTAAGAATATCATAGGAAATTGAGAAACCAAAGAACTGATGTGTACATCCCATATACATGAACTATGGGGTGGGGGCTGATGGCATGGGATGCGGGGTGCAGAGGTAAAGGGGAGAAAAAATTGGGACAACTGTAATAGCATAATCAATACAATATACCAAAAAATAAAAAAACATTAAAAATTAAAATGAAAGATTTTTTTTCCTGAAAGTTTGGGCCAAAAATGTGGGTGCTCAGTATACATAGGAGTGCATTATACACAGCAAAATATGATATGCTCCTAATTGTATTTCAGTTAATGTCCCTAAACATATTCAATCTTTTTTTGGCATTATGACAGTTGGCACTGTGTTGTGTTTGTGTATTTTTTCTCCCTTCTACATGGCATGAAATGGATCCTTTTTTTTATTCTTTATCTCTTCCTTTTTATCATTTTATTGAGTGTCAGTTTACAGCTAGCTGACTGAAATTTAAATATTTTGGAATAGAATCAGAGCTGTAGATAATTTGAAAGCGATATGTTCATGTGCTTACATACTCTGTAATACCAACTGATGTCATTTGATCCATCTTCACATCTGCAACTAACATACCTTGAATATGTATCCTTAATGAGCTTCTTGATAATATGAAATAACAATGAAAGTTACTATTTTATATATACAAGGTCTGTCCAATAGGTATCCAACCACGTAATTTGAAAAATATAGACATTTATTGAAGAAGAGAATGAGCAAGATACAAGAAACATTGTACATAGGAAAATCATGCCTCAGTCCCCTTCAAAGTAGGCACCTTTCAGCTCTCACACAGTTCTCCCAATTGCCATCCCTCATTGTATTTTCCTGAATCTCATAGACTACCTGAAATCTCTACCCTTTCAAAGGTGATTTTAGTTTTGGGAAAAGCCAGAAGTCGTAGGATACCAAATCTGAGGTGTAGGGGAGCTGAGTCACCTGAGTGGTTTGATGTTTCACCAAAAAACTGCAGGAGACGTGATTCATGAGTGGGTGCAGTTGTCGTGATGAAGCTGCCAATCACCAGTTCCCATAGCTGTGGCCTTCTGAATCCTCTGAATAGTTTCCTCAGAGGAATATTCAGGTTTAACACGAAATTTGATGCAAATCGATTGCTTTCCTCGCTCTGTCATTTTGAATGCGATGGCCACAGAGTACACATGCTGACTCAAGGGCATCTACTGCCCCCACTGACTAGCACAGTGAAATCACCATTGTTCATGCATGCTCATTCCAGTCCACTCTCCTTGGCTGCCAGGTTACGTCGATGTAGTGCAAACCATTCTCGTTATATTAACAATGGCTCGACTTTTTCTGGACAGACCTCATATATGAAACTACTGATAGACTTGAAGGAAAAAAATAGAAAGGAATGACAACAGCCTGCTAATGTGAGTACGGATAATGATGAAAATATAATTTTCATAACAGAATGAAGATAGCAAGACTAATTTTCCAGATTCATAGCCAGCCATGGTATGTTCACCCATAGTTCTAAGTTTGCATCTCAACCTGGCCTTGGTGATTTTCCAGCATCTGTTATCCATCAAGATCAAGAATGATTTCAAGGTGGCCCTATATAAAAGGCATGGAATTTTTGCCTGTTGCTGATTTCCTTTCCTAGGAAACATTTGTTTCTAAAAGAAACTGGAACCCTCTAATGGTCTGAACCCCTGCCCTCCTGTTCCTGCAGCTGAAGTCTGGAGCAGTACTGTGGTCACACTAGCACTTTCATCTTAGCCAGATTGCTGCTCTGGGATGTGGTCTTCTGAGAAGATAGCACAGAGAAGGACCATAGGAGCAGAACACACAGCCTGGCAATAGACGGAGTGAGATCAAGTGTGAGGCCTGACTTGACTTCCTGGCGTAGCTATGGTGCTGCACCTTGCTGTCCCCTTCCTCCATTTTCGCCCCTCTCAAGTGGCCTATTCTACCCTGTCTTCTAGCTGCCGCTAGACCCAGAGCACTTGGGGCATCCAGCTGGCATTCTTGGCAGGCTCACCCTTGTGCTTATTTCTTGACTCTATAGTTCCAATTAGCTTGAGCCAAATCAGCCCCGTGCTTCACAGAAAATGTGAGCAAATGGAACGTCCGAAACAACTCCTTGAAACAGTATGCTTCTTCATAAGAGAGAGATACTCTGACACATGAACAGGTACATTTGTTTCTTCCAGACTAGCTAGCCTGGCAGTGATATAATAAATGTTCTGAACCATCACATTTATTCACATAGATATAAAAAGAGAGTAACAGATACATGAGCATCTTGACAGGCACTTGATTTTATAGTGAGAATAATGACCAGGTATTATACATTGCACCGGTACTTGTCAGTGCCTTCAAAACAAGCCCTTACTTTTTTTTTTTTTAATTTCATTTTTCCCATTGACTACACAGAGATCAAGGACTGTGACTCACCTGATTTTTGTAGTGGACCATGACTATAGATGACACTTAACAATTAGGTGTAGATGGAGTAAGTAGCTGAGGAGGTGGTATGAGGTTGTGTATCCCTTCTCAGGTCCCTGGAAATGTACTGCACATGCAGTCGTTTCTCTAAGGACACTGACAAGGAGGCTGGCGAGATACGAACTGCCAGGACTCCTCTGCTTTAGGAGAGAGGTGATGTCTAATCCTCACCAATCTCATAGAAAACGAGTTTCTTGGACTTGAGGTCCCTGCAGAATGTTCCATCAATATAAACCAACAGGGAAGAGGGGCAAGAGAAGGGACACTTTGGGAGGTGCCAAGGGAACAATAAGAGCAGCTCTTGAGTGAAGACGTTTTTTAAAAAAAAAAATGCATCTAGTTGATAATGATTTAAGCGTATTAAAGCATTTGCTAAAATTAATGTAGAACTAAGGTCAAGAAAAAGTTCAGCAACCACAGGTAGAAGATGAAAGAATGAAAATATAACATTGAACATTAAATGTAGCTTACTTGTCTGAGGAGGAAGGAACCCATGATTTGAAAAAACAAAAAAGAACTGAGTCATCCAGGGGAAGCTGGAAGTGAGAAGTTTTTCAGGTCTTCGATAGCCGTATAGCACAATTGCAATGAGAGGTCCTCAGCTGTGTGTCCTAGTGTGTCATTTTATTTCCCATAAGTGCATGGCTGTTCTTCCTCTCTCTTATGGAATCTGCATGCAGGTGTCAGAAGCCTCCTGCAGGAGGAAGCAAGATGAGAGGACCACACTGTATTGGTATGTTTGGAATTGGGAAGAAGAATAAAATAAACATCAAAATCTCTTGGCTGTCTTACCACTTAAATAGATTTGGAAAACTTAGAAGTGGCTTATTCAACTCTGTACCTCAAGTCTTTGCACACAGATAAGTTATAATGTAACACTCGCTATCCAAGAAAACCACAGACATTGAATAGGAAAAAAATGAAGGTCTTCGAGGGCCTGTCTTCCATGAGCTATAGAAAAGTGGAAAACTACTTTGACAGTAAAGACAGTAAATCTTAGCTTAAAAACTTTTGAAGGTAAGCAATTCCAATTTTCATTCTGTTCATTAATGCATCATCTTCTCTCCAAAAAAGACTGAGAAGAGATGTCCCAAAATGATATACTTTGCACAACAGTTACTATATATTAGGTAGCAAGTGTCATTCATCATGGTGGACTATCTGGCAATTTACCTTCATGTTTAAATTTTGAATTTCTTCCACATGCTTGCTAAAGAAGAGTACCTGGTGTCTGTTTTGGGGGTGGGTGGAAATCAGGGGAGAGTACCACCTGAGTTGAGATGCCGCAATAAAGCCCTATCATAGCCTCAGGGTTCTCTGGCTTTCTGTCCCTGAGGTGGTTATAAATTACCTGTCTCCTCTGCTTGAAGAGAGTATGCTCAGTTCACATTTAGTAAAATCAAAATAAAGTAGCACATTTTCGTATTGACATAGATGTCTCCTTATGAATAGACTACCTAGAAATTTACACAAGAAGAGTCTGTTTCCAGGCACTGCCTCTGGGGAAGAATCGTATGCTGTGAGACATTTCCCTGAATGTCTGTTAGACCTGTGATTTTGATGTGCACACATTACCTTTTCTTTTTTTGAGGTGAAATTCACATAACAAAATTAACCATTTTAAAGTTAGTACATTTACATTATTGGAGGGCCTTGCCTTTAATTTGTAAGAAACACGTATCTGTGAAGTGTAACAAAACAAAGTACAATAAAACATGAGGCACGCCTCATGTTTTGGGTTAATACGTGTTTTGGGGTTTAAGTGTCTTTTAACAAAAATGTTATAGAACCATGGAATCTTATTGTTGGGTGGGCCCTTAAGCACTCATTGTAAATTATTGATTTGCTGATTGAGTCTCGGCTGCAGCAGGTTTGAACTTTGCTGGTGGCAGACATACTGCTCTCCCACAGCCCATTTGGGTTATGTGCAGTTCTCACTCCCAGAAAATTCTCTCGTCTTGAGCCAAAACCAGTCTTCTTGGATCTTCTGACCCTTAGAACTGATGCTTCCTCTTGGGGTCATGCATAATCAGTCCATTTGTTTTAATGCATGACAGACCTGAAATATGTATATTAGACACATAATACATGGTTCTTATTATAGCCTAGTTTTTCCCCTCATTAGTTACAGCTTCTGAAGTTCTGGGTCATGATAATCCTGTGTTTAACTTAAAAAAAAACAACTCCAGAATATTTTCAATAGTAGATGTACCATTTTATATTCCCACCAGCTGTATGAAGGTTACAATTTGCATACCTTCACCAACACTTACTTTCTTTAAAAAAAAAAAAAAAACTATCCTAATGGGTATGAAGAGGTATTTTTTTTCCTTTCTAATTTATTATTTATTTATTTACTTACTTACTTACTTATTTTTACTTTATTGCTTTGGGTAGAATTTCCAGGACATTGTTGATAGAAGTAGCAAAAGTAGGCATCTTTGTCTTGTTCCTGATCTTACGGGGAAATTTTCAGCCTTTCACCATTGAGTAGGATGTTAGTTGTATAAATACCTTATATCAATTTGAGAGTGTTCTTTTTCTAGTTTGTTGAGTGTTTTTAACATGAAAGGATGTTGGATTTTGTCAAATGCTTTATCTGCATAGTCTAACATTTTTTGTGTAATACATTATATGGTTAGGACTCAGAGAAGTCATGCACATATGATGATTTTTAGTAGAGAATGTGTTATAACCAAATTAAGATAATTGTTTTGATAACACTGATCACTTCATGGGTACTATGAGTACCTCATAATAACAAAATACTTCTAATTTCTTTTTCCCATCCTTTGTATCATTACTGTTGTTCTTTTCGCTTATATATAAGTATACATAAGCACACATCTACACATGTAAGATGCATACATAAGCAATCTAATACATTGTTGCTATTTTATTTTGAACAAATTCTCTGTTAAATCAATTAAGAATTAAAATCAAAGTTTTATTTTACCTTCACTTCAGTACTTTTTGTTTCTTTATATTGATCTGAATTTCTGACTCATGTTCCTTCTCTCTAAAAGAATTTCTTTTACTGTTTTCTTGCAAAGCAGTTCTACTGGTAACAAATTCCCCAAATTTTTGTTTGAGATGTTTATTTCTCCTTCATTGTTGAAAGGTAATTTCACCAAGTACAGACTACTAGGTTGATGGGTTTTTCCTCTCAACACTTTAAATATTTCACTCTACTTTCTTCCTTTTTACATGGTTTCTGAGGAGAAGTCAAACGTATAATAATTCATAGCTGTGTTCCTTTATAGGTAAGGTATTTTTTCCCCTTTGGCTTCTTTTAGTACTCTGTCTTTTTTTTTTTTTTTTTTAATTTCAAAATGATATGGCTAGGTGTAGGGCTTTTTGTTTTGTTTTGTTTTGTTTTGGGCCAGGGTCGGGGTTGGTGCATTTATCCTGCTTGGTGTTCTCTGAACTTCCTGGATCTGTGGTTTGATGTCTGACATTAATTTGAATGTTGTACTACAGCTGAATATGGAGATGGAGGTGATGACAGGATACCTGGTGGGTTGTTTGATGCAGAGGCAGATGGAAATACAGGACTTGAGTGCTGGGGAATGGTGGTGATGGCATATGAAGTACCACCTGCACTACAGGTCACTATCACAGGCCCTGAGTGTCAGCACTGTATGTCCAAGGCAGACTTTTCATATAGCAGCAAACTCACTAAATAACATTTCCCGTCTATTTAATAACATGAAAAAATTCTAAAGCAAGTCCCTCAATTTTCAGTTGATGCTGCAAGCAATCTTATACATTAAAAGGCTGAGTTAGGCCAAAACTCATGCTATTATGAAATAACCCAGGCACCCTGTTCATTTTATTCTTGGTCATGTTCATTTAGCCATGTCTTGGACACCAGGACACAGGTTCTTTATGCCACCAATAACTGAAGTCTGAGGCAGGCTAAGGACTCTCTGAGCTTCAGAACATTCATCTGTGTGATGAAAAGGTGGGAGAACATCACCACAGTCCCTTCTAGCACTAACTAAAAGTCTGGTCTTTTTTATAGCTATGTAAAGTATTAAAATAATGATCATTTCTATATCAGAAGATTGCTTCATCTTAGAAAATAAGTCACTTAATAAAGAGTTATTTACATTTACTTAAGAATTTAGAATATCTGAATATATTAATTTATCTCAGATGTAATGATACACTTTTATAACGGAAACCTCAGTATTCAAAGTCTGTGCATGTGTGGCTGTCTGTGTGTGCACATGCAAGTGTTTAAGAAATTGCTGTAAGTATTCTAGCTCTGCTTTTGAAAATTTTCTCTGCTCTCTATTTGCTAGAGAACTAAATCCAAGATTGTGCAGAAAATTGGCTTTGTGCACCACTGGTCATGTGATTCCTACCCTCCCCCTACCTCAGTGCTCCGTGAGTCCCTGTACACACTGTTCAGTAAACAACTCTAGAGAACCAGGGCCCCCAGTTCATTCACAGAGTATTTGGAAAGGGCTGTCTTTGTGTGGCTTTGACTTACTGACTGGAGTGGAATGGAGAGTTAGCATTTGTGTTTTCACTAGTTCTTTTTATAGCATTGAACCAGCTGTAGCTGGTTAACATTAGCCTGAACCACCTATTAGCGTACAGGTCTCTTATGCAGGATAAAGGGCTCCTGATGGAAACAGATTTTGTTATTCATGATACCGCTGACTGTGTTTACCTAAACTCAGTCTGTTATGGGATATGATTTAGAATGGCTCTGTTAAAATACAGAAATCCCTAGGTGCTATTCAGGTCCATCCTTGAAAGCAATAAACAAGGGAATCAAAAATATGAATAGCTTTCCCTGTTAAACTAGCCATCCTTCCCAGATCATGTTTCGTTGGATGACTCTTTTTAAAGAGAGCTATAATATTTTCTCACCTGTGTTTTAAAAATTAGGAGGAGAAAGTTGTTTTTCTTTTAGCCACATCAAGGAACTATCTTATAGGGCAATGATTTTCACCCAGTGTACCGCAAGAATTTTCAAAACATGCATTACCTGTTTAGTTGGGGGTACTGATCTCATCTCCCTTAGATTGTCATATTTTAAAAAAATGACAATGACCAGCACAACAATAGTTATCTAGTGTGAATGAATCAAAATTTTACCTATTTTTTGTCAGATCAGGAAAAAATAGAATTTTTTTTTTGGTGTACCACAGAATTTTAGTAATTAGTTTAGTAAATCACAGCTATAGGGGATAGAAAATAATTTACCCAACCATTTATGGATAAGTTAAACAGAACTGTTGATATTGCTGTAGCATTTCATGGGTTGAACTCTGACTTAAGGCAAATTTAACTTTTTAAGAATCATTATTAGCTAAATAGAAATGAATGTATATATTAGAAAAAGTAGAAATGGAAAATGAAAAACATTTTGTTTTGTGATTAGTGCTGTGTGTTCCCTATTTTACCTCCTCATCAGGATCCACTTAATATCCAGTGGTCCATTTGCACTGTTTTTCTGATAAGCTGATGTTTAGATTTTATTTGTTTAGAACATGTTTTAAAAAAAAACAGGAATGAAGAGTTGATGAAGACTCTTTATTTGACTTTTCAGAGTTCACAATTCAAATATTCAGAGAGCCAACATACAATTTTCATTTATAATTGTAGTTTATTTTCTGAAAGACCAGTGAAATTCGGCTCCTTGATTTTTTTGTGAAATTTACACATGACAAACCAAGTCTTCTAATTACAGAGTCCAGAATGTAGCCATTACCTCAGGATGATCTGACAAAACTGAAGGGCCAACCATTTTATTGTTTTAGATTAGTTAAGTGATGATAACCATGAGCATTTACAGTATTATTTTTAAATTGGCCCTGTGAGGTTTTAAGACAGAACTGAATGTACTGCCAGATATTTTTGCAGGAGTCACAGATGTAAAAGAGAATTTTACACACACACACACACACACACCCTTGACAGCACCCAAATGGAACATATTTTGAGTTAAACTCTTTGGAATGGACTATTCTTTTTAATGGAGGGAGGTAGGGAACATTTTTTTCACAAACTTTTTCAATACATATCATAAAATATTTATATTTTAATTCAATTGAGATATGTCCTTTACTGTGAGTGAAATACCAAACTGAACAACCATCCCATCTTTTTCAAAACCAATAGCAAAGTTTTGCCTTCTCTGAAATTTGAGAATTAACACATGGTACCCAGGCATGGGCTAGGCTTGGCAAAACTCAAAATACAAGCAACATTGCTCAACATTACACTCTCCCACTGTTTGTGTTCACAGCTCATCTTATGCATGAAATAATGTGACCATTTCAGTGACAGCCTGGTCCATTAATATTTTTAGTGTAATTTTAAATGATAAAAGCAATATAGTGACATCTATAGAAAGTTTCAAAATTTGCACAAATAGAAAAATTATTCTAATTCCACTTCATATATAATCATTTTATATACTATCTTCTAGAGTTGTTTAATGTTATTCTTTTAAGTTGAAATCATGAAACACTTTGTTTTTAGCACAGAGAATGTCCCCAAACTATAATAATCTTTACTCCCTTTCAGTTTGTCTCAGGAAGGGAAAGAAGGGGACTTAGCTGGGAACCTACAGTACACCAAGATCTTGTGTTTTTGTTTGTTTGAGGAATTAATGAGCTAAAGCGTCCATGCAGTACCTGCTGGTGGCACTCTACACAGCAGCAATAGAAAAGACCAGCTCTGCAAAGAGGTGGCTGTGAGTTTTCCCATTGCTTAGAGCAGTCTGCTGAGAAGGCAGGAGACTGAAGACTCATCTCGAGCTGAGCTAGAATTCAATATTTCTGAAAAAGACTTTGAATATTTCTTGCCGGGTTTCTGTGACTCTTGAGCATTGAAAGCCAACAAGGTCACAAGGCAACTTGCTTTGATAACTGTTAGCGGCCAAGTTATTTCACATTCTGTAGCTCAGTAGAACAATGACCATTTAGAACCACTGGTCATAGTATAAGAATGGTTATTCTCATTCATTGATGGAAACCCACACTGGTACAGATAATAGAAAAGATACAAGTAATACTTTCATTTGAAGTGTGAGCAATTACTGTCAGCTTCACCTATAAAAACCCAGTTGTCGAAACAGGTGTCAGTAATCAGGTGTTTAGAAAATTAACATTAATAACATTATATCTTGATGTCAGAAGCCATTTTTTACCAAAACATCATCTATTCAATAATTAGAGAATTGCTTAGAGTCTTTGATGAAGATAAACATTACTGAGTATTTCACTCTCTTCTCTTGCTTTTTCTGGATATATTGGTAGCAATGAAAAGACTGTCTTTTTTTTTTAATAAAAAGGATAACAGAACCAACAAGGCCATGTAAATGAGCAGGATATGACTACCTGTTGTTAGACACCCATACCTTGCTATCTAAAGTATATAAAATGATGTAAAAATATTTTTCTTTGCCTTTTTAAGACCAGATATAGAAGTGGTTAAAAAAAAAAAACAGGTATAAACATCTTGACAAGTAGATCTTACACATGAAGTAAAGAAGAAAAGTAAAAAAGAGCAGGAAGGAAGGTCACTTCTACTCAGATACCACTATAGAACTATTATTTATATATTTTTAAAGTAATGTGTAACCATTTACATCAAACCCAGAGCAGAGAAAGTCTGTCCTTTGGATTGAGTCCATGTATGTCCTTTTCTACCTCAGACATGCGGACATGTCTTCTTGACTTTCCTGAGCAGTGAGTGAAAGCAGTTCACATACAGCCAAGGAGGGACATGTCTGGGAAAATCTCATCACTTTCTTTGTAAACAAGCATCTCCTGGTTCTAAGTTTCTGTTAATATTAACAGTGTTTAAATTTGCTTTATTACCAAATCAAAGTTGAGATCAGAAAGTACTCACTTTGAATCTCACTATTTCTTGGGCATGTTGGTACATATATTTATGGTGGAAAAAGTAATTTTTTATTTCTTTTTTAAATTATATTTTATTGTTTATGCTCTCACAGTTGTCCCAGCCTTACCCTCTTTGCCACCCTCTACCCAGCACCCACCACCACTCCCTCAGGCAGTTGCCACACCATGTTCATGTCCATGGGTCACACATTTAAGTTCTTTGGCTACTTCATTTTCTATACTGTACTTTACATTCCCATGGCTATTCTGTAACTACCTATTTGTATTTCTTAATCCTCTCACCTCTTCACCCATTCTCCCACAAACCCCTTCCATCTGGCAACCATTAAAACGCTCTCTGTATCCATGATTCTGTCTGTTCTTCCTGTGTGCTTAGTTTGTTTTTTAGATTCAATTGTTGATATGTATTTATTGCCATTTTTTTTGTTCATAGTTCTGATCTTTTTCTTAAATAAGTCCCTTTAACATTTCATATAATGATGGTTTGGTGATCATGAACTCCTTTAATTTTACATTGTCTGGGAAGAACTTTATCCGCTCTTCTATTCTAAATGACACCTTTGCTGGGTAGCGCAACCTTGACTGTAAGTCCCTGCTGTTCATGACTTTAAATATTTCTTGCCAGTCCCTTTAGCCCGCAAAGTTTTTTTTGTGAAATCAGCTGACAGCCTAATGGGAACTCCCCTGTAGATAACTAACTGCTTTTCTCTTATTGCCTTTAAGATTCTCTCTTTGCCTTTAACCTTTGGCATTTTATTTATGATGTGTTTTGGAGTGGGTTTCTTTGCATCCATCTTGTTTGGGACTCTCCGTGCTTCCTGGACTTGCCTTTCTATTTCCCTCACCAAATTAAAGAAGTTTTCTTTCATTATTTTTTGAATAGATTTCTAACGCTTGCTCTTTCACGTCTGTTTCTGGCACCCCTGTGATGCAAATATTGGAACGCCTGAAGTTGTCCCAGAGACAACTTATACTGTCATTTTTTTGTTGTTCTTTTTTCTTCCTGCCTATACTGTCATTTTTTTTGTCGTTGTTGTTCTTTTTTCTTCCTGTAGTTCTGATTGATTCTTTTTTGCTTCCTTATGTTCCAAATCATTGATTTGATTCTTGGCTTCATCCACTCTACTGTTGTTTCCCTGTAAATAGTTCTTTATTTCAATTAGTGAATCCTTCATTTCTGACTCAATCTTTTTTATGCTGTTGAGGTTCTTACTAAGTCCCTTTAGCATCCTTATAACCAGTGTTTTGAACTCTGCATCTGATAGATTGCTTAACTCCATTTTGTTTAGTTCTTTTTCTGAAGTTTTGATCTCTTCTTTCATTTGGGCCATGTTTCTTTATCTCCTCATTTTGGCAGCCTCCCTGTGTTGGTTTCTGTGTATTAGATAGAGCTGCTTTGGCTCTGTCTTGGTAGTGTGGCCTAATGTAGTAGATGTCCTGTAGGGTTCAGTGGCACAACCTCTCCTGTCACCCAAGCTGGGTACTCAAAGTGCACCCTCATGTGGGCTGAGTATACCCTCCTCTTGTAGTTGAACCTTGATTGCTGTTGGCAGGTCATTGAGAGGGATTTACACAGGCCAGTAAGCTGCAAGGACTAGCTGTGATCACTGACCACCAACCTCCACCCTCCATGGAGGATAAGCTGTGCAGGGGCAGGGTGCTGGTGCTCTGACATGGCCTGTAGCTGTCCACTGGGTGTGCAGGCTCTGGGGTATCCTGGGTGGTGTAAGGCAAGGTCAGCCCCAACCTGTGTTCTGCCCAGGGCAATCCTGCATGAGCTATAAAGCAATCTGAGATGGCCGCTACTTGTGCTGGGCTTGGAGGTTCCCAGGCGAAGCCAAGCTGTGAATCTAGGCTGGCTGTTGATAGTGCCAGGTGTGGGGCCACTTAACAAGGGGTATGGGAGCTGGGGGCTCACTGAGGCAGACTGTTGCTTGTTTGAGAGGAAGATAGGAAATCGTGAATCATGACCCAAGACTAGACATTCATATGGAAAAGTCATAGTTAACAGTTTGAGTGGACCCTTAAGTTGGGTCTCAGGGAATATCCAGGGTGGGGCCAACAGTGTTAGCCAGGTTGATGGTATCTCAGATATGGCACCTGCCTGCTGGCTCCGTGGCTCTGTGCAGGGAGGATTCAGAAGAATCCTCCTTCAGATATGGCCTCTGCCTGCCTTTCTGTCTGGGAGAAAGCTGTTCCCCAACTCTCGCTTTGATCCCAGACACTTCAGTTCCTCCCTGTGTGTCACTGGTGCCTTTCAAACTGCTGCCTCAGTGTTGGATCTCAGAGGGAGTATCAGTAAGTCCATGTGTGGTTTCTTTAAGATGAACGGATTGGAACTCCAGATGTTTCTTCTACCTATCCAATCTCCGCTGGTTTTTGTAGTCCGAAATTATGGGGACTTACCTTCCTGCCACTGGAACCCTGGGCTGGGGGGCCTGATGTTGGGCTGGGACTCCTCACTCCCGACATATCCTTCCCTAATTTTTATCCACCACACATGGATATGGGACCAGCCCATTCCACTTTTCCACCCCTCCTACCAGTCTGGATGGATGTGTTTTATTTAATTTCATAGTTGTTAGACTTCCACTCAACTTGCTTCGTGATCATTCTGAGTGATGGTGGTTCTATAATTTAGCTGTAATTTTTATGTAGTGTATGAGAAGGCAAGTCATTTTTATCTATCAATAGTAATTTTTCAAAGATTTTTTTTTTAAAGACAAGGGAAGGGAGGGAGAAAGAATGGGAGAGGAACGTCAGTGTGTGAAAGAAACATAAAATCAGTGACCTTTCACTTTGTACGATGACACCCAGACAACTGAGCCATACCAGTCAGGGCGGAAACAAGAGTAATTTTAATTATTGTTCAACACAGAGCCCACAGGCATATTTTGGTAGTGAATACTATAATGTTATTCAGTGCATTTTTCATCTTTGTGTTATTTTTGCCTATTTTTGTCCTTTTTTAATTAAAATCTTTATTTAAATAATTGTAGAGTCACACGTAGTTGTGAGAAATAACACTGAGAGACCCCATGTATATGTTTTCCCCAGTTTTTCCCAGTGGTGACTAGATGCACAAGAAGAATAGATGGAGTTTACTTAAGAACCCTTTACTGAAGAAGTTATTGGCCGGGCCCAGACTACACACCTTGACCTGTCTACTTAAGGAAGAATTTCTGGTTTTTTTCAGCACCCATTTTCATCCACAAGCTACTTTAAAAAAAAAACCTGAGTGTGTCTTTCTGTAGATCCCACTGGACTGTAAATTTAATCAATACAAGAAATTTCTTTCTGGTTTGCATCTCTAGCATGGAAAGCAGGACCTGGCACAGGGCAGACACTAAGTTGAAGAGAGGAGAGGGGGACAGAGAGGGCGCTTTTTACTAAATCCATTCTTCGTCACTGTCAGTTTATATTTATTAGGCATATTCAAGAATCATGGCAGTATTATGACTTGAAAAAAACATAGTGAACTTAAGTTAAAAATAACCTCAAGTCTAGACTAGTTCTCAGCTACATCCTAGATGCAGCTAAAAACAAAGAAGAACTTCTCTAAATACAAAAGTAAGAGAGAAAACTCTTCATATTTTGACTCACAGTATCCGTCCAAAGGAAAACCTCTGCTCCATATACCCTGAAATCAGCACTGATGTTCATTAAAGTCACTGTTTCTCTTTGAGCATCGTGCCCTTGACTGAGCAGAGGTTAGCCAAACTACCTAGCCCAGGACCTGTGCTGGCACAACCAATGCACTCCTAGTTCCTGCAGTATTTTCCGACTTAGCGTTCAGAAATATTTGTCAACAAGATCATACCTATTTTCTGTTTCCTAGTTTCTTAGTTCCATAGACATGAGGTAATGGAATATTAACTAGTTGGAGGAAATTTTTACTTTTTATTTGGATAACTAACTAGTTCCTAGTGAATCTCTTATTTTTGGCTATAAAGATTAAATACTTTGTCCCAGGAAAGCATGTATATCATCAGGTAACACTTTACTTGAAAGTGAGACCTTAAAGTTTGCTCTGTTATCAATTAAAAGAGCTGTGGAACCCTGGCCAGGTAGCTCAGTTGGTTAGAGCATAGTCCCTATGAGCCAAGTTTAGGGGTTTGATCTCCGGCCAGGGGACATAAAAGAATCAACGAATGAATGCATAAATGGGTGGAGCAGTGAATTGTTCTCTCTCTCTCTCTCTCTCAAAAATCAATCAAGAAAAAAAGGAACTGTGTAAGAACTATAATCAACCAAAAACATTTAAAAACCAGATTACTCTAAGAAGAGGTTGTTTGGGTGAAGGTGCCTCTGACCTTTGTGAGGAATAGGAAGCCATTGTACTCACCTACTTCCCATCCCAGTGGGTGAACGTTGGGCAGGCATGCTTGTTGCCTTTCTGTGCAGCTTTGAGTAAGACATACCACCCACAAAAGGAACTATTACCCTATTTGTAGAGAAATTTAGTCAGAAAATCTAAGTAATTGGTGGATGCTATATTAAGAAATAAGATTAGATGCGAAATTATAGCAATTTGGAAATACGTACTAGTGACAAAATAGTAAAATCATTCTAGTCAAGAAAACTATGATCCTGTTTTGTTGTAGACTTTAAACTTAACACGGTGCTGTATGTCAATTATATCTCAATAAAACTGAAAAAAATAAAGTAAAATAAATAAAATAAGAGGTATTATTCCCTCCCAATGTACTAATTGCCGAATCTCTATTGAAGGCCTCAGCTTTAGAGCTAGGGGTCCTGTAGTTGACATACATTTATCATCATCTACATAGACTAAAATAACATCTGACTCAGATATATACTATTCTTTGAAGGTATGTAGATGTGATATTTTTCATTAACTAAAGTTCTTTTTTTTTTAAAGATTTTATTTACTTTTAGAGAGAGGGGAAAGGGGGGAGGGAGAAAGAGAGGGAGAGAAACATCGACGTGCAAGAGACACATCAGTTGGTTGCCTCTTACACACCCCCAAATGGGGACCTGGCCCGCAACCCAGGCATGTGCCCTAAGTGGAATCGAACTGGCAACCTTTTGGTTTTCAGGCTGGCACTCAATCCACTGAGCCACGCCAGCCAGGGCTTCGTTAATTAAAGTTTTTACCTTATTCATATTTCCTTAGACTTTTACCTAATGTAATTATTCTGTTCCAGAATCTCATCCTGGATACCACATTACATTTAGTAAACATGTCTCCTTAGTCTTCTCCTGGCTGTTGGCATTTTCACAGACTTACCTTGTTTTTGATGACCTTGACAGTTTTGAGGAGCACTGGTCAGGAATCTTGTAGAATCTCCTTTGGAATTCATCTGATTGATTACTCATGATTAGACTGGAGTTATGGGTCTTGGAAGGAAGATCAGAGTGATAAAGTGCAATTTTTATAACATTTTATCACCATTACTTACCACTGTTGATACTGGCCTTGATCATCTGGCTGACATAGTCTGTGTCAGGTTTTCCACTATAAAGTTACACATTTTCCCTCTTTCCACCTTGAAGTCTTTGGGAGGAAGTCACTGTGTATAGCCCACATCAAAGGAATGAGGAGTTTTGATCCCTTTCTGTGACAGGAATAATTACTTGGAATTCTAATGCATGGGAGATTTATTTCTTCTCTCCCATTTATTTATTCATATGCATGCATGAGGGGACCCAAAAAACCCAGAATTTATTTATAAAAAATTGTGCATGTTTTCTTACATGTTTAAACTTCATTCATCTTCAAAACACTCTCTATTGGATGCAATACACCTATTGAGATGTTTTCCCACTGCTTAGAACAGTTTTTGAGCTCATCGATTTTGATGCCTTTTAGTGCTTCTGCCATTTTTTTGTTTCACCTTGTCTACATCAGCAAAACGTTTCCCTTTGAGGACTTTTTCCACCCAGGGAAACAAAAAATATAGTCTCCCAGGTTGAGATCAGGTGAATAGGGAGCATGAGGCCTAAGAGTCATGCTGTTTCTGGTCAGAAACTGCTGAACACTCAGTGTGGTGTAGGCAGGTGCAATCTTAAATCATCCATCATGAAATGGGCATATATTTTGAAAGAGTCTTCAAAAAAATTTCAGGGAAGCTGAACATAGCCTCTCACAACAATACCAGCTGGTGCACTGATGCAGATGGGTTCCTAGAACACTCACCTAGTGGTGGAAGCCTTTACTACAAGGGACCTGCCCTCCAGAAGATAATTCTGGTTTTTGGGGTCCCCCTTCATTCATGTGTATGTGTGTATATGTATATATGAGAGAGAGACAGACACGCATATTTATTTCATACTTTGTGCTACGATCCAGTGCTATTTTATTTACGTTGTTATTCAAACTGTTTCAGCTTTTGCAACTGAAGCTCTTCAGTTTACTCCCTTTTGTCTTTGACAAAGTCCCTTCATTGTGGGTTTTCAGTTTTGTTTTGTTTTGTTTGTTTTGTTTTGTTTTGAGTACTTTCTTACTTTCTGGCACTAAAAGATGTTGCAGTCTCATCTTGTATATTTCCTGCCCCACTCCTAGAATCAACCATTTCTGCAAGGATCTTGGGTTCTTTTTATTGGAGAGTGGTTTTAGATATCAAGAAATGCAAGAAGATTAAGAAAATACAAGTTCATTTTAAAGTATTATAGAGTTCATACCAGCTTCACTAATCACAATCAGAGGCTTTAGAAGTAGAAATGCTCTGTTTTGGAATGTTTAATATGTAGCTCTGACCACTGGGAGAGATTATCTACAGCCCAAGGAAAAGATCCTTTGCCCAAAATTGTTCCAAAGATAGAGCTTGCTCTAGTAATTGTACTCATTTAGTATTTCTTTGTTGTCATTCAGACAGTTTTCAGTATCACCCCTGACCTGTCTTTTCTTGGATGATGCTTTCATCATTCCCTGTCATTATGAAGCATTTCTGGAGGACGTAGTGTAAGAGTTTTTTCTGTCAGCCTCAGTGACTCTGTGCCATTCCTAATCCCCAGGGAGAGTTTCTCTCCTCCTTCATTTTCTTTACTGAGATTCTTAACTACATGCCAGCATTGTCATGTAAAAAACAAAAGTTTTTTTTTAGCATCAGTAATTCTGTTTTTATGAAAATTTGGGAGTATTTTGTTTGTGGTTTTTTTTAAAGATTTTATTTATTTTAGAGAAAGGAGAAGGGAGGAAGTAAGAGGGGGAGAGAAGCATCAGTGTGTGAGAGATACATTGATCAGTTGCCTCTCTCACGTCCCCATTGGGGTACCTGGCCCACAACCCAAGCATATGCCCTGATGCTAATTGAACCGATGACCTTTCTCTTTGCAATCCAGTGCTTAACCCACTGAACCACACCAGCCAGGGCTTGGTTGTGGTTTTCTAATGAAAATAGTACTAAGCAATAAATGGAAGGAAAGATAAAATAATATGGGTGCACCCTTCCTTTATTTTGTAATGTCACTGATTTTGGCAGTTTTTCAGGGTAGATTTTCTCGCAGAAATTCTGTATTTCTTGACATACATTATAAATATATTTTCTTGCAGATTTTTCTCTAAGCCATCACAACAATTACAGAGTAAAAGGCCCTGGTTCAAGAAAATTATTAGCTCTCTGCTTTCAAGGGACTTCTAGGCTAATTAAGTGAAATGATTCCTTCCTGATTTCACCTGTCTCAGAAAGGCACAATATTTCTACAAAAGTGAACACTGTTTTGTTCATGATTATGTTTTTACAGTTTTAGTTGTTTTTGATGTATCCAGAGAAGAGTGTATAGAGTTCCCTTACCACACAATTCCTCTTCTCATTACGGTCTGCATGTTCAAGGGACCAGTCAGGTTCAGTGAATGACAAAGTTTACTCCATCTCACTTACGAGGAAAGAGATTTATTAAAGAATTCAAAGTGCTTATAGAATCATTGGGAAAACTGAAGAAACAGACTCTGTTGAACTTTTAAGACTCTCAATTCAACAGTGAAGAGCCAGACCACTGTGGGAGCTGCACTCTCTTCTGCAACCACATGTGGAGCACTTCAGCTGTGCACTAACTCCAGGGCAACAGCTAACAATAGCGAACTGCGTGATCAGGAAGTTGTTGCTACTACTACCAGCTCTGGAACCACTCTGGGCTACAAGCTAAATCAACAAACTAGATGGCTCATTCTTGCCGTTTTGAGACACCAGAGCCACTGGTCAGTCCCTGAGATCTTTGTTGATGTTATACTTGCGAGAAGTAGCAAAATCAAGCCCTCTGCCTTGGCATCACTGCTGCCTTTGATTGACAGATTCTCAGTCACATCGCAGACTCTAGCTGCAAGGGAACCTGAGATGCATAGATTTGCTTTGGAGTTTAGGACAGCCCTTAGAAAGAAATTGGAATCCTTCATATTCACCAGAAGAGTTAGAAAGAACTCAATAGGAAAAGAGAAGTACAGCCCTAGTTAGGTAGCTGTGTTGGTTATAGCATCGGCAGATACACCAAGGTTGCAGGTTCAATCCCTGATTGGGGCACATGCAAGAAGCAACCAATGAGTGCATAAATAAGTAGAACAGCAAACTGATGTCTGTCCGTCTGTCTATCTGTCTGCCTGTCCCTCTCTCTCTCTCCCTCCCTCCCTCTCTCTCCCTCTCTCTCCCTTTCTCTGTCTCAAGTCAATAAATAAAAAAGAGAGAGAGAAGTAAAAATGAACAAAAGAAGTAGAGAATGACAGCAAAGCCCCATAGTCCTAAAATTTATTTTTTGAATATCATTAGCTATGGAATACAGGTGGTACAAAAATATAGTTTTAAGTTTTAACTTAATGATCTATCTTTTTAAAAGAATTCAAAATCCTAAAATCTCTGGTTACATTACTTAATAATAAGTATTAAAACTATAAAATTGTATGCTATAGACTACAGCTATTGAGCTGTAACTTAAAAGGGAAATTTAATTAGTAGATGCTAAAAGTGGTTACAGATAGTTCTGGTGTACTTTAAATATTTTTGAAATAAGCAAATCTTAGAGCAAGTAATTCCATACATTAACAAATTAAGTAAAACTAATCAATTTTGACTTTTTTTCTGTGCTGTTTGCTTCTCCAGTGCATAAACTTATGTTATTTCTGAATATTTCTATTTCTGTCATGTTACAAAGTTTGTCATAGAGTTATTTCTGCTTTATACTAGAAGCAAGAGTCAGTTCCACAAATTTACTTGAGTGCTTACGCTAGGTGGGCATTTTTAGAGGATAACCAGTATGAATAAATGCTCATTGATTAGGGTTATTAAATAGTAAGTGTTTAAGACTGATAGTACTAAGGGCTTAATAGTTCATGAAACTTTTAAATAAAAAGTGGTGGTAGTTAAGCAACCACAAATGAGTGCTATATGTGGTTGAGCGCTTCTGTTCAGTATTCAACCTCTAAGAGGATATGAACAAATTCACAAGAGAGGGTGGACCAAATGAAGCCTGGGAACTCTGCCACCACCCAGCACAAAAGCCTTGCGGACTGTCTTAGCTTTGTCTTAGAAGATAGTAAATTCCCAAAATAGCTTCTTGCTCAGTGGTGAACTGAAATGGAATACTTGCCAGCAGGTTGGGCAGAGAGAGAAACCAGCATTTTGGGGGGATCTAACCCAACCTAGCCATGAACTACTGGGGCCTAAGAGCAATGGCAGATATGTGTGGCAGTGACAGGCCTTGGCGTGGTGCTCTAACGTAAAATTCTATCTGTGCATGTATTAGAATGGTCCCTGAAGGCCATACACAGTGTGTGGTGAACAGTGATTTTGGGGGGTAACAAATTGCCTTGTGCTCGCTATAGGCAATTGAGCAAGTGACCCCACACCACCACTGCTCAGCATGTCAAGGCAGCTTCATCGTTGCCTGTGAGACCTCCCATAAACAGTGACTCTGGTAAAGTGTTAGAGTTGATCTGTTTTTAAAATGATCATCAGCAAGAGAGGAAACTTCAGTGAAGATTGAAAAAGCAGTTTTGAATTATGTGAGTCTGTTCATGGAAGGCTCGCAACAAAAATATGATTTGGTGAAAGGCAAGGACGTAAAGATATTTCTAATCTTAGTAAATTTGGGAAATTATCAAGGTCTTAGAATGGATCCTATTTGTGAATGAGGATTTTGGCATATTGAATTTCGTGTATTGAATGTAGTATGCTCTCATTTATTCTACTTTGTTCTACTGCAGTCAAAACCTTTTCTAGTATATTATCTTCTTGCACATGTTGAGGTTTATAAAGGCCTTTAAAACATGACTATATATACAAGCCGAAGTGCTTCTATAAAGTGAAATTTATTTTAAGTCAAATTCAGCCCATCTACTTATTTGTGATATCAAATACTGTTTAGATGATTAAAGATACAAGACTCTATTTTTCTGTTCTACATTATGTAGTGCTCTTCTGCACACTTCTGTAACTGTGATCTTCTATTTTAGAGAAAGCTGCAATTGAATAATGAAATGTTTCCTATAGATTATATACCAAAAAAAAGCATTTGCCATAAAAGAACTTTTAACTGTATATTCAAAGGCATTAACACAAACAGCATTATTCCTGCTACAAACACAATAGTAATTCCATACATTATACAATAGTAATTCCATACATTATGCAATAGTAATTCCATACATGATAGGTGTACGCTATCATGACCTTGTATAGCAATATCTAACATTTTTTAAATTCATTAAAGGTTGGATCTTTTCCATTATATGTTTAACTCAAATATATAAATTTTTTGAGGTCATTCATCATAGTGACATGCAGATACTTTTTAATTGCACTACTTAAACTCTAAGCACACTGTCAACAGAGGCTTAGGGTGTAGTGTTCCCATTCTGGAACCTGTGGACCACACCCTCAGTCTGTCCTAGCTACACTGAGGGTACAATGCTGGTGCCTGGTCATTAGCAATGATCCTGCCCTCACAAAAGCTAAGTCACATGGCCCAGCCCATGCTACGGGGATTACCAATTAGGAGGAACCCTGGGGATCACAGCCTCCACTGGCTACCTCCCTAACCACCCTCTAACTCTCACACCTGGCAAGGTAGGAGAAATAGGAGAACCAAGCACAGCATAAATCCAAATAGAGTTACCTCTCTCTCCTTTTGAGTACTCAAAAAAGTTTGCTATTATCATTGGACATAGACCGTTCTGTGATATGAAGTGACTTGGGTAGTGGTGTCAGGGTTACCTTGGAATGACTGACTAGTCAGGGAAAGCCTAGGAAAGAGTCCTTTGAGGTAGGACCTGAATGAAGAGATGGAGTCATCCGTGAAAAGCTCTGGAAGACACTTCCCAGACAAAGTGATCAACTATTGCAAAGAAAAGGAGGAACTTGGTGTGTTCCAGGAGCATAAAAGAAGCTAGCATGGCTGGGGCTTAGTGAACCTAAGGGCTAAGACAGAAGACGAGTGCAGAGAGGAGGCAAGCAGCTTCATTCCAAGTGTGATGAGAAGTCTTCGAGGCTTTAAGCATGGAATGGATGTGATCTGATCTGTACTTTGAAAAGATCATTTGCTCAGGCTGCTCTAGATCAAATGAAATGTGGAGGCATAAAAATATTGGAACAGGAAATGAGTCAGGAGGCCAGTTCAGGAATCCATACAGGTAAGACTGGTCACGTGGATCAGAGTGCTAGTGAGGAAGTGGTGAAAAGTAGGGAGATTCAGGAACTGTTTTAAAGATGGAGTTCACAGTCCTTTCTGATGATTGGGTGGGATGCTAGAAAGAGGGGAATCACCCTGGCTGGTGGGGCTCGGTTAGAGCATCATCCCCTAACCTAAGGGTTGAAGGTTCGATTCCTGGTCAGGGCACATACCTAGGTTGCAGGTTTGAGCCCCGGTCCAGGCGTATATTATTCCTGGCCTGGGCATAATATCAATCAATGCTTCTCTCTCGCGTCAGTGTTTTTCTGTCTCCCTTCTCTCCCTTCCTCTCTCTAGAAACACTGGAAAAAAAAATGTTCTCAGGTAAGGATTAAAAAAGAATGAGGGGAATCAGGGATGATTATGAAATTGTTGGATTGATGGTGGCCTCAGTTACTGAGTTGGGGATGATTTGAGGAGGTTTAGCAGTGGAAGTCTAGAGTTCCAATACGTCCTTGTTGAAGTAGAGGTACCCATTAAACACTGAGCTGGAGAAATAAAATTGGATATGAACTTGCAGTGGAGGAGAGAGATCAGGAAATAAAAGTCAGGCACTGTTCCCAGATAACAGTTACCTTGTTTACTCTACACAAAACCACCATAAAACAGGTAACATACATCTATTAGAAGCAGAAATGGATGAAAGCCCTTTATTTTTAAATTAAAGGGTTTTTCCCACCGAATTAATAGATAAACCAGCGGAACAGAAGAGAAAGTCCCAAGTGTATATAGGAACTTAGTAAATAATATATGCATATGTATTTCATAGCAGTGGGGAAAGGTTAAAACTATTCAATAAATGGTATAAGGGTAACAGGTGATCCATATGTAAAAAAATAAAATAGCACTCTCATCCTACAGAAGGATAAAGTCCAAACAGATGAAATATTTAAACATAAATCTCAAACTATAACAGTTTTAGAAGAAATTATAGGAGATTTTTTTGAAGTGGAAGTTTTTTTTTCTAACTATAACAATATTCAAAATTTCCAAAAGAATATAATAATAAATTCTATTAAACCTGCATGATAAAGTCAAAAGTTAAATGGCCAACTAAGAACATATATTTGCAGTCTATATTACAAAGAGGAAATCTCTGATATACAAAGTACTCACAGGAACTAATGGAGAAGAGCCAGAAGTTCAATATAAAGATAAGCAAAGGATATGAACAAATAATTTATAGAGAAAAAAAGTGTGAAAATATGTTTACTCTCATAATAAATAAATACAAATTAAAATAACATTATTATTAAATTTGCAGAAATCTAAAACTTTAGTAACATTTGTTTGGTGAGGCTGAGGGGAAACATACTCTCTCACATTGGTGGAGGGAGAATATTTTGTTACTACCCCATAGAAAGGCCTTTGGTAGTCTGTGTTGTGTATGGATGTGCATTCCTGCATGTGTGTAATTTATAAACATTAACTCTGTGACCCAGCACTTTCACTGCTTGAAATTTTTCCTACAGACATACATGTACATGTATGAAGTACATTATTCTTTGCCCCATTGTTTGTGATAGCAGTAGTGGAAATAACCTCAATTGTCATCATTGGATGATTAAATTATAGTCTACTCATAAAATGGATTCCATGAATTCATGACAGGTGTTAATTACAAAAAACAAGGAGCTAAATGGCGTTTGAATTGTGCTATATTCCTATGTGCGCGCACACACACAGCTGGAAGGATTTATAAAAAACAAATAACAGTGATTATCTGTGAAGGGCATATAGGAACTAGGAGAAAGAATGATAGGGGAGCTTTTCATCGTATACTTTCACATTTTGAATTACATATTATTTAGAAAAATTATACAACTTTTATACATAGTTATTGCTCTTAGAAGTTTTAAACATTATAGCTATTTTAAAAAGTACTACATAACATATATCAATAAAGGTATACTCTTTGAGTATTGCTGGCCAAGATGGAGGCATAGGTAGGTACACTTCGCTTCCTCGCACAACCAGAAGGATAATAACCAATTTAAAAACAAAAACAACCAGAACTGCCAGAAAATCAAACTGTATGGAAGCCTGACAGTCAAAGAGTTAAAGAAGAAACCTTCATCCAGACTGGTAGGAGGGACAGAGGGGACATGTGGCAAGGCGGCAGCTGGCAGCGGACCCGAGAAGACAAGGCAGCAGCTGGCAGTCCAGGATATGCCACATTTGTGTATGGATAAGCCAGGAGAAACCACTGGGGATCAAGACAAACCTGCGCAACCATGGTTCCAGTGCAGGGAAATAAAGCCTCAAATCTTCTGACTGTAAAAACCTGTGGGATGTTGTGACAGTGGGAGAAACTCCCAGTCTCACAGGAGAGTCCACTGGAGAGACCCACGGGATCCTAGAATGTACACAAGCCCACCCACCTTGGAATCAGCATTGGAAAAAGGCACAGTCCACTTGTAGGAAGCGAGGGAAGTGATGGAAAGTGGGGCAAGAGCCAAGCAACCTAGCAAGTGTCACTGTTCCCTCTCTGACCCCTCCCCCACATGCAGCATCACAAAGCAGCAAAGTGGGTTGCCCCACCCTGACAGATACCTAAGGCTCTGCCCTTACAACATAACAGGTGCACTGAGACAAAGAGATATGGCCCAGTGAAAGAACAGATCAAACTCCAGAAAAAGAACTGATCGACAAGGAGATAGACAACCTATCAGATACAGAGTTCAAAACACTAGTAATCAGGGTGCTCACAGAAATGGTTGAGTATAGTTGTGAAATAGAGGAAAAAGTGAAGGCTGTGAAAAGTGAAATAAAGAAAAATATACAGGGAACCAACAGTGGAAGGAAGGAAACCAGGACTCACATCAACGATATGGAGCAGAAGGAAGAAATAGACATTCAACCAGAACAGAATGAAAAAACAAGAATTCAAAAAAATGAGGAGAGGCTTAGGAACCTCTGGGATAACTTTAAATGTTCCACCATTCAAATCATAAGGATGCCAGTGGGAGAAGAGGAAGAACAAGACATTGAAAACTTATTTGAACAAATAATGAGGGAGAACTTCCCCAATCTGGCAAAAGAAATAGACTTTCAGGAAGTCCAGGAAGCTCAAGAGAGTCCCAAAGAAATTGGACCCAAGGAAGCACACACAAGGACACATCATCATTACATTACCCAAGACTAAAGATAAGGAGAGAATGTTAAAAGCAACCAGAGAAAAGGAGACAGGTACCTACAAAGGAGTTCCCATGAATCTACCAGCTGATTTCTCAAAAGAAACCTTCCAGGCAAGAAGGAGCTGGGAAGAAGTATTCGAAGTCCTGAAAGGCAAGGACCTACATCCAAGACTGCTCTATCCAGAAAAGCTATCATTTAGACTGGAAGGGCAGATAAAGTGGTTCCCAGATAAAGTAAAATTAAAGGAGTTCATCATCACCAGGCCCTTATTATATGAAATGTTAAACGGACTCATCTAAGAAAAAGAAGATCAAGAACTATGAACAGTAAAATGACAACAAACTCACAACTGTCAATGACTGAACCTAACAAACAAAAACAAAAACTAAGCAAAGAACTAGAATAGGAACAGAAATGCCGAAATGGAGATCACATGGAGGGTTATCAGCAGGGAAGGGGAGGAGGATGGGGAAAAAGATACAGGGAATAAGAAGCATAAATGGTAGGCACAAAATAGACCGAGGGAGGCGAAGAAGAGTATAAGAAATGGAGAAGCCAAACAACTTACACATACAACCCATGGACATGAGTTAAGGGTGGTGGGGAAGGCTGGAGGGAGGAGGGGTGCAGGGTGGAGGAGGATAAAGGGGAGAAAAGAAATGGGACAACTATAATAGCATAATCAGTAAAATATAGTTTAAAAAAGATATATTCTTTGACCCAATAATTCCTAGAAATTCAGTTCATGAGAAACAAGCAAAAAATACACACATATACACTATTCTTCAAGGTATTAATGCATTTAATAATGGAAATAAATAAAAGCAACCTAAATATTAGTATAAACAGAACTATTTGATTCTGACATGTACTACATGATAATCATATTAAGCCACTAACTGCATAATACCAAAACATCATGTGGAAATTCTCATCCACTTAACAGATATTTATTGTGTGCCTACTCTGTGGCACACATTATTCTGGTTTTTCTAGATGCAGCAATTAATTGAACCCCCCAAAAGACAATAAAACTTACTAATATACTGGGGATGCCTGGCAGCAGACAGATACCACATAAGAAGTAATAATGGTGATGACACCAAATAAAGCAGGATAAGGGGATAGTGAAGGCTGTGTGGTTGCTATTTTTTCATAAGAATCAAGGAATGCGTCATTGAGCAGGTAATATTTGAGTGAAAATCCCAAAGGAGATGAGATAAGAAACCATGCAGGTGTTAAGAGGAAAGAGTATCCAGGTGGAGAGGTTGTATACAAAAGTGAGGCATGACTGTGCTGGCATGTTTGCAAAGCAGCAAGGAGGCCAGTGCGGCTTTTCATCATGCTGTAAACAGAGGCCTGAGAAGTGGAAAGGGTCGGGTCCTGGTTATGACAGGTTCTAAGAAGCCATGGCAAGACCTTTGGATTCTTTTATACATGTGATGCAAAGCCACTGGAAATTTTTGAATAGAAAAGGACATAACTGTAAATGCCTCTGTGAGAAGCAAGAGGTCTGCATCCTTTGTTAAGGAGATGGTGCATACCAGGAGATAGTCAGCAGGCAGAAGAGGCGGTGTTCCATGAATGGTTGGATGTGAAGGGGCAAGGAAAGGGAGGAATGTAGAAGGATTCTAAAGTTTGGGCAATAAAATAAATGGTGGTATCACTAAATTGGACAGGAAATTTCAGGAGGGCAAACATTTGGAGAGAGCAAGTTTTAGACCTGTTGAGTTTGAGGTACCTAACGTAAAGAACATAGAGAAAACATAGAGAAAAACAGAGAAAAAACTAAAAGGAAACCTGTGCTAGTGTAAACTCATGATTTTCAAGATGGATAAATGGATGAATAAACAAATAAATATGTACTAATGTGTGTGAATGGTTGTGTGTGCATATAGCCCCTAGATCTGTCTACTAGCAGTGCAGAGGCAGTGGTACTGCAGTAGCAGTGAGTACATTTAGCACCCGGATATTAACTCTTAAATAGCTGAAAGAAACAGGGCTCTTTGGTAAAATGGCTGATTCCAGGTTTGGATGAGAGAAAATACAAGATGTGCCTTGAACATTTTGATATGTCAGAAAGAACATTTTCAAAGAATGATAGGGACATAACGAAAGGGCACAGCAGTGAACTTGAAAGGAGCCACAACTAGCCAAATTTGGGGAAATTTGAGCATCAGAATAAAATGATAGCTGTGGATTATAACCCATTGTATAACAAGAATCCAAGAGTTCGCAATGATATAAAAAGTGAGTGAATTGAAAATTCACACAATGTTTTTTAACTTAAGAAGGAAGCATATTTTACTGTTGAGAAGCCTGGCAGACACCACCCTAATTAAGTAACAAAAGTGAACATCATCAGTAATGGCACATATTGTACTGTTGTACCAGCCCTTTAGAAGAGCATCACATCACTTCTGTCTTATTCTTACCAATGATACATAAGCCGTATCTCATCACGAGAAAATAACAGACAAATCTAAACTGGGTGTTTATATACTACAAAATAACTGACCTATATCCTTCAAAAATGTCAAGGCCGTGAAGGTCAAGGAAAGATTAAGGGACCCCTTCCAGATTGCAGAGGATTAAAGAGATATGACAACTGAATGCAACACATGATTCTGAATTATCTCCTTTTGTTACAAAGGACATGACTGAAACAATGGGTGAAGTATGAATAGGGTCTAAGAACTAGGTGGAAGGATATATCAATGCTCATTTTATGGTTATACAGCAGCTATTAGGAGAAAGTCCTTGTTTACAGGAACTTACTCTCTGTGATTCAGGGTGGGGGGACAGCGTGCTTTGTACTATATTTAGAAGTTTTAGTAAAATTGAGATTTTTTTCAAAATTTTCTAAATTATCACAAAAGTGAATAGGAGGTGAGTAAATGGAAGTAAGTGAAGCCCATACTTTATAGAGGGTTGCCAGGAACAAGGGCGATGCAGGCCACCAGTTGAGAGGAGATTGCTCTGAACTTTCAAAGTGTGCTAGTCCGTTAGTCTACAGGCAAGAGCTGGTGTGCAGAGAATGAACAGTGGGCTAGATGGTAATCATTGCAAAACAAAGACCTGTGGGCAGCAAGTGTTCTGTGTGCCCAGACCAGGTAGGAAGATGAGGCAGGATAAGAAACCGGGAGGAATGTCAGCTGGTGTGGCTTGCAGTCCTGTGGACTGAGGTAGGTGCCTAGAAATGGAGCGAGTTCCTACCTGAGAACCTTTTCTCTGACAAAAACTTGTCTTCTGAAAGTGACCCCTGAGCATGGTTTAGTCTTTGAAATTGAAATCACTTCATTGTAAAGTATCTTAAAACAATTTAATATTTCTCAGTGATATTGTTCCTAGAACAGGTGTTCCTAGGATTGCAGTAGAATTTACAGAATTACCATTGATATTTGAAAAAGCAAAAAAAGCCTTGTGCATGTGTGCCTTTTGCCTAGGTAGTTTGTGTTTTATTTGGTCAGAGCAGGTAGAATGTATACCTATACTTTACACACATGATGATTTATAAGCCATCACATTAGACAAGACTGGTTTCTAGGCCAGTTAGTCAGCTTAGTGTGTGAAACCCTGATTCAGAAGCAAATCATCTAAGAGTGATTAAGCAAACGCTGTTTCTTGTTATGTCAATAGGCCCAATACAGTAGTGCCTTTACCCCTACGTTCCTTTACTCTCAACTGGCTTTCTCACTGGAACTACAGAATCCTAAAGATTATTTGAGTGACTGTCTTCTCATTTCTACCAACATTGCACATAACTAGTGCCATTCTAGATGCACAGGAGAGTCATTATCCATTACATGAAGAACAACCTTAGAGTTTGGAGGCCTGATTCCTTCATACAACCCTGGCTAAGAAAGGCTGGGATGACTCTGGTTTGTCTGACATACTGTTGATATCTGGTGATGCAGAGGAAGCCATGGGACACTATAACTTACCTATGGCACTACCAAAACATGTGCCCCATGATTGTTGCCTTGTTTTTCACTCTGCACTCAGCTACGGACAGTTGTCTCTTCAGGTTTCATTGATGAGTAGGCATGGGAAAATGGGAATACCAAATGACACCTCTTTGAGAGTAAGTTGGGGAATAAATGAGAGGAAATAGGACCACATTCTGCCCAGGGCTGCTGAGTTGATTTGCCACAATTTTAGCTAAGATTCCTCCTACCCTCTCTCCCTCCCTCCTTTCTTTCATTCATCTTGTTCTAATTTGGAATTTCACTAGGACACCAATATTTCCCTTCCTACTCCTGCGGTGTAGCAATGTAGAGGTCTCACTTTGTGAATTACCTGTTTAAACAGTTTTGATATCTGTTATTGACCCTGAAGGTACAAACTATGTGATATACCTTTTATCCCTACAAGGCCTGAATAAATAGCTGTTAATTAATTCAACTTGGTGCACCAAGTGTACATATATATTGATCATCTATAATGCATAAGGCTCTGAGCTAAGGGCTGTTATGGGTGTATGGGAGAATAAGATATATGATCCCCATCCTGAAGAAACTTCTGGCAAAAAAGAGAGAAAAGGTCTACTCAAACTCTTATAATACAGAGTAGAATGTGACAAGAACTAAAATAAAGGCAAAAAATAAACCATTTTGAAGTCAAAGAAAAATGAAGAATTGTTTACACTGTTGCAATGAGAGAAGTCTTCGTGAAGGATGCGGAATTTGAATTTGAATTTGGAAAGTGAGTGTTAGATAAGCAGAAGTGCCAAGAAATACTGTGTTAGTTTAGAGGAGCTAATGGGAGTCAAGAATTGGATGTAGAGTAGGTTGCAGGAGCTTGATCTCCTTAGACTTACACACATGCCAAGAGACAAGTAGGAATCATTGGGATATGTTTGAAGGTCCATGACTAATTGCGTGGCATGATTAACTCTGTTAGGAAAGCTTACTTGAGCAGCAGCCTGTAGGAGGGGTTAGAAAAAAAGGAAAGAATGAGGTTAAGAGACTAGCTGGGAAGTATTTGTGTAATCCATGTAGGGAAGTAACAAAGGTCACAAGTAGAACAAGACAATGACAACAGGAATGAGAAGGAGGAATGATATTACAATATGGAGGTAAAATGGATAGGTTGCAGCAACTGGACGTGAAAAAAGGAAATAAAGGGTACTCTGAAGTTTTAAACACTGGCTGAGAGACTGATGAGGCTACATTGCACAAAGAGGGAACATGCAGGAGCAGGAACAAGTCTGGACATAGAGCTTTGTTCATAAAAGACATGGAGCTTTGGCAGTCCTCTGCATAGTGATGGCAGAGCAATGGAACTAGATGAAATGAGATACTGGCCAGCTACATTTGCTTTGTATTCTCTGGACCTAAATAAATACAGCAGCAGTGTTCGACTGTGTACCCTGGGGAACATAGATACATTCATATCACTCTTTGCCAGTGCTAGACTAAAACTCTGATTAAATCCTCTTCTCTAAAGCGTTCAGACTCTTTCTTTCTTAAAGACCTACACTTACATAATACATTATTTATTTTTTCTAGATATTCCTCGCATGATGTATATGTTCTTTAAAGGCACAATACTTTACATTTATGGTCCACTGCTTTGTGACAAGGATGACAGACAATTCATTGGGAAAAGAATAGTAATTCCAACAAATGTCACTGAGACAACTGGATATCCACATGCAAAAGAATTGAGTTGACCCCTACCTCACAGTATAAGAAAGAATTAACTCAAAACAAATCATACACCTAAATGTAAGAACTAAAACTCTTAGAAGACAGTAGGAATATATCTTTATATTAGGCAGTGGTTACTTACATATAACAACAAAAACATAACACAACAAAAGAAAAGCGCATAAATGGGACTTAATCAAAAGGAAAAACTTGCATTTCAAAGGACATCATCAAAAAAGTAAAAAGACAACACTGTGAAAGGGAGAAATTATTTGCAAATCACATTTCTGGTAGAGAACTTGTATCAAAAATATATAAAGAATTCATTCAACTCAACATAAAAAAAAAAAATGAATGGTCAAAGGATTTGAACAGATATTTCTCCAAAAAGATATACAAATGACCTGGAAGTACATGATGATCCATATCATTAGTTATTAGGGGAATGCAAACAAAACCATAATGGGATAGCACTTCACACCCACTATGATGGCTATAATAAAAAAGACAGAAAGCAATAAACGTTGACAGGATGTGAAGAAATTGGAACTCTCATATTCAACTGGTGGCCATGTAAAATGGTGCAGCACTTTGGAAAACAGTTTGGCAGTTTCTCAAAAAGGTAAACATAGTGTTAACATATAACCCAGCATTTGCACTCCTCGGAATATACTCATGAGAATTGGAAACATATGTCCCCATAACTAATACACAGGTGTTCGTAAAAGCATTATTCATGAAAGCAAAAAAAGTAGAAACAACCCAAACATGCATCAGCTCATAGATGAATAACCAAAATGTGATATATCCATATAGTGAAATATTATTCAGGAACAAAAGGGGATAAAGTACTGGGACATGCTACACCATGGATGAAACTTGAAAACATGCTAAGTGAAAGAAGACAGACACAAAAGGCCACACATTGGCCCTGGCCAGAGTGGCTCATTTGGTTGGAATGTCATCCCATAAACTGAAAGTTCATTGGTTCAATTCCCAGTCAGGGCACATGCCTAGGTTGCAGGTTACCTCCCAGTTGGAGCACATACTAGGTCGATATTTCTCTCTTGCATCTATGTTTCTCTCCCTCTCTTCCCCTCTCTCAGGGGAAAAAAAAAAAAAACACAAAAGGCCACACATTGTATGATTCCATTTATGTGCAATATCCATATTTGCAAATCCATAGAGAAAGAAAGTAGGTGTTGCCAGGTACTCAGGATGGAAGATTGAGGAGGCTGTTTAATGGATAAGGTATTTTTGAGGGGTGATGAAAATGTTCTGGAACTAGATAGTGCTGATGGTTGCAGAGCATTGTGAATGTACTTAATGCCTCTGAATTGTATACCTTAAAATGGTTAAAATGGTAAATTTTATGATAGGTGTATTTTGCCACAATAATGAATTTTACGATATATAAATTGTCTCAATAAAGCTATTGTTATAAAAATAACAGGCATAATAGAATGGGTTAACCACCAAAAAACTGTACTGAGGGGGAAAAAACCATTCCCAAAGATTATATACTGGATAATTCCATTTTTACAACATTTGGAATGACAGAACTTTAGAAATGGAGGACAGATTAGTGACAACATGAGGGATCCTTTTGGTGATGAAACTGTCAGTATCTTAACTGTGTTCGTGGCTATAAGAGAGCGACTTTCAACCCTTTTCACCTCGTGGCACACGTAAACTAATTACTAAAATTCTACAACACACCAAAACCTATTTTTTGCCAATCTGACAAAAAAATGGATATGATTTTGATTTATTTACTCCAGACAGTTATTGTTGTGTTGGCTGTTGTCACTTTTTTATTTGACAATCTGAGGGAAAGGAGATCAGTACCCCTGACTAAAGAGTCAGGTATTGCATGTTTTAAAAATTCTTGTGGCACACCAGTTGAAAATCGCTGGTATGGGATCCTACACAGGTGATATAACTTCATAGCACTAAATACACATATACACTCTAGTACAAGGCAAATTGGTGAAATCTGAATATTGGTGGGTTGTATCAGTATTCTGCTTGCAATATTGTACTGTTGTTTGCTAGCAAATAGTACACAGTTGGGTGAAAATGGGCAAAGTGTTCCTAGGATCTCCCTAATATACCTTACAGCTACATGTGACTCTCAATAAATATTTTAATTACTATTATCTCAATAGATATTTCCATTAATAAAACTGTATAAGAATAACTATATATGTTTGAATACTTGTTTTATAGGCAGAGTTCTAGTAACAGGTAAAATGTACTCTTCCTACTCTTGTTTGGTGCAGTCATACTATTATCTTCATGAGCAATAAACAAAATCAAAGTCCAGGATGGCACTGGTTATGTCAGCACTTTTATTTGTGTCTTCCTTAAATATCAAGCTTGCAGCAGGTGGTTTGGTTTGGTTTGGTTTGGTTAATTTCAGCAATGCAGTATTTTCCAAAAATAGAGAGGATGTATCAGTGTAGAAAAGGCCTGTTTCAGGCTTTTTTGGCATTCTTTTAGTTAAGTCACTTTTAAGTAAAGAAAGATTTTTATTCCTTCCTGTTCTCTGATATTACAAAGTTTACGTGTCACATTTTTATTTTTAGCAAAGAGAAAATATGATTTTTAAATGAATAAAAACCACATTTCTGGGTAAACGATCCTGTTAACATCCCGTCATGTTAAAAAGATAAACAGCAGGATTAACTGTTTACTTTAGGAGCACAGTCTGGTTGTTTTTCAGGAGAAGAACACAATGTCCTGCTGTATCTGTTTCCCGTCTGCCCTGTGGGTTGGTGGAGCGGGGGAAAGGCCCTCCACCCACTCAGCTCTCTGCTGTCTCTCTCTCCCTCCTTCCTCTTCCCTCCCTTTTTAGTGACTCTTTCCTCTCATGTTCACATTCAAAATCCCTTCTATTTTCCCCATTCTCCCTTTCCCTTTTTCTCTCTTGCTTTTTTTTCTCACTTCATCTAATTTCTTCTATTTTTTACTTAAATTGAGGCTTAGTAAGAGATTATAACATGAAGAGAAAGATCCTTGTTGATCTTTAGAGACTGCTTAAGTTGACACTGACCTAGAATAAAATAGCCGGGACTGACTGTGATTCCGGGAATTCTTGGTGGACTGCTAAGAACTGCTCTCATAACTCATGTCAACATCCCACGTGTTCTCTTAAATCTCCTCTCTCGGTATACATGCATACACACATGTCTGCTGTTTCTCTTTCCTTGTGTATCTATGAAATTGGGTTACTGATTGAAAGGGGAAAAATGAATTTTTTTTTGAAAAGTTGGGAAGGAGCATTTAATACTACAAAGGAATTAAATGATAGTCTAACTAAAACTCACTCTGCAAATGAAAAGTTTTACTTTTCTTAGTTCTTGTGCTTTGTTCTGTTGCTTTTACAGATTAATAATACATGTGTTGGTATTTTTAGAATTTTTAAAGTATTCTGTGATTAGCATGATGTGATAGTAAGCTAGTACGAGAAGGAAAAAATATTCTTAAAGACAAATATTAACTCCATAATGGACTTTTGTACTTCCAACTTGATATGACTGACTGAACAGTGAACCTCTTATCGGTATTATTTTATGTTGCTGGGAATGTGCTGTGGAATGTAGTTTCATTTGGCACTGATTTTAGTCAGTTCTTCCAACATGGTGCAAGCCTCACCCTTGTAGTTCAGAAATGTGTAGAATCAGATTCCTGCCAAATGGTTCCTCGTGGCTAAAACAGGAGATGCTGCTAAAATGCTGTACCCTTGAACTACTTTTTGCCTGCTGCCTTTTTTTCTCAACTGGGATGGGTAGGGCACGGGTGGCCAAGGCCGGGGCAAGCTGAAGACACTGGATATTTTAATGATTATTTATTGCTTTACCTTACAAAACTGCAGTAGCTGGATGGTGAACGCAGCATGGCAAGACCAATCACAAATTGGCTGCATACGTGACAGCATCATTTCTGTGTGGGATGATATGCTCTCAAACACCTCTTCCTAAGCCCCTTCACACAAGATTACCCCTTTTATAAAGGTGTACACATCCGCTTACAGACTTAAGAGAGCTAGCACATGATAAGAGAAAATAATCTTCTTGTCAATGAACTGCATTTGTAACAAAGTAGAGTTTGCTGATGGATGAAGGGAGCTAAGATTTTGAGCACAGATTAGGTGCTGTCACTTAGCTGAGAATGAAACAAATTAAATTGATCTGGAGAGTACAGACATCGAGCAGCCAGGAGCCTTCATGCATCAGCAGCAGAGCCCAAAACACAGCCTATCTTCTTCAGGCCAGCCGTTCCCCTGCACCACATGCTTAGCATCATAACAATGCAAGGAGGAATTTTATTTGGATGAGGGTGTAGGTTTTAGGCATGGATGCAACATTGATCTTAAATAAGTGACATTCACTTGCAAAAGTGTTATTCCAAGAATTTTGAATGGCAAACTGTGTCATGGAATCAATTCAATTCTGAGGCTTCTATTCTAACCACAAACATTTTACTTCCTCTTTGTAAGACATTCCTCATTGCTATTGTAGCATTTATCTAAATTAATCACTTCTAAAAATAGCAGTGTCCCTGTCTCCTGAGGCATAGGGTACCACCAACACAGTGCTCAGTGCTGCATGAAATGCAGAAAGTCTCCTGCAGCCTAAGCCCTAGTTGGCCCATCACTGGCAGCAGGGAGTTTGACATTAACTGAATGTACATTTCACCGTGTCCAATGGGTAATCTGTGGCAGAAGAGCAAAGGGACATACTAAACCTACCTGCCAAAGTGGGAGCTCAATTTTAGAATCCTGGTCATCAGATAACCTTAAAATGCCAATCTTAACCTCTTCGTGGCTTCGCCAGCAGCTAAGTTCACAGTATTTCAGAACTTTTTAAGGATGATGCTTGTTTCAACTGATTGTCCTGCTGAGCATGGGCACATGCTATTACATTGTCTGGTCAGGGACCTCAGGTCCTGAACCACAACCTCCTATATAGATATATGAGGCCTGTCCAGAGGGTATCCAACCATGTAATATGAAAAACAGACATTTATTAAAGAAAATACAAGATACAAGAAACATTGTACATAGAACAATGACACCTCAGTGCCCTTCAAAGTAGGCACCTTGGGACCTCACACAGTTCTCCCAGTTGCCATCATCTTCCCTGTTGTATTTTCCTGAATGTCAGTCACAGTCAAAAGTCGCAGGGTGCCAAATCTGGGTTGTAGGGGGACTCAGTCACCTGGTTGATTTGATGTTTTGCCAAAAAACTGCATAAGACATGATGCATGAGTGGGTGCATTGGTGTGATGGAGCTGCCAGTCACCAGTTGCCTATAGCTGCAGCTTCCTGAATCATCCAAATAGTTTCCACAGAGGAATGTTCAAGCTTAATGCAAAATTTGATGTAGATTCATTTCTCTACTCACCCAGTCATTTTTAATGTGATGGCCACACAGTACACATGCTCACTCAACAGCATTTACTTCCCCCACTGACTAGTACAGTGAAGTCATCATTGTTCACACATGCGCATTTCAGTCTACTCTCCTCAGCTTCCAGGTTACATTGATGTCACACAAGCCGATCTTGTTATATTAACAATGGCTGGACTTTTCTGGACAGGCTTCCCCAGCTCCTCCACACCTATGTTGTATCTGCTACCTGCTTTGAGTCCTATCCTCCACTGACCAGTCTGATTTCCACGTTGTATGTTAATCATCTCTGTCTCGGCCTGCTTCCTGGCTCAAATCACTTGACCAGCTTTTGGATTCCACAGCTTTTGTATTCTCTGAAAAGAGTTCCACATCTGGGCTGGCTGACCCTGAAGTTCTTTATTCACTACCATTTACCTCCTTAGAAATCAGGCCAGTGTAGATTTTTCCCTGACCATATTCTTCTGTCTCTACCTTGAAATGTTTCTGTAACACATGTTTACATGCTGACAGAGTCAAGAGGGTGGCAGTTGTGTGAGGGCTGGAATCAGAGGGTCGGGGTGAGGGCCCACGGGATGAATTAACAAGCTGGTACTTCATCCATGAGGTGTTGACCTAGTGCTACCAGAAACACTGGTTTCATAAGAGAATGAGAAATTTGAATTTTATGTAAAATCACCCAATTTTTAATATTTGTTACTAATTTTAAAAAATTTTAACACTGTGTAAACCAAAACAAACTGCCAGCTAAACTTGACCTAGAACACCACTTTTTAGCTAATTTCCTAACAGACATTTGTCATTGATTAAGGCAATAAACTCATACTAGGTCTAAGAAGATACTCTCAGAGCTCTCTGTCCAAGTCATCCTCTACCTTGTCCTAAGAGTTATATTTCTGAAGGAAAAATTTTATCTAACCTTTTAATGTCACTCTATGGTTGATTTATTGATAGCAGAAGATAATTGTGCTAGCTGGCATGCATGCTAGTTATTTATCACCTCTGGTACCCTGGTCAGGTCAGCCTCCTCACACAGGCCCTTAACCTCACGACCCTTCCTGCCTTCGCCCCCAGCACAGCTGAACATCAGTGGGTGCCAGCCACTCCCAGCCATGAAACTTGCTCCGCTGAAATGATGCCTCTCTACAGCTCTCCCCATCCCGTCCTGTCCCTCCTTATCCACCTTTCCCCCCTTCTTTACTAATGCTTGTTAAATTTTTAATTTTTTTCAGAAATATAATTTTGATTTTAAATTAAGGATAATGCATTGAAATCCCCCAAAATTAGCCTTCCCTCTTACTACTGCTTTCCCTTCTTTTCTCCTTCCTTCCTTCTTTTATTTTCTTATTATTTACTATCCTTCTTTTAATTTCTCAAACATGGAGAAACTCTTCCCTGTCACTGGGTTTCTCTGTTGTAAGTGCTTTTTTCTCATCCTTTTGCATGATTGCCTTCTCCTTCTTCAGGACTCAACTTGAAGATCACCTCTTTTAAGAAAACTCCCAACCACCCTAGCTAGACCATCCCACCCCAGTGTTGTTTCTCAAGGCACTCTGCTTATTTCCTTCCTAGTACCACTATGACTTGTGATTTTATATTTATCTCTGTGTTCGATCTTTTCCTAAGGCAGTACAGAGGGTGGGATTGCCCATAACCACATACCTATCACCTCACAGGGAACCTAGGCAAGTGGCAGTTCTATTGTAATTAACGCATACATAGGTGGATCACAGTTTCATCAGGGCACCGTTTTAGTGCAGAAGGACAAACTCGTAACTGCCATTGTTATTAAGAATCTTGTGGAAGTTATTTCATGGCTCTACAGCTTTCTCTGCCTCCCTATAGCTATTGCGCTTCTGTTGTCTGACTTAGTAATTTTGTACATGTCTTGTTTATTGTATTCAAGCAAGTTAAGATGTCTTTCAGACAAAAAGGACAACTCATACTGAAGTCTACAAATTCAGAATGGAAAGTTTCCAGATACTCTCAAAACTTACAAATAATGGCTAAACAACATGTGTCTTACACAACACATGCTAAATATCCAGAAGACCTTTATTTCTAATGGAAGTAAAGTGAAGAAACAAATAGAAGATCGACTTCTGGAACAGAAGAGTGAGGACACCGTAGATTCTTTCCCCAAGAAAACAAACATTTTAACTGGAGAAAACTATTTTAAAAAAACCATTGAAAGCCTCTGAAATTGTCCTAAGGGCATAGAGCAAATGGAGAAACATTCTATCAATGGAATCAAGAAAATCTGACTCTCTGTAAGAACGAGATCTGGCCCTTGAGCCATGCCCTACTCCTCAGCCAACCAAATTTGTCTTGTGGAGACTACTCTGGGTGCTCCTCCACAGTGTGCAGTCAAGAAGAGGCCCCTCTCACCTCGGCTCCCAGTCTCAGGTGCACTCTGGGAGGTCCGTCCACCAGCTTCTCATATATCCTAGCCCATGTTGTAGAAACTCTACCCTAAGTGTGACAGGCCAAGAATATGGCCCAGTTGTCTTATTCCAGCTCACCCATAGGGTAGAGGCACAAAGCCAGAGAGGCAAGCCCAGAAAACCAACAGCAGCAGCAGCAGCACCCGTGAATATTGCAATAGATAACTAATGTAGTGACTGACCAGTAAAGCAGACAAAAAGCTAGTAAAGACACAGAAGATTTGAAAAACACACTTTATTGCTTCTCACCATTTTGGCTTACATCAAGTGAAAAACACGTTTAAGTAACTTATATTATAGATCATGTACAAAACCCTTAACGAGAGCATACACATTTTTGCTCATTTGAAGCGTTCATAAAAATTGACTATGTGCTAAGGCTATAAAACAAGTCTCTAAACATTTAAAAGAATCATTACAGAACACATTCTCTTACTTCAGTGCAAATAAATTAAAGCTAACAACAAAAATAAATGTTGTAAATGCTTATAGAAAAAATTTAAATAAGTCCAAATAACTCATGGATCCAAGAAAAAATAATAATGGAAATTTTAAAATACCTAAAACTGATAAATAATATATTAAATATAAAAATATATGTGATATCAAAAATTAGATATTTAGAAGAAATTTTATAGTTTATACAGACCATTTTATTTTATTTTGAATAGCAGGAAACAAGTTTATTTAATTCACTGCTATGTGTTGTTTTCCCTTTTTTTTAACTATTTTTTTCGCATTGTTTTCTTTTTATAAAATTTATTGAGGTGACATTGGTTATATATAGGTTTCAGGTGTGCATTTCTATGATACACAATCTTCACATTGCATTGTGTGTCCACAAACCAAAGCCAAATCATTGTCCATCACATTATACGAGTATTTGATGCCCTTTACCCTTTACCACTCCCTCACCTTCCTTACCTCTGGAAACCACCAACTGTTGTCTCTGTCTGTGGGTTTTGTTTGTTTTTGTTATTTGTTCATAAGTTGCTTTCACTTTTATAGCCCACATATGAGTGAAATCCTATGGCTATTATCTTTTTCTGACTTTTTTCACTTAGCATGACATACTCAAAGTTCACCACGTTGTCCCAAATGGCAGTATTTTATCTTTTCTTATGGCTGAGTCATATTCCATTGTGTACATGTACCACATCTTCTTCATCCAATTATCTGTCAAAAGAAACTTTGGTTGTTACCATATCTTAGCCACTGTAAATAATGCTGCAATGAACATAGGGGTTTGTGTGTCTTTGCAAATAAGTGTTTTCAAATTATTCTGATAGATACCCAGAAGAGGAGTTGCTGGGTCATATGAAATTCTGTTCTTGATTTTTTAAAGATTTTATTTATTTATTTATTTATTTATTTATTTATTTAATTTTTTGAGAGAGGAGAAGGGAAGGAGAAAGGGATAGAAACATAGATGTGAAAGAGATACATCAGTTACTTCTCACTCATCCCCAACTGGGGCCCTATACCCACAACCCAAGAATGTGCCCTGACTGGGAATGGAACTGGCTACCTTTCAGTTCTCAGGCTGGTGTTCAGTCCACTGAGCCACACCATTCAGGGCCTGTTTTTAATTTTTTTAAGGATAATTTATTGATTATGCTATTACAGTTGTCTCAGTTTTTCCTTCATTGCCCCCCTCTGCCTGGTAACCCCCTTCACTCCTGCAGTCCCCCGCTTACTTCATGTCCATGGGTCATGCATATATGTTTTTTGGCTTCTCCATTTCCCATACTATTCCTAACATCTCCCTGTCTATTTTGTACCCACTAATTATGCTTCTTAATCCCTGTACCTTTTCCCCCATTCTCCTCCTTTCCCCTCCCAGCTTATAACCCTCCAAATGATCTCCATATCTATGATTCTGTTCCTATTCTAGGTGTTTACTTAGTTTGTTTTTATTTTTTAGATTCAGTTGTTGATAGTTGTGAGATTGTTGTCTTTTTAATGTTCATAGCTTTGATCTTTTTCTTAAATAAGTCCCTTTAACATTTCATATAATAAGGACTTAGTGATGATGAAGTCCTTTAACTTGACCTTATCTGGGAAGCACTTTATCTGCCCTTCCATTCTAAATGACAGCTTTGCCGGATACAGTAATCTTGGTTGTTGGTCCTTGCTTTTCATCACTTTGAATACTTCTTGCCAGTCCCTTCTTGCCTGCAAAGTTTCTTTTGAGAAATCAGGTGGTAGACTTATGGGAACTCCTTTGTAGGTAACTGTCTCCTTTTCTCTTACAGCTTTTAAGATTCTCTCTTTATCTTTAACCTTTGGCATGTTAATTATGATGTGTCTTGATGTGGTCCTCCTTAGGTTCAACTTGTTTGGGACTCTCTGTGCTTCCTGAACTTATATGTCTGTTTCCTTTGCCAAATTAGGGAAGTTTTCTTTCATTACTTTTTCAAATAAGTTTTCAATTTCTTCCTCTTCCTCTACTCCTTCTGTCATACCTATGATTCAGATTTTGGCACTTTTGGAGATGTCCCAGAGCCTACTTACTTTCTCCTCATTTTTTTGAATTCTTGTTTCTTCATTCTGTCCTGGTTAACTGTTTATTTCTTCCTTATATTCCAAATCATTGATTTGAACCCCAGCTTACTTCCCTTCACTGTTGGTTCCCTATGTTTTTCTTTATTTCACTTAGTGTAGCCTCCATTGCTTCCCCTATGCTTTTGCCATACTCAGTGAGTTCTCTGAGCATCCTTATAACCAGTGTTTTGAACTCTGCATCTGATAGGTTGGATAACTCCATTTCATTTAGTTCTTTTCTGCGGTTTTGTTCTGTTTTTTCATTTGGGCCTTATTTCTTTGTCTCCTCAATTTGGCAGCCTGTGTTTGTTTCTGCGTATTAGGTAGAGCTGCTTTGACTCCCTGTCTTGGTGTACCTGTTAAGTTCTATGGGGCAGAGCCTTAGGTATTTGTCAGGGCAGGGCAACCCACTTCACAGCTTGTGACTCTGTATATGGGTAAGGGGGCAGAGAGGGAACAATGCCACTGCCTGGCTGCTGGAGGCTTGCTCGGCACTTGCCCTGCTTCTAGTCACTTCACCCACTTCCCATATGCAACTGGTGCCCCTTTAGCTGTTGCCCTGGTGTTGGTTCCCAGAATGGGTGGCTTTGTGTACATTCTAGGACTGTGCAGGCCCTTTAAACAGACTCTCCTGAGAGACCAGCAGTTTCTTCCACCACCCCAACCCCCACAGCTTTTTACAGCCAGAAGTTATGAGGGTTATTTTCCCAGTGGTGGAACCGTGGGCTGTGAGACCTGGCCTGGGGCTTGGATCACTCACTGCCTGGGTATCCTTCCCAATTTTTATCCACCACACGTGAATGTAGAACCACCCATTCCACCATCTACCGCTGCCACTGCCACCACCACCTGGCCTTGCTGGTGCTGCTGCCGCTGCTATGTCTCATCCTTTCCACCCTGGCTCCCTGTCTCTTTCCCTGCTACCTGTCTAGAGGAAGATGGTTCCTTTATGATTGTGCAAGGAGGTAAATCATGCCTACCTGTGCCTCCATCTTGACTGGAAGCCCCATTCTTAATTTTCTGAGGAATCTTTATACTGTTTTCCATAGTAGCTATACCAGTTTACATTCCCATCAGCAGTGAATGAGGGTTCCTTTTTCTCCACAGCCTCTCCAATACTTGTTATTACATGTCTCTTGATAACAGCCTTTCTAACAGTTGTAAGGTAGTATGTCATTGTAGTGTTTGATTTGTATTGATTTGTATTTCTTTAATAGCCAAGAAGTTGAGCATCTTTTCATGTATCTGTTGACCATTTGTATGTCTTCTTAGGAGAAGTGTCTGTTCAGGTCCTCTGCCCATTTTTTAAATTGTATTGTTTGGTGTTGTTGTTCTTGAGTTGTATGAATTTTTAATATATATTTTGGATATTAACCCCTTGTCAGAGTTATTGTTTGCAAGTAACATCTCCCATTCAGTTGGTGGCCTCTTTGTTTTGTTGGCAGTTTCTTTTGCTATGTGAAAGCTTTTTAGTTTGATATAGTGCCATTCATTTACTTTTGCCTTTACTTCCCTTGCTTTGGGGTCAAATTCATAAAATCTTCTCTAAGACTGAGGTCCATAAGTTTAGTACCGATACTTTCTTTGTAATTTATTGTTTTTTATCTTATGTTTAGGTGTTTGATCCATTTTCAGTTAATTTTTGTACATGAGTACAAACTATAGTCTAATTTTATTCTGTCGCATGTGGCTTTCTGGTTTTCCAGGCACCATTTTGAAGAGACTTTTTTTCTCTATTGTATGTTTTTGGCTCCTTTGTCGAAAATTATTTTTCCCTATACATGTGGGTTTATTTCTTGCCTCTTAGTTCTATTCCACTGATCTGTGTGTCATTTGTTCTGCCAACATCATGCTGTTTTGATTAGCATCACTTTGTAGTATAATTTAAAGACAGGGAATGTGACAACTCCCACTGCATTCTTTATTCTCAGGATTGCTTTGTCTATTCCAGGTCTTTTGTGGTTCCTACAAATATGATGATTTTTTGTTTTAGTTATTTAAAAAGTGTCATTGGGATTTTAATGGGCATTACATTAAATCTGTATATTGCTTTAGGTAATATGGACATTTTAATATGTTGATTTATCGAGTCCATTAACGTGGACTATCATTCCATTTAATTGTGTCTTTTTCAATCTTTTCTTAATAATGCTTTGTAATTTTCAGTACATATGCCCTTTATATCTTTGGTTAAGTTTATTATTTTTGTTGCAGTTGTGATTTAAACAGCTCATTTTAGAAAAAGGAAGACTCAAAAATAATGAGCTAAACCTTTAACATAGTTTAAAAATATAATAAATACTAAAAAAATAGAAGGGAGAAGAATGTGAGAAGATTGTAAACATGCAAATAGAAATCAATGACATAAACAAAAAAAAACAAACTCATAGAAACAAAGAATATTTTTATGTTTGCCTGATATGATGGGAGTTGTATAACTCAGTGAAAAAGCTGAAGGGATTAAGAAGTACAAATTGACCCTGGCTGGTGTGGCTCAATTGGTTGGAGTGTTGTCATATAGGCTGAAAGGTTTCAGGTTCAGTTCCCAACCAGGGCACATACCCAGGTTGCAGGTTCGATCTCCACTCAGGGAGCATATGAGAAGGCAACTGATGAATGTTTCTCTCTTACATTGATGTTTCTTTGTCACACATTGATGTTTCTGTCTTGTTGTTTCTCTCTTCTTTTCCTCCCTCCCTCTGTAACTTCCTCTCACTTTAAAAGCAATGAAAAAAATGCCCTTGGGTGAAGATTTAAAAAAAGAAGTGCATATTGGTAGTTTCAAAATAGTCTCAGGGGATGTAAAGTAAGGCATAGGGAATATCTTCAGTAATATCGTAATAACAATGTATGTATGGTGCTAGGTGGATACTAGACTTATCAGGGTGATCACTTCATAAATTATATGAATGTGTAACCACTATGCTGTAAACCTGAAACAAATATAAAATAGTATGGGACGTCAACTGTAATTGAAAAAGAAAAAGAAAATTTAAATAAAACTTAAAAATAGAAAAAATTCATGACATAAACAAACAGTGGATAAACAAAACTAAGAATTTGATACTTCGAAATGATTAATAATAATTTCATAGTATAATTCATGAAGAAAAGAAGAGGTAAATAAACAATAGTAAAAAGAAAAAATGGGGGCATCAACTTCATCAGGGATTAAAAACATAGTAAGAGGATACTATTGCATCTTTTTGCTCATAAATTTGAAAACACAGACAACATGGACAAACCTAGAAAATATAGCTTACCAAAATGTCTCAAGAAAAAATTAGAAAGCACAAGTGATTCAATTATCATTAGAGTCATTGAATTGATAGTTAAAATCTTCCCTGGGGATTAGAGGGGGTAAGGTGAGAGAGAGAAGCACTAGAGCCAAATAATTTTATTACTAAATTCTTTGAAACTATAAAAAAAAAATCATACAAATTTTCAAAGAAAAAAAATTAAAATCTACTCATTATATGAAGCTCACATAAATAATATTGATTCCACATCTAGTGTGAGAAGTAAAATTAAAGGTCAGCATCACTCATGGTTATAGATACAAAATCCTAAACAGAATATAGTAAGTAGATCCTGGCTTATCTCAGCAGTAGAATATTCCTTTAACAATTTAAAAGTTATAAATCTGATTTACTCCATTAGCTAAGGCGATAAAAACATACAATCACTTCAACTGATACAGAAAATGCATTTAATAAAATCTAATACCCATTCATGATTCTAAAAACTTTCCCAGCAAACTAGAAATTCTTAACCTGAAGATGTCTGACCAAAAAAATGAATAAATAAGTAACTTCCCTGGCTGGTGTGGCTCAGTGGATTGAGCACGAGCCCGTGAACCAGAAAGTCCCAGGTTTGATTCCAGTCAGGGCACATTCCTGGGATGTGGGCCTGGTCCCCAGTTGGGGACATGCAAGAGGCAACCTGTTGATGTTTCTCTCCCACATCAATAATTCCCTCCATCTCTTTCTCCCTCCCTCCCCTCTCTCTAAAAATAAATAAATAAAATCTTTTAAAAAGTACAATAGCAAACAGAACCATATGCAGTCTAGGCACAGATCTAGCAAATGTTGTTCAAGAACTATGTGGAGGAAACTACATTATAAAAATTGCCCTAAGTAACCTGCAAAGAAAAGACTGATCTGTTTGTGCCAGGTACTGTGCAGAGCTCTTTATCACTTTAATTCTCACAGTAACCCTCTAAGTTAGGTTCCCTTATTCCTTTTTAGATGAGTGAATTCAAGCTAACTGTAATTAGCAACTTGTTTAAGGTCCCAGAGTTACTAACATGGTTCTGCCTCCCTGGGAAGCCATTTATGTTCCCTTGAATATGATGTAATTTATGGAAAACACATTTGGTGATTCAGGAAAAACAAGTTGACCGTGCAGCTCTTTTCTGCGCAGACCTGTCACACTGGCACTGATTTTAGGAGATAGTATTTCACGGAGCAGGAAGCAGTGACAAGTGGGTGGAATTCTGTGAGTGCTGCTGATAAGCTAACTCTGGTTTGGACTGTTGAATGCCACAGTTCCAATCCAGTTGAACCAGTGGGCACAGTGACTGCACCTCAGGCTAGAGCCATTGTTTTCCTGAGCCTTAGCTATGTGAGCAGAACAAGGCGGGAGAGCTTGTGACTGGGCATGAACAAAAGGAGGGAGAAGGAGATCAGTAATAACTCGTCTCTAGGGCTAAGGAATAAGCAACAGCACCCTTCTTTGGTTATTTGAGATAAAGGCAAATGTCAGAGCAAAGTTAAAGCAAATATATTAGCCAGTTACCCACCCCTCCCTTCTCAATACAAACAATCAGAAATTCTTTCGAGCTTTATAAAGCAAAGATTTTTAAAGTCACATTGACAAACAGTAATTCTTAGAAAACAGTGCCGGTGAGACGCAGCAGTATAGTCAAGCTGGTATTAACTTTAATTGCATGGGAATGGGTATAGGACTCCCCTGGTTCTGCCTTCTCAGGACCTGGGGCTCCCTCCTTAGGAAATGGAACCTGATCCCCAAGAATCTGCCTCAGTCCGCCTAATTAGACATGGAACAGAGAGGTAGGTCAGGTGAGGAGGTGAGTAGACCTTTGAGGAAAAACAGACATCGAAGCACTTCCCTCCAAGAGGTTATGGTATAGAAATGGTCTATAGCAGCGATTTTTTAAATTTTATTGATGGGAGGGAGGGAGAGAAACAGAAACATCAATGTGAAAATCAGTTGCCTCCTGTACACATCCTGATAGGAGATAGAACCAGCAACCTAGGCATGTGCCCTGACTGGGAATCGAGCCCACAACCTTTTGGCTTTATGGGATAATGCTCCAACCAACTGAGCTACTGGGGTAGGATTTCTGCCCATTTCTTAAATTGGTTTGTTTTTGTATGAATTCTACATGAATTTCGGGTAACCCTTTATCAGATGTACTATTGGCAAATATCTTCTTCCACTCAGATGTCTGTCTTTTCATTTTGTTGATGGTTTCCTTTGCTACTCCAAAACTTATTTGTTCGATATAGTCCCATTTGTTCATTCTTCCTTTTGTTTTCCTTGCCCAAGGAGATGTATCAGAAAAATATTGCTAAGAGAGATGTAAAATGCCTATGTTTTCTTCTACAAGTTTTATGGTTTCTAGTCTTATATTTAATCCTTAATCCATTTTGAGTTTATTCTTGTATAAGGTATAAGAAGGTGGTCTAGTTTCATATTTTTGTGGGTACCTGTCCAATTTTCCAAACACCATTTATAGAATAGACTATCTTTACCCCATTGTGTATTTTTGTCTCCTTTATCGTTTATTAACTTACTGTGTAGATAGGGGTTTATTTCTAGACTCTGTTCTGTTCCATTGATCTATGTGTCTGTTTTTCTGCCAGGACCATGTTGTTTTGATTACTGTAAGCTTGTAATATAGTTTGATAACCTCCAGTTTTGTCCTTCTTCAAGATTTCTGCAGCTATTCAGGTCATTTGTGGTTCCCTGTAAATTTTTGGATTGCTTGTCTTAGTTCTGTGTAATATACTATTGGTGTTTTGATATGAATTACATTGATCTGTAAATAGCTTTGTGTAGTATGGATATTTCTGTAATGTTAATTCTCCCTATTCATAAGCAGGTATATGCTTATATCTATTTATATTTTCTTCAGTGTCTTTGTTCTGTATCTTAATATTCTCCAAGTACAAGTCTTTTACCTCCTTGGTTAAATTCAGTCTTAGGTATTTTATTTTATTTTATTTTTTGAGGCAGTTATAAATGGGATTGTTTTCTTAGCTTCCCTTCCTGGTAACTCATTATTGGTGTATAAAAATGCAACAAATTTCTGAATATTTATTTTGTATCCTGCTACTTTACTGAATTCATTTATCAGTTCTTATAGGTTTTTGGTGGAATCTTTAGAGTACTCTGTATACAGTATCATTTCATCTACAAATAATGACAGTTTTACCTCTTCCTTTTTAATTTGGATTTCTTTTAAATTTTCTGCTTGCCCGATTGCTGTGACTAAGACTTGCAATACTTTGTTGAATAAGATTGGGGAAAGTGGACATCCTGTCAAGTTCCTGATCTTAAGGGAAATGCTTTCAATTTTTCCCTATTGAATATAATGTTAGCTATAGGTTTATCATCTGGCCTTTATTATGTTGAGGTATGTTCCCTCTATTCCCACTTTGCTGAGAGTTTTTATTATAAATGGGTGATGGATTTCATCAAACACTCTTTCTGCATCTGTGTATATGATCATTTTTTATCTTTCATTTTGTTCATGTTGTGTATTATATTAATTGATCTGCAGGTATTGAACAGAACTTTCATCCCAGTAATAAAATCCCCTCGTATTCCTGAATTTAGTTTGCTAATATTTTGTTGAGGATTTTTGCATTTATGTTCATAAGAGATATTGGCCTGTAATTTTCTTTCTTTGTAGTGCCTTTATCTGGTTTGGGAATCAGAATTATGCTATCCTCATAAAATGATCTTGGGAGTCTTCCCTCCTCTTGAATTTTTTAGAAGAGTTTGAGAGGCATAGGTATTAATTCATCTTTAAGTGTTTGGTAAAATAGACCTATGTAGCCATCTGGTCCAGGATATTTGTTTTGGGAGAGGTTTGGGGTTTTTTTTTATTACTGCTTTGATTTCATTGGTTGTAATCAGTCTTTTTAGATTTCCTGTTTCTTCTTGATTCAGTCTTGAAAGATTGTGTTTCTAGGAGCTTATCCATTTCTTCCAGATTGCCCAATTTGTTGTTCATAATATTTTCCTATATTTTTGTTTTATTTCTATTATGTCAGTTGTCACTTCTCCTTTCATTTCTCTTTTTATTTGGGTCCTCTTTTTTTTCTTGATGAGTCTCGTTTAAGGTTTGTCAATCTTGTTTATCTTTTCAAAGAATCAGCCCTTGGTTTTATTAATCTTTTGTATTGTTATTTAGACCCTGTTTTGTTTATTTATGCTTTGTTTCTTATTATTTACTTCCTCCTACTTGGGCTTTTCTTGTTTATTATTTTTAGTTCCTTTAGGTATAAGGTGAGATTGTTTATTCGAACAAGATTTTTTTCTTGTTTCTTGAAGTAGGCCTGTGTTGCTATGAATTTCCCTCTTAGGACTGCTTTCACTGTGTCCCGTAGATTTTAGGTTGTTGTTTTCATTTTTCATTTTCTTAAGGTATCTTTTGATTTCTTCCTTATTTTAATGTTAATCCATTCATTGTTTAGTAACATGTTGTTTATCTTCCATATGTTTATGTTTATCAGGTTTTTTGGTAATTGATTTCTAATTTCATACCATTGTGGTCACAGAAGATGCTTGATATGATTTCAGACTTCTTAAAGTCCCCTATTATGACTGAATTATTGTCAGTCTCTTCTATATGTCCATCCATATTTGGTTTACATATTAGGTGCTCATGTGGTGGATATATACAATTTTACAAGGGTTATATCCCCCTGTTGGATTGACCCTTTTCTTATTATGTAGTGTCCTCCTTTTTCTCTTATTATAGCCTTTGTTTTAAAGTCTGTTTTGTCTAAGTATTCCTGCCCTAAGGTTGTTTTTGTTTGTTTGTTTACATTTAAATTTTTTTCATCACTTAAGTTTTTGTGTGTCTTTTGATCTGAAGTGGGTCTATTATAGATAGCATATAAAGGTGAGGAAAAAAGTAGGTTTACAGTTTTGAGTGTGGGAAACACACAGTTTATTCTTGTATTATTTCTTTATTAATTATTGTATTATGTATTTGTAGTATTTGTCTTATTATATTTATTATTTTGTATCCTTTTTTTGATTCATCTTTTAGATAATGATGACTGAGAATTACACTACTTTCTCCCCATCCTCTATATAAGTCTTGCTTTCTTATCAATTCACCTTCCCTATGTTTTTTTATTGGAGATTTTAATCCATTTACATTTAAAGTGATTATTGATAGGTATGTATTTATTGCCATTTTGTTCTTTATAATTATGTTCCTCTTTCTTTTTCTGTCTTCTTAAAAAAAAACTCCCTTTAACATTTTTTATAATACTGGTTTAGTGGTAATGAACTTCTTTAGCTTTTTCTTGCCTAGGAAGCCCTTTATTTATTTATTTATTTCAATTTTAAATGACAGCCTTGCTGGGTAGAGGTGTCTTGATTGTATGTCTGTCCTTTTCATCACTTTGAATATTTTATACCAATCCCTTCTGGCCTGAAATGTTTCCATTGAGACATGGCTCTAACTTGTAGATAACTGTCTCTCTCTGGCTGCTTTTAAGATTCTCTCGTCTTTAAACTTTGCCAGTTTAATTATAATGTGTCTTGATGGTGGGCATCTTTGGGTTCATCTTGTTGGGGACTCTGTGCTTCCTGGAATTGTGTGTCTTTTTTTTACAAGGTCAGGTAAGTTTTCAGTCATTATTTATTCAAATAGGTTCTCAATATTTTGCTCTCTTCTTTTGGTACCACTCTAATGCAGATGTTGTTAAGATTTTATTGTCCCATAGGTTCTTTTTTTTTAATTCTTTTTTTTTTTTAATTTTCTGATTGGGTCTTTTCTAGCTTCTCTTCCAATTCGCTGATTTGATTCTCTGTTTCATCTAATCTGTTATTAATTCCTTCTAAGGTTTTTTTTTTTCATTTTATATGTCATCTTATAATTTTTGACTGGTTCCTTTTATATTTCAAGTGTATAGTTCTATAATACATCATCTGTATATTGCATTGTGCTCAACACCCAAAGTGTAGTCTCCTTCCGTCACCATATATTTGACTCCCTTTATTCTCTTTACCCTGCCCCACCCTCTGGCAAGCACCATATTGTTTTCTGTGTCTATGAGTTCATTTGTTTGTTACTTAATTTGTTTTATATCCCATATATGAGTAAATTATTTGGTTCTTGTCCTTTTCTGTCTTACTTATTTCGCATAGATTCTCTTGCAAACCCTGTGGACCTGGGAGACTTAATCAGGAAGTCTAGACTACTAGGCTACTCCCTTTTGTCAAGGCAGTGTTTAATGTCCATAGCTTCAGATTTAACTTTCCTTCATTCATCCTTTGTCATCTGTTCTTTACCAATATGTACTTTTTAATATAGCCTTTTATTTAAAATAGTTTTATTCTTCACAGTTGATTTGGTGGTATTATTTACTGAATTTTTTTTTAGACTTCAGGAAATGTTTCCTGAGAGTGTGTCATTTCATACTAAATAAAGACTTCATATACCTGAATTATGAAGTGAGAGGATTGGAAATTGAACCATATATAGGTTTTTGTAACTACTGCCCTTTGAACTTAAAAATCGGGGGGTATCTCATCACGTCACTGGATATCTCTCTGGCCTTTGTTGCTGCCAGCTGGGACACTGGTTTTTATTCTGTTGGAATATGCATATCTGTAAATATACACCTTCTCAGAGAAAACTCTTTATTGTTATTGCCAGCATAATGTCACATTGAAGCTTTTCTCAGTGTTGAGGGTCTAAGCAAAGCATATTAGCTATATGGAAGATAAGTGAAGCACATGCTCTTTCTGGGAAACAATAATATATTTGATTTGAAAGGATGACTTTCTTTGTGTGCTTTTAAACCTCAATTGGCTTTAGTTTTATGGCGAAAGAGAATTCTGTCTCCTATAATTTGCAGATAGCAATCAAGCACCCACATGTACAAATCTAAAAAAGTGCATGTTGAATTCAACTTCATTTATCTTGGTTCATCCATTTAGGAAGATAACTATAATAGATTTCTAGGGAAATCCTGATTTCTGTATTGAATCAAAAACTGTCTGCATCTAGCAGTACATTAAAAAGATCATACACCATGATCAAGTGGCATTCATCCCGGGGTTGCAAGGATGGTACAATATTCACAAATCAATAAACATAATACATCACATAAACAAAAGGAAAGACAAAAATCACAAGGTCGTATCAGTAGATGCAAAAAAAATTTAATAAGGTATATAGTACCTGTTTGTGATAAAAAACACTCGGCAAAATGGGAATAAAAGGGGCATACCTCAACATAATAAAGGCTATATATGAGATACCTACATCCAATACTATACTCAAAGGGCAAAAACTAAAAGCTTTCCCACTAAGATCAGGAACAAGACAAGGATGTCCGCTTTTACCACTTCTGTTCAACATAGTATTGAAAGCCCTAGCCATAACCATAAGGTAAGAAAAAGAAATAAAATGCATCCAAATTGGAGAGGAGGAACTAAAACTGTCATGTTTGCAGATAACATGAGAATGCACATAGAAAACCCAAAAACTACTCAACCTAATAAGTGAATTTGGCAAAACAGCAGGATACAAAGTTAATACTCAGAAATTGAAGGTATTTTTTTACACCAACAATGAAATATCAAAATCAGAAATCAGGGGGAAAAATCTTCCCATTTCCCAGGAGGAAGTTCTGTCCCATTTACTATCGCAACAAGAAAAATAAAGTACCCAGGAATAAACCTAACCAAGTAGGGTAAAGACCTGTACTCAGAAAACTACACAACCCTGAAGAAAGAATTTAAAGAAGACACAAATAAATGGAAACCTGTTCCATGTTCATGGATTGGAATAATTAACATCATCAAAAAGTCCATATTACCCAAAACAATTTATAGAGTCAGTGCAATCCCTATCAAAATACCAGTGACATATTTCATAGATATAGAACAAACACATCAAAAATTTATGTGGAACCATAAACAACACCAAATAGCTGCAGCAATTTTGAGAAAGAAGAACAAAGCAGGAGGGATCACAATACCTGACATCAAACTATATTATAAGGCCACTATAATCAAAACAGTCTGGTACTGGCATAAGAACAGAGACATAGATCAATGGAACAGAATAGAGAGCCCAGAAATAAACCCATGTCTCTGTGGTCAATTAATATTTGACAAAGGGGACAGAAGCATAAAACGGAGTAAAAATAGCCTCTTCAACAAATGCTATTGGAAAATCTGGACAGCTACATGCAAAAAAATAAAATTCAACCACCAACTTACACTACACACAAAAATAAACTCAAGATCAATAAAAGACTTAAATATAAGTCATGATGCCATAGAACTCCTAGAGGAGAACATAGGGGAGAAAATCTCAGATATTCCGCGCAGCAATATTTTCACAGATATGTCCCCAAGAGCAAGGGACATAAAGGAAAGAATAAACAAATTGGACTTTGTCGAAATAAGAAGCTTCTGCATGGCTAAAGAAAACATCAGCAAAATGAAAAGGGAACCAACTGCATGGGAAAATATATTTGCCAGTAATACTTCACACAAGGGTTTGAGCTCCAAAATATCTAAAGAACTCAAATGGCTCCACTCTAGGAAGACAGACAATCCAATTAAAAAATGGGCAAAGGACCTAAACAGACATTTCTCCAAGAGGGACATACACAGGGCCCAGAGACACATGAAAGGATGCCCAGCATCACCAGTCATCAGAGAGATGCAAATTAAAACCACAATGAGATACCACTTCATACCAGTCAGAGTGGCCATCATAAACAAATCAACAAACAAGTGCTGGTGAGGATGTGGAGAAAAGGGAACCCTAGTGCACTGTTGGCGGAAATGCAGACTGGTGCAGCTGCTGTGGAAAACAGTATGGAATTTCTTCAAAAAATTAAAGATAGATCTACCTTTTGACCCAGCAGTTCCACTGCTGGGATTACACCCTAAGAATCCTGAAACGCCAATTCAAGGGAACCTGTGAACCCCAATGTTCATAGCAGCACAATTTACAATAGGTAAGAATTGGAAGCAACCCAAGTGTCCAATAGTAAATGAGTGGATCAAAAAACTGTGGTACATATACACAATGGAATACTACACAACAGAACGGAAGAAGGAGCTACTACCCTTCCCAACAGCTTGGAAGGAACTGGAGAACATTATGCTAAGTGAAATAAGCCAGGTGGTAAAAGACAGATACCATATGATCTCACCTATAAGTGGAACCTAATCAACAAAATAAACAAGCAAGCAAAATATAATCAGCAACACTGAAATAAAAAGAAACTGACAGTAACCAGAGGGGAGGAGAGAGGGGGATGAAAAAGGGAAAGGGAGGGAAGGGTCATCAAGGAACATGCATAATGGACCCATCAACAAAGCCAAATGGGGGAAGGATTAAGGGTGGGAGATGGGGATGGGTGGGGCTGGGGAAAGTGGTGGCTGAGGAAAATGTTGACAAAAACAAACAAAAAACAAAGTGGTCAGGGGGAAGCTGGGAGTAGTGTGGAAAATTCAGAAGCCAAGGAACTTGTGTGTGCCGCCCATGGACATGAACTAAGAGGTGTGGGGATGATGAAATGAGGTGCAGGGCGAAGGGGGGGAAGAGTGGGGAGAAATGGAACAACTGTAATAGCATACTCAGTAAAATATACAAAAAAAACCCAGCTGTCTCCTAGAAGAACAAATGTGAATGCTTTTTTGTAGAGCCTGCCTTCTCGTACAAGATGCCTATGGAATATTCAGTGAGGTGCACTTAGAGGGCACCATCTTTAAGGACAGACAGATGGAAGGGAAGTCCTGCAGCCTAGCGGGAATGAAAGTTCTACAGAAGGCCACCAGAGGAAGGTGAGTACACATTCTAATAGCATCCTGTTTGCTACAATAGCTGGTTTTCTCTTTTCTTTTTATTTAGGTTTTATTTATTTATTTTTAGAGCGAGGGGAGGGGAGAAAGAGGGGAGAAACATCAATGTGTGAGAGAAACATTGAGCAGTTGCCTCTCACACACACACTCGAACTGGGGACCAGGCCCACAACCCCACACCCCAAGCATGGGACCTGACTGGGAATTGAAGTGACAGCTCTTCACTTTGCAGTACAATGCCCAGGCAGCTAAGCCACACCAGTAGGTTTCTGGTTCTTTAATTAGTCTTTTATCTCTAGTTTTATTTTTAAAGACAATAAACTATGATCTTAGAATTTGCCTGTAAAACAAGGCCAGGGTTGAGTGGAGCCCATATAGTAACTCTGGAGAAGGTGGCAAATGATAATTGACAACAAAAACAATTATGCAGATTTAGCAGTTCATATTGTATTAAAATTAAGAAGATTTTATAATGTTATATGTGTATTTTAATTCTAAAGATTTTTTTTCTGTATATTTTCCTGGCTCTAACAGTAAGGCAGCTTTATATGAGTTTATGTAAATGAAATTTTATGAAGAGGCATCTTATAAGCTAAACTCTTACATTGTTGCATATTTTTATTTCTGTAGTTCAAAGCTTTATTCTCTGTCAAGTTTCATGGCACCTCACCCTAAAATGCTGTTTTGGGTAGGCAGAGGTGGAATGGTACATAAAGATGGCCCACATGTGGCTGTTAACATCTCCAATAATCATCTTAATCCTGTCATATAGAGAATTAGTGTAAACCATGAATTGGGGATTTTTCACAATCCTCTTGTAACCTCTCTTTTCTCAAATAGTGTATTATTGTAACTCTTTTAATGTTAATCTTTTATTTAATTATAGTAACACCTGAGCTTATGACAGTATCTGAGGGAAGTATTCTGATTCTGAAGCAGTTATTGATAGCATCTGTCGGTGGTTGGTATAATGACCACTCTGTCATCACTCAAAATTGTGAGCATTTTCTGAGCATTTCTCCTTACTGACCTCTATGGACAGTCAGCTTTCCCACAGGCCTCAACTCTGTCTCATCTGTCTTTCCTACATCTGTGCAGATGAGTGATGGCTCTGCCCATGAGCTTCTTTTTTGAAAGATGTATATTTCATAGACAGATCCCCTATAAGCCCTGGGTAGATACAAGAATATTATATTGATCCTTGTTTGCAATAAGTGCTTTTTTCATTTATGAAAGGGTAACTATGTTATAATTGCCTTATAGATTGGGGCAGGGGGACAGTACCCAGATATTTGGAAAACATGCTAGACATGTGAAAAGCTTCATTGGGTCAATATGAACCATATCCTTATTAAGGCTGAATCTCATTTTAGTCCTCAGAATCTTAAACCTCTGAAAAGACTAAGTGCAGTTATGATAAAAGATATCATTGCCTTGGCATTGGCCTAACAACATTAACCCCATCACGACCATTTAAGAAGTTGTCTTCCTTGACATGAACCTTACACATGAGCCTCCTACCTGAGCCCAACAGGGCACCAGTGTGCTCCTAATGGTGGGACAGCCTTGCCATGGGGCAACAGTGTTGCGCCGGCTGTCAGGTTTCCTGGTGTGCTACAGGCCGAAGGGAGACTGCTCTGCTCCAGGAAACACTCTTCTTGCTGGACACGGCAGGACATAACTTCTTTTGGAAATCCTGCAGCTAGGACTGGAATTCAGGGTTCTTGGGCTCTGTAAATTTCATGTTCTCTTATCATTATGTGTATCTAATAATATTTAATCTAGTTTTTGTTGGTAATACTGGAAGTTTTACCCCTGTCTACAACATTGCCATAGGAAATGTTTTTTCTTCATGGAAAATGCACTAAGTAGTTCAAATTCATTTACAAACAAACTTTTGGAAGCCACTCCTATTTTAAGTTGGTGACCAAATATTTGATCATTTTTGTTAGCTTGGGATTCATTTCTTTATTTTATACATTTAATATTATCCAAAACATATTTAGATTGTCTTCTTGTTCTTTTGGAGGCTTTATTTTTTCAAAGCAAATTATTAAATAGTTTTGGAATGCTGGGTGTTATCATTGCCTATTGGTGATGTCATCCACTGTCAGTCAGTCATTCATCCGTGGCCCAGTAAACACAAATTGTCTTTCTTTTTTTCCCAAATTACTGTGTTTCTTAGCAACTCTCATAAACTTTAAACAAAACATACTTTTCATAAACCTTAATAAAATATACTTCCAAAATATCAAGCTAAAACGATTAATTATAATTATATAATCCCAATATCTAATACAGAAAATAATTTTTTGCCAGTTGGAAGATAGTTGTATGTTTAGGCTAAGGCATGGAGTCTTTTAGATCTTGGCTACCAGCTTTCACCTGGTCCATGGTTATAGTGACAGAAAATCACTGCTCCCGGCAGTGGCTGTAAAGTGGACCAAAGACCTCAGAGCTGTTCAGTCAGACTGACACGCTGTTGGAGCGCTCTGCATGGAGCACCGCTCTGTCTCCCTGCCTCGTATGGGAAGGCTTACAGAAAAACAGCCATCATACCTTTTGTGTTTCTCTGACATGTTTTTGGAGTTGGGAGTTTATACTGACTGGTTAAAGTAAGAAGGGTCAAAAAAACCCCTGGATTTAAAGGAAAAAACTACTATTTTCAAAACAGCCCTCCGGCCTGCTCGCTCAGCAGGACGTGGAGCTCTGCCCCTGCTTCCGCTTCTCCAGGCTCTGCTGTTGACTGGGTGACTGCTCCTAAGGCGTTTCCCGACCTTTGTCCTCCCTCGTGGCCTGTGCAGCAGTTTAGTAGGTCAGACCAGCTGAAAAGTAACAGTCTGTTGGTGTCATTCTGTGTATGAACTTTATCTTTTTATTGCTGAATATTATATTCTTTTATTTTTATATGATAAGACAACACTGGGTGGGAGGGAGGAGAAATTTCCTGAAATATGTTAACCCTAAACATACAGAGAATACAGCTAGCAAAATTATTTTGTGGGGGTGGGGAGTGTTCAAAATCCTGCTAGAATTTATGTCTCAAATTATTAAAATAAAACTACGAATCTCTGTGTTTAAAATATTATTAATTTATAGGTATTATGTTTTTTAGATCTTTCAAATGGCCCTTTAAGAGTAACATATTGGAGAGAGCTTCATTGCAGAGCTCTGTCAGCAGTGACTATACACAGAGGGCTCTACCTGTGTGTTAAGAATGACAAGAAAGCAGTAGACACCATCTTTAGCTTTGAATTGCATCCCTTAGAACAGAGAACCAGACAGGCACAAGTAGTAGAGCAGTTGATGCTTTAAGTGACTAGATCTTAACTGGCTGATCTCAGAAGGTTTCATGAAAGGAGTGAGAACAAAGGCTTTCATCTTCTTGATCTGGCAGAAGGATAAGTTGTTTTCAAATTGTTGAAATGTTACCTGTGAAGACATAAGAGTAGGATTAGGAAAGATGTGTGCAAAAGAGGAAGAAAAAGGCAATTCACTTCTTTATTCTAGAAGTGTTTAGTGCCTCTGGGTGTTATGCCCATGACCAGTTGCTGTAGCATTGAGCTTTATGCTAGGTTTGGGGGATTTATCCTAGACCAGACTATACTGAGGTACAAAGTCAGCTAGATGAAACTGATAAAGTCTTAAGTCCTATAATTAGAGATTGTACATCTATCCAAGAACAAATGAGGGTCACTAAGAGTTTTTGAGAGAAGAAAAAAGGTAATAAAAATGAAAATGAGCCCTGGCTGGGTTGCTCAGTTGGTCAAAGCATTGTCCCCCTACACCAAAAGTTCATGGGTTTGATTCCCAGTCAGGGCACATTCCTAGGTTGCTGGTTCGATCCCCAGTCAGAGCATGTATGGAGGCAGCCGATCAGTGTCTGTCTGTGTGTCTGTCTGTCTCTCTCTCTCACTGCCTCCTTTCCTCAAATCAATAAAAGCATATCCTTGGGTGAGGATTTTTAAAAAAACATTTAATGAAAATGAAGTCAAGATTATCGTACTGTTGTAACTATAATAGATTTGACATAAAGGGAGAATTTGGGGCAGGGCTACAGGTATGGAAACTTCTGCAACAATTGAGGGAAGAAGGAGAACAAGGACCAGTTACCAGCTGATTTTGAATTTCTGATCCCCATAGGCAGCTCTAGTGGGAACTGGGGCAAATACCAAGAATATAAAGTAGACCACGTCCTCCAAGAGCTCACAGACCAGCAGGGGAGCCCAGGAGGAGACCCAGAAAGGCATCAACGGGCAAGTGCCTAATACAGAGAGCTGTAGACTGATAACAGCCACCTTTGAAGGAGGCTCAGAGGGTGGGTTAACAATTAGGAGTCCTGAAGAGAACAGGGAAAGGCCTGGGGCAATGAACTAGAATGAGGAAAGGGAGGACAGCTTCCATTGTCTAAACATTCATTTACCTCTCTGAGAAAATATGACCAGAAGGAGGGCACTGCTGTCTGGTTAGTTTTGATGACAGAGTAAGGGGTTGAGCATTTGGGAGGGAATGCATTTCAGAGACTGATCCAATAAATGGTTATTGTCTAAATATCAGCTTTTGCTTTCAGGGTAACAAGCAAAATACTGAAAAATTTTTTACTTGAAGCCAAACTTAGTCAGCTGCTCAAAAACTAACCCAAAGGTCAGGAAAATAAAGTTCCTTAGATGTCCTCATCCCAGTTCCTAGCTGCTATACTTGTAGCCCTTGGTCCCACCACCCTAAGCAAACTCCGTTTCTTAGCCAACAACCCTTTGCTTTTCTCCGGGGCCTTATTTAAGCCCCACCTTTGCCTCACAGGCCATCTTTGGAGCTCCTGCATTCAGGCTCCTGGCACCTTCTCCTGTCACTGTCTTCTTTGTCTCCTGCAGCATTTCCTCCTGGATGGCCCCATTCCCTTCTCCACCAGGGCACCCAGGGTTGTAGTGCTAGTCATGCTGGTGCCTGCGCCCATGGCTGTGTGGGATTCCCACCAGAGACGAACATTTTAATGCAATTAAGGGTGACACCACAGGCTTAAGTTTGAATGTGTTCAATTTTTTTGTAATTATTCAAACATCAACACTTGTACAAGGAGCTTTAGGATGGCTCGCCTGCACTGGCCTGTGCCATGTGCCCAGCTGCTCAGCTCAGAGTCACCAATTTAGTGACACACAGACCTTGTTTCGATCATCGTAGCAACCTTTTGCATGGGCAGACAATAAGTAAATGTTGACATCAGTGAGGATGCCTAGTGGCCAGCATTTCAGCCTGGCCTGCTGATCATTAGGCTTTTAAGGGCAGGAGCTCTTTCTTGCTCACCATCATATTTCTTGTTTGTTGACGCTGCTCTCACCCCCATCTTATGGAAGAGGACCTCAAACAGAGGTGAGGGTGTTGGGCCCAGGATCACCCATCTGGCCAGGGGTCAAGCTGTGGCGTGACTCTGGGCAGTGGATACTGGGGTGTTCAGTCTCCTTTGGAGATTCTCACCTTCCTTCCAGCTGGGTGTGGATCAGAGTGCACAGATGTGCAGTAGAAGCGAATGAGTAGGAAGTATTCAACACAGGTCAGCTGGGCTGGGTTAGGGTTATCATTTCAGATGCCCCCTTATCAAGAAATGTATAGTAGTGAGAGCCCTTGTTGGGTAAGGAACTTCAGTAGTAATTTCCTTCCTTTGATTTTTCTCTTTAAAAAAAGGCCACCCTTTCAAAGATCCCCATACTTCTCTTGGGGCTGAGAGATTAGCATATAATCTCTTTGCTAATTGCTGTGGTCGGAAACCCCCCCTTTTGAAATTGACATTCTTAAGAATCCCTTTATGATTTTGAATAACAAAATTGATCCAGACGGGCTCAACCACTTTTCTGCAAGGAGAATATAATGTCACTGAAAGAGAATGTACCAAATATTGAAACGATGGATGTGCAAAGAAACAAAAGGAAGTTCTTCCTAAAGGAGCATCATGATATTAATTTAAGCCCTTAATCAGTTTAGTAAGTACATTTTGTGTTTTCCCTGTGGGTTTTATTGTTTTCTTTCTACCATTGCTTCTTCATATTAGTGTTTTAACTCAAAAATAAATCTTTTTGCAGTCAGGCTTGGCGGGGGGTGAGGGGTGCGTTTGGTCCCTTTAACAATTGTGTAGGGAAACATAAGAGTAAAACAGTACATAAAGTACAAATAGGCAACTCTTTTCAAGATTGTATTATCCCCTTTTCTGATAATTAATAGTTGAACATCAGCTTTTCTTAGTTAATATTGGGTTGGCCAAACAGTTCATTAGGTTTTTAAGTTAAAAAACAGACCCATTTTTCATTTTCACCAATAACTTTACTGAACACATTCACTATTTTGTTCCACTACCTCCTGCCATCTTTCAGGCAACTTTATAATTCTGTCTTCCCAAAACTTTTCATCTTTTTCAGCAAAGAATTGTCCCAAGTGCCTTTTGCAGTCTTCCAGGGAATTAAAATTTTTTCCATTAAGAGAATTTTGTAAAAACTGAAATAAATGGAAATCCGAAGGTGCAATGTGTGATGAATACGGTAGATGAATCAGAACTTCCCAGCCAAGCTGTAACAGTTTTTGCCTGATCATCAAAGAAACATGTGGTCCTGGTGGAAGATAATGCATTTTCTGTTGACTAATTCCAGACGCTTTTCATCAAGTACTGCTGTCAGTTGGTCTAATTGGGAGCAGTACTTGTTGGAATTAATCATTAATTTTCTGGAAAGAACTCATAATAGAGGTCTCCCTTCCAATCCCACCATATACACTACATCACCTTCTTTGAATGAACACTGGCCTTTGGCATGGTTGGTGGTGGTTCATTTTGCTTGCCCCACGATTTCTTCTGTTCCACTTTATTGTAAGGTATCTACTTTTCATCGCCCTCACAGTTAGTTTTAAAAATGGAATATTTTCATTACAGTTAAGTAGAGAATCACATGCCGAAATAGGTCAAGGTCTTTTCCGCTTAACTTATGTGGAACCCAAACATCAAAGCAATTTAACATAACCAAACTGGTGCACATGATTTTCAGCACTTGGTTTGGATATTTTGAATATCTCCTGAGTGGTATAATGTTGATTGTTCGCATTTAATGTATTGATTTTATCGCTATCAACTTCAACTGATCTACCTGACCTGGAGCACCGTCCAGCAAGAAATCTCCAGCACAAAACTTCGCAAACTATTTTTGACATGTTCAGTGAGTTACAGCACCTTCTCCATACACTGCACAAATCTTTTTTTTCGGGAGGGGGTGGGCGGGTACGGGGCGTTCGGTTGTGTTTTTAACTTTCTTGAAATAATAAAGCATAATATACCCAAAGTGTTGCTTATTTTCTTCCATCTTCAATATTAAAATGACTGTATAAAAATTCACCAATTTTAATAAGTTTTTTTTAAATACACATTGATATGACAGCCGTCACAATACAATCTAACAAAATTTTTTCAAATGAAGTTAGTGAAAGACAACTAAGTGCTACTAGAGCCATCTTACCGAAAAACCTAACATACTTTTTGGCCAAGTCAATATTATATATGTTGTTTTTATGTTTTGATGTATTTTCCTCTTGACATTACTTTTTATAGGATGTGTGTGTGTGTGTGTGTATCTATACTGCCCACACCCCCCTACTTTGCTGCTATGGTGTCCTCTAGTTTGAGGATAACCAAATGGACACTACTGATAGTGGAAAGAGTCTTAACCTCAAGTCAGGAGACCTAGTCTGTACTACTCGCTTTGCTACTAGTACCAGTTGATCTGGCCCTTGATTTATCTGAAAATGAAAGGGCTACACTAAATAACCTCTTAACGAGCCTCTTTAGGTTTGAGGTTAGTCCTTTCCCTTTCATGGGTAGGATGGTGGGCTTTTATTTTTAGCTTTGTACACATAGATACTTTTTCCGTTTGAACATCTTTTCCTTAAAGGAAATATTGAACTTATTGTTTAAACAATTTTCTTACAGATAAACTTGCAAACTTGCCATCTATCTGGTAAGTGTGTAGCATACATCTTTGAGTAAGCATAATAAACATTGTCGATGTAAGAAACATCCAAACCTGTAGAGAACTTTAATAAGAGTTAATTTGAACCAAACTGACCACATGTGCCAGGGAGCAAGATCCCAAATGCTCTGGAGAGTAACAATTTTTCAGCTTCTTTTATGTGTTTCAGAATAAGGAGGAAACCTACAGAAGATTACATGGAGGTGGAAGAAAGCAAGTTGGGATTGAATTATAGGATAGTTAGCAAGAGTATGTGCTCTCTTGAGGGTAGTTATGGCTTATTTCAAAGGTGTGTTAACCTAGATGCCCAGAAATGATGGAGAGGGCTTGCTTAACTCAAGGATAAACCTTTTACTAAAATGTTATAGGCCTGGGGCAGGACCACCCATCATGACCAGCCGAGTTAGGAATTTATGGTCAGAGCACTCTGTGAGGTTACTTTCCATAGAACCCCTTATTTTTCTGTCCACACATAATTGAAGTATCTCCTTGTAAGTTCTTATAATAAAATAATGGGTTCTAAGCATCTAGACTGTGGCTTTTCTTTTTTTAACATAGAGCATTTTGGAAGGTAAAATAAGCTCTACAAAAATTTCTTTGGAATAATTACATTTTAGGAAGATGAAGTCTATTTTCCTAATTATTGTTTGTTTCATCACTTTATATTTCTGAGTTGTTTTTGTTATTACTGTGAGCTGACAATTATTTTTATTAATGATCCTAATCAAAGATTAATAGAGATCATAACTTCTATTTTTCTTTTAAAGAAAAAGTATTTTTTGAAATTTAAGGCCTTAGTCCCAAGTCAGGCAAATCATGATTACAATGTATGATCAAAGACTTCAACTATTTATTCACTTCCTTACATATTTGGTTGATTAGCTTTAAACTTTCTGTTAACTGGTAAATGAGATTAACTGCAACACCATGCTGGGTATACATGTTGTGTGTTATCCTCAGAATAACCTGTCATAGCAAATATTATTCATTCAACAGATGAAGAACTAAAGTAAATATTCATCAATATTGAATACTTTAAACCCACTTTTAAACGGCTTCAGCAAACTCTGCTTCTGTTACGCCATCTGAAGTGGGGTTGGGAGGCTCCAGGTGGGTGGTTCATGCCTCATGCTTGATGAAGAAATAAACCCTTCCCTTCTGTTACTCTGTGTGACTGGGGTAGGGTGGGGTAGGGGCCGAGGCAAGGCATGAGAACCTCCCTAGTACCAGCTGCTGCTCCAATAAGGCATAGGCTCAGCAATGACAGTTTCAGAACCACATGGTAACTTTGCTTCCTACCCAGGTAGTGTGTGGAAAAGGTCCCGTGCTACTCTCTTTCCATCACTATAGTTTTCTGCGTGAAGCCATCCATGCAGTGGTGCAGGTCAATTTATTAATTAGGTTGGAGCCAGTCACTTGGTAAAAGGTATTTTGTGTTTTATTTTTCATTATTTGACATGCCAATGTAAATTATTTAAATTGGACTAACAGGTTCAGTCTTTGAGAAAGTAAATAAAGGGAGGCTACTGGATATGTGCATTTTGATAATAGAATATATTGTAAGGAGGAATTTTTTTTAAGTGTCACTATACACTTGTAATAATGTTTGGTAAAAAAAAAAAATTGTATTGCTCTTTCTGGGACAACATAGCATCCACCATCCACGCTGCTCTCAAGCGTTTGAGAATCAGAAGAGCTGTTCATGGTGAATGGACCGCCACATTTCACAGAAAATAGTGTTTCCAAGGGAATCTGGGGAAAATTACAAAGTCTCTTATCTTTTGTAAGGATGGGAACTTTTTGCCTGGGGCAACAGAGAAAAAATAAATATTATCCATGTCACTAACAAGGGACTACTACCTTCCTTTGACCTCTCAAAGGCAGTTTGCCTTGAGTTCTTGCCAAAAAAACCTGCCCTGACAATGTGGCAGTCTTACGCCACTTCTAAAGGTGGCACAGCTGGGATTGCCAACCTACAATTTGATGATGTAAAAACAGACATATTTGAAATCTTTCATCTAGGAAAAAAATGAAAAATTGTTGTCCATCTTAGTATGAAGTTGAAAACTATTTGTACCTGAAACGTTAACAATGAAGTTCACTTCTTTGAAAACAATCGCAATACAATTGCAAATAAATTGCATTTGCAAAAAAATTGGTTTTGTGTTAACACCTGGACCCTAAGCACACAAGGTGGACTGTCTGTGTGGACTGTCATTTGTTAGATTATATCAGTACCCCAACTTTCATGGACCTCATATAGCTTTAACCAGTGAAAGTTTCTCTAAGGCAGATAAAATTACAATGCTCTGGAATAAAAAGGCTACTGCTGTGTTGGTAATAGCTAGTACAGATGTTGACAAGACAGGAGCTTCCTGCTCTATGAGGAACAAACACTGCACTACATTGCAACAAACGGAGATAGTGCAGTTACCCAAAAGCAGTCTCATTAATGATGATGTTTGGAATTCTAGTTCTGCTGAGTTTTGTGCTGTTTATTGGTTTTATGCCTGCCAAAGTAACAGTTTTCAACTTGAAATGTAATCCTGGGTTTCGATTTGGAACTCATCCTCATAACGCAGGCCTCTGTAGGCCTCATGGACATCTATCAGTACTGGCTGGGTTTGGATATCAGAAGGGACAAATGGAAGTGTGCGATATTAAAAACTACAAACTTATTTCTAAACCAGCAAGCTCTGATTCTACATATTTTGCTTGGTGCCTAAATAGTGAGCATATTTTAACAGCCACGTGTGTTCCCAGGATACATGTTAATAATGGGTACAAGATTTGGCATTATACTGACTCTGTCTTACACAAGTATAATGTGTCATCAAATACAAAATTATTTCAGGTTTATTAGTCACTTGTAGACAGCATATTTCCAGCAAAAAAAAATAACAGTAACTTACCAAGCAGTTCCAAGTGATGTACCCAGTTAAGAACCTAAAGCTATAACAGCTTATCTATTCCCAACTTTAAGAAATAAACCAATTACTAATTCCTAACTTCACAAGGAGAAACCACTTCAGAATATGAAACCACAACTAGGAAATGATAAGTCATTATCAAAAACAGCCCTTAAAAATCAAAGAAAGTGTGAGGCTAAGAGAGCTGCAAAGCAGGAAGCATGAAGTGACAAGAGTTCAGATTTGGCACCTACTCCTGACATACAGTGCTCAGCACAAATACTGTCTCTGTCAACTTCTGGAGAACCTGAGATAGATCAAGAAATCAAGAAACGAAAGGTGGAGGTGGGCAAAGCGGGAAAATGAGGACGGAAAGGGACTTGGGCGTGATGGGCGCACAATGCAGTGTGCAGATGATGTTTTATTGAGCTGTACACTTGAAATCTGTACGGTTTTGCAAACCAATGTCACCCCAATAAGTTCAGTAAATAAATTTTTTTAGAAAGAAGAAATTAACCAAGAAAGCAATCAGCCAACTCAAAGACCAAATAGTAACTGGAATACAGCTAGGGAGAAAAAAAGTTGGAGAAATTCAAAAAGAGAAAGCCCTTCTCCAGGCGTGGGAGTATTTGGAATTGGATATTTAAAGATTCATAGAAAGTAAGTTGATTACCAGAAACCAGTGCAAACAAGGCTTCTGTTAAGTTCATTGGTGTATATGGAATATCCATCTGCCCATATTTAATGTTCTTCTGTAATTTTAACTACCAAGATTCTGCATATGTGTGAAATTATTTAATAATGCTTATGAAATTGATTTTTGTATCTTGCATTCTATATCATGTCAATATATTATAGAAAAGACACATGAATTTTCTAGCTAAGTTTGATAGATTGAAAGACAAATACTGTTTTTTAGTAGGGGACAGTATTTACCATATAAATGAATAAAGATATATATTAAATTTTAAAAAAAGAAAGTTCATGTCTATCAAGAAATATGGGCTGATAGATTTTGTGTGGAACTGTGGGTGTACCTGCCTCTGCACTTTTGAAATAATAAGTAGCACACAGGACAGGGGAAAAGACCAAGAAGTGTTTGCAAAGTTCCAGAGAGCAACATGTTGCAGGAGTTCCTCATTTCCAGCACAGCTCAGTGTGTGCATAATTTCCTGCTGAGGCAGTACAGAAATGTGCAAAGAACTTGTTTTATACAAAGTTGGACTAATTAATATTTTTACATCCCAAATCTTGAGGAAAGAGTTGAGATTAGGAAGGACATTTTTAAATATAACTAGCCATAGCATAAATCCTGTGAAATGTGAAGCATTCCAGAGTTACAGATTTATCTTACAAATGTATAAATTTAGGCAGTGATTTAAAGGAATGGTACAAAGGCTTTATTTCAGATGTGTGTTTAATTTCCTATTTTCAGTTTCTCCAACTATCTGCTCTTTGAAAAGATTTTTCATGAAACTCAGAGAACTAGCCTTGGGAAATGTTTAGTAATGTCTCACATCTATAAGTTATTCGTGGGATATTCTTCGCAGAGAATGGTCTCTGGGATCAGAATGACTGATTTGATGCCCTTCCTGTCTACATGACCTTGGGAAAAGCACGTCTCTGCATAGGTGGTTAGACGGCTGCTTGGGATTTGCTTACAGGTACTGAGGTGTGGACCCAGCAAGTGGTACCTTTTAGTGAATATAATCATCCCAGCAATATTAATGAAAATCTGTTCTATAGTATATATTCTGTTGTTTTGTAATATTTTACATCATCAAAATAGAAGATTTAAATCTGAAATCATTTCTCAAAATTTAGTCATCAATCAGGACAGCCTGTTCTGAAAACTGTCCACATCTTTATACAGATGTTTATGCAAACTCGGATGAAAGTGATGTATTTTTCTTAGTATTCTAAACCATGTTCTCCTTAGCTTCCATAATGTTAAGTGTCAGCACACAGCCTCCCTGAAGAGCTCTTGTGCAGGGCCGACCTGTCCAGAGCCATGGACTCTCTTCCATGGGACTACAGAGGTGATCTGAGCAACAGTGTGCAAGGTTCACCTTGGGTATGGGGGGCACCCATAGGGGGAACATGGACCTAATGCAATCCTGCCTGTCATGAATGAGGAAAAGGAAGAGCAGGCTTTCCAAAATAAAGGTTTTGAGGATTGTCTAGCTTCTCTCTGGCCTCTCTTTGCACCTTTCTCCCAGTGCTCACACTGCTCATTGGGTCCTGTGTAAACTCCCCAATAAAAATGACACCATTACTATTGGATTGCAGGAGTCCCCAGCTTTTTGTTCCCTGGTGCATTTGGGTGAGAGCTCCTAGGAAGGAGAAGAAAAATAAAAATAACGTGTGTAGCAAAATCATTCAGCAGAGCTGAGGATGTATTTCAGGTCAGGGTTAGATGTCTCCTTGTAGAGACCACTGTCTTAAGTTAATTATATGTATTTACTAACAGTTTTATTGAGATGTAACTTATGTCCCATAAAATTTACCCTTTTAAAAGTATACAGTTCATTGGTTTTCATATTCACAAAATTGTGCAACCATCACCATCTAATTCCAGAACATTTTTATGACCCCATAAAGAAACTCCATACCCATTAGCCCCCAAAAAATTAATCTGCTTTTTGCCTCATGGATTTGCATATATTAAGCATTTCATGTAAACAGAAACATACAACCTGTGGCCTTTGTGTTTGGCTTCTTTCATTCAGCGTTGTTTTCAGGGTTCATCTATGTTGTGGCCTATGTCAGTACTTCATTCCTATTTACGGCTGCGTGATACTTCATTATACCAGGTTTATTTATCCATTCATCAGTTGATAGACATTTGGATTGTTTCCACTTTCTGCTTATCAGGAGTAATACTGCTGTGAACATTCATATACAATTTTTGCATGAACTGTAAGTTTTCAGTTTTTTGGGATAGGATTGCTGGGTCACTGTCAAACTTTTCCAAAGTGACTGTCCTATTTACCATCTTATCAACAGTGATACATTTTAATCATTGGTTATCTAATCTTGTTAGGGTCTCATGGTTTCCATGCCTCCTATGATTTGTTAGTGATCTCTTGGGGCATTTGGTAATGTCTGTGGACATAAACCAAACCTCTTTGAGGGAAATGCATTTCATTATTAAGGTAAATGTTTAATTCATTCAAAGTTGTCTTTTGTGTGTATGAGGGTTACATAAACCGATATTAAGTGACATAAACTACTCTCTAGAAGGCATTCTTTTTTTCTTCTTAAATTATGTCTAAATTATTTCCAACTATCATGAGTCTGATACTAGATTAATTAAATGAACGAGTGAGATTAGGCAAGAGAAAATTTGTTAGAAGCCATGAATTTCTTAAAAGAAAAATGAAGGCTTATGAAAAATTCCCAAATGAAAGCCTTGAGGGACAACTTGCTATGTAGGGAGTGCTAAGGTAGTGTATGACTTCACTATACGGTACCAGAAAGTGAGACTGGGAGAGGTGTTGGGTGGCCCTGTTAGCACAGACCCACACACCTTCACTCTTTCGTCCAAGGGTTCAATACCTCTTTAGTGCCAGACCCTCATCTGGGCATGAAGTAGTCCATGGAGAACAGCCACAGAGCCTGCTCTCAAGAGCTGCCGTTCTTCCGAGGATACAAGCGACAGTAACCAAGCAATTCAATTTCAGATAACAGGCCCTAGGAAGAGAGGATGAGATAGGGTTTCTAGGTGGGAAGACCAACTTCAGACTGACAATAAAGACCCTCTGGTCCTGCAGAGATGAGGTCCCACAGATGTACAACTCGTGGTTCGGAGTGGATTCCAACACGATATGGGCTGTTAGGCCCAACTTGATACCCAAGACAATACTGTGAGCTGCTACCACCCCCAGTCCCACCCCAGCAGCAGGTTATCCTCGTGAATAAACAGCCTACTAAGTGATGAAAGCACTGCCCTGACCACATAGTTCAGCTGGTTAGACCATCGTCCCAATACACCAAGCTTGCAGGGTTCAATCTCTGGTTGGCACATACAAGAATCAACCACTGAATGCATCAATAAGTGGAACAACAAATCAGTGTTTTCCTCCCCTCCCCTCCCCTCGTCCCCCCCCTCCACTCTTCTCCTCTCCTTTCCTCTCTCCTCTCCTCCTCTCCTTTCTCTTTGTCCTACTCTCTCTTAAATAAAAAAAATTATTTTTAATGATGAAAAAGCACTATGTAACCCTAAAGATACTTGACAATGCCTCAGAAGTGAAGAGGCTGGGAAAGGGAGGTAGTGAATCTTTTATACTGCATTCATTTTGGGCCTAGGAGATGTGTGGTGATGGTTTAACATTTCCTTCCTCTCTTGGATCACTTTCACCTGTACCAGATAAAAGTAGTCGTGGTTAAAAAGGTGAACTGGGCAATGTGACTCACACTCTTACCTTTCTTTAAAGAGAGGGGTTACACTATTCCAGCTTCCTGTCCCCTATCATCTGTAAGGTAATAACTCATTCTATTACTCGTCTTCAATTACTTTTAAAAGTTTTCTATGATTTCTTTGATTCTCTAGTTTCACTTTTTTCTCTCCAGACTCCCCTTCAACTGTAACCTCCCCTCAGCCTAATTGAGAAACACCTTGGGGATAAGACCAGTGTCCCCAAGCATATGTGCAGATACCCCTCCTATGCCCTATGCTCCACCCCAGTGGTCCCAGCACCACCTCCTCAGGATAGACCAAGGTGCTCTGGTCATGAGGACGTGCTCAGCTGCTCTTCAGCACTGCTCTCCCAGGGCTCTCCTACTACCATTCTGACTTTCAGGATCCCCAAGGATGCGGTAATACCCCTGTAGCAAACAAGAAGTAACTTTCATCCAGATGACACCTGTCTTGAAAAAGTTTTAAAATGTCACCAGTTCTTGTGGGGTGGTTTGACCTGGCATTGGCTTCAGCCCCTCACTCACGGTAGTGGCCTCTAGAACCTCTGCGTTCTCCCACGGCATGGTGCATGCACGGCGTGGACACTTCGTAGGGCAGGTGGGGACATTGCCTTGCCAACCCTGCCATGGGCAGTGGGGGGCCTGTGGTGGCTGTAAGGCCTCTGAAGAAATACTTTTTATCTCTCTGAACCTAAACTATTCCGTGTTGCTAGAAAGTGTAACCTTGAGCAGGCCAATTAACTTGCTATGATTTTATCTGCACAAATAGAGTTATCATGAAATTTAAGTATAATACATATAAAATGCTTAAAAGTCCTTGGCCCATAATAAAGTACTAAGTAATCATTAGTAGCTATTGTTACTCTTAAATCTGGATTTTCAAGAGTTAATACTTTCCTAGAAAAGAGGATTTCTTGCTTTTCTAGAATTTCTAGGGTAATTTTGAACACACAAATATCTTTTCATTCTTAAGTATTTTCTATGTAACCATTGCAATGGCTGTGTATTTCATTGTGCTGATGTATTACAATTTAATAAATAATCTCCTTCCTGCTCTTGTGAGTCAGGTCTGTTTGTGTGTGTGCCACTGTCTTTTCCATCTGAATTGCCACTTATTCTGAATGGTGAGTCCTTGGCATTGGGGCTTGTGTCTGTTAAGCAGATCTGCCTATGACCAGCTCATTGACCAGGTACTTAATAATTGATGTTTAGTGATGAATACTTTTGACAGCATCTTCCCTTTTTCCAGGACAGCGGGGCTTTTCAGTTTGATTGACACTCTGTGGCCTCCAGTGATGCCTCTGAAGGCACCTGGCCACGGCCAGACCTGTGAAGAGGTAAGCTCAGCATTTGAAGAACTCTCCCCTGGTCGCCAGCAGGAGTGTCAGGTGCTGCGCCAAGTGCTACCTCTGCAGTCCACATCCCCAAGAAGCCCAGGTCCAAGGAGCAGGAACCAGGACCGAGATTCAGACCCACTCACGTTCCGAAGCCTAACTTCTAGTTGCTTTCCTTGCTGTGCAGCAGTATATTCTTCTTGTGGTTAATTTATGACGGTGTTTTTAAACCACGATCATTAGGGTCAGCAATTATGGTCTTAGCCTCATACTAAACAAGACGCAGAACAGCACCCCCAACAGCTTCCAGTTACCAGTTAGAGCAGAAACTCACATAACCTAATAAATAGAATCCATGGATATTCGTACAGCCACCAGGTTAGCCAGGAACTTCCATTTCCAAATTGTTTATGGTAGTTGCTCACAAGTCGAAAAATTCACTGATTAAATGTGTCCCTCTTCTCTCCATCCTGAACCTTACCCACCAGGCCGGCCAGTATTGCCTTGAACCATAGTTCCAACAGTTGGAAACTGGGGGTCGTCTTATTTGTGTAGTAGCTCACTTCTTAGCAAAGTGCTAAGACTATGACTCTGTACTGTGCTAGATAGATCGCAAAATTGTTGTCCAAAATGCCCATTTCCAATTAAAAAAAAAAAGCTGTGGTATATTTACACAGTGAAATACTGTTCGGCCATAAAAAAGAAGGAACTGTTACGTTTTGTGATGGCTTAAATGGACCTGGAGAGTATTATGCTAAGTGAAATAAACCAGTTAGAGAGACAAGTACGCATGATTTCATTTATATGTGGAATCTAATGAACAAAGTAAACTAAGAAACAAAATAGCAACACTCGTAGAGAGAGAGAGCAGACTGACAGCTGTCAGAGGAAAGGGGGATTGTGGGGTTGGGTAAAAAAGATGAAAGGATTAAGGGGGGAAAAAAGCAAGACAACAGCATGGCTATTACCAGAGGGAAAGGGTGTTGGGAGGAAGTAGAAGAGGGTAAAGGGATTATAAATGGTGATGGAAGGAGACTTGACTTGGGGCGGTGAGCACACAATACAATAGAACTGCTAGATGCTAGAACTGTACACCTGAAACCTATATAACTGTATTAGCCAATGTCACCACAATAAATTTAATTTTTTTAAAACCCATTTCTAGATTATTTGACAGGAAGAAGTTTCTAAATGGTGTTTTCAGTATACTCTGAAGAATAAATTTCTAAAATGAAATCTTGAATCGGTAATAAATTCAAAAGTACAAGTTTTTATACTTGGTCCCCAAGAAAAACAACATAATCAATTTCTTATATAGAAATTTATGAGACTTTCAGAGATAGTGTGCATTTATGAATAAAAATGTATATATTAAGGACTACATTTTATATTTGAGTCTGTTAACAATACATTCACATTCTACGTTTGCCTTCATTTCAAACAGGTAAAAACTCATCTGCCTCCTCCTAGCTTCTGTTACATCCTCACTGCTCATCCAAATCTGGGACGAATTGATATAATTGAAGATCCCATTTCTAAGCTGTACCAGCCTCCAGTTCCTCGCTTATTAAGAGAAATTCTCCAGGTAATGTCTTTGTTTCTAACAAGGTCTTCGATTACCTCTTTTTTGTATTTGTGTGTTTTGTATGATGTTACTAATCTTTTTCAATGCCTTTCCAGACTGGCGATCTCGGTGCCCGTTGCAGTTTCTATGCCAGAGTGATTTATCAAAGACCACTGGTAATCTATTCATCTCTCTTCTTCTTCTTCTTCCTCTTCCTCTTCCTTCTTCTCCTTCTTCTCCTCCTTCTTCTCCTCCTTCTTCCTCTTCTTTTTCTTCTTCTTTTCCTTTACCACCTTCTACTCCTTCTTTCTGTCTCTCCTCATAACATGTTTAATGCATAAGGTGTTAAAAAGTTTATTAAAGGATCATTCATCCCTATTGGAAACTAATGGAGTACCAAAATAGAAAAGCACTTTAAAAATCCAGTTATGCATGCTTTGTGCTGAAGAGGCAATAAATGCATTTCCTGAGCAGGTGTGGATTGCTGTGTAAGTACTGATATATAAAAATGACCTGGGTATAACCATGCCCTGGAAGATTCTCAGTACAGTAATCCTAGTTCCTTTTGGACATATAGGCAGGTTGTAGAAAAAAAAGAGAAGCTGATACCTCAGTAATGGGGAAAAGTAGGAATGTCAGGATTCAGCTCAGCCACTTCTCAGAACTAACTCCTCCTGAAAGCCTTGAACCCTTGGAGGAAACCTGTGGTCCCTGGGAGGGCCTAGGCAGCTCTAGCGAGTGGCGGCCTAGCAGAGCTTGTGGTTTGTTTTCTTGCTGTTCAACAGATCAGCTAAGAATAGACAAGGGAAAGAGGTGTTTTTGGCAAGTTCAACACATGATATAAGTTCCACAGGGAACCTCTGTTGAACCTTAACTAATAGAGAAACATCCATGTCTCATTCACCTGAGAGGTATATAGAACATCCCAATGTTCAGTGCTTGTTTTCCTTTCTCTGTCCACCTTTTAGTCATTTGACAGCTAATTCCCAAGGAATAAGAGAGTGATTGACATTAGTCATTCAACTGTGCTCCCTGTGAACCATCCCTGCATCTGGCTCAATAGGCAGGGGGACTGGCCCCAGTGAGGTCAAGGTGTGGTCCCCTGATATATCTCCTGCTTTCTGAATCTAGGCAAACTGAAGGCTGTACACACCTGGCACCTGGCACATTCATATTATTCTGAAGTGCAGTCCAAATTGTGGGGCTGTGACATCAGGCAGTGGTTCACTGTGCAGCTGCTATTTATACTGCAGGTAGACTGCTGACCTCAGGGACAGGAACAGTAACCTCATGGCTGTTATATCACATGTTCCTGCCCACAGAGCTTAATCCGCCCACAGCTTTGCAACTGAGACTAGAAGTGGAGGGTAAAGAAAGTGGGTGTCAAGTGCTCCCATCATAGTCAGATCTCAACCATCCACACTGGGCACCCTAAGGCAGAGAAAGACAAACTGCAGGCCATCTGGTGCCCTTCTGTTCTGAGTTTCCTGACGAGAAATAGGCTCCCATCAGTTCAAGTGGAGCCTACCTGCACCCATGCCTGTCAGTGGGTTGTGTACTGTGGGAAACAGTCAAGGACTCAGAACCCAACTGAACAGATTCTGCAGTTCACTAAAATTCTTTATACCTCCTGTATCCTGCTTTTGTGGGAAAGAAAATCATGAAAAATCAACTTCCTTGGGGAGGAATTGAAGTAAGCTAAGTCCTGGTCCCACTATGTGGTTAAGCTGACACATTTTATAGTGACAGTTGACTTAGAATAGCACCGTGAGTCATTGAAAGAACCTGAGTTATCAAAAAAGATTTGGTTGTATTAACATTATACTAATGACTAAGTCATGAAAGATATTTTTTTGTATTTAACTTTTGTGTTGATTATTCAAAAATTTTAGATTCACAACAGATTGCAGAGAAATATATACGGAGTTCCTAGGCACCCTCGCCCACATCAACATCCCATACCCACAGTAACCACAGTACAATATCCAAACCAAGACTGGTATTGGCATAATCATGGATCTGGTTCAGATCTCACCAGTCATACATATGTGCATTTGTGTACATACCTGTGTGTGTGTACCTTCACCAGCTTTGTCACATATGTAGCCTTGCATAATCACCACCACAATCAATATGCTCAGCTGTACCACAGACCCCCCTGATGTTCCTATTGTAGCCACACCCATCCCCTTCATCATCCCCTGACTGCTGGCAATCACTAATCTGTTCTCATCATTATGATTATGTTATTTTATGATGGTTACATAACAGAAACATGCAGTATACTGGTGTGGGCAAAAATAGGTTTGCAGCAGTTGTGATGCAAATAAATAATAAATAATAATACAGGAACTAACTGTATTTCACACACTCCCAACTGCAAACTACTTTTGCCCAATCCTGTATATCGGTGTCATTTCCTAAGCCTACCGTGCAAAGTGCCAAGAACTAGATCACTTAAAACAACAAAAATGTATTAATCTCGTGCTTCTGGAGGCTAAAGGTCTGAAATCAAGGTGTCAGTAGGACTATGTTTCCTATGACAGCTCTAGAGGACATTCCTTTCTTTCCTCTTCCAACTTCTGTTGTTTGCTGGCAACCCTTGACCTTCCTTGGCTTTAGATGCATCACTCCAGTCCCATGGCCATCTTCACCCTATGTGTCACCACAGGGTCTTCCCTCTGTGTCCAAATTTCCCCTTTTTATAAGGACACGAGTTATATTGGATTAGCACCCTGTAATGTTGCCTTAACTTGGTTAAATTTGTGAAGACCCTTCTTCCAAATAAGGTCACATTCTGAGGCACTGGAGTCAGACTGTCAAGAGAATTTTTTGGAGCGTCACAGTTCAACCTCTAACAGCTCTTTCTGAGATCGGCTTTTCTCAGTTAACGTTCTCTACAGATTCATCCAGAGAACAAAATGCTGAACATCTTTTCAGGTGTTTATTTGCACCTGTATATCCTGTTTGGTGAAATGTCCATAAACATCTTTTGCCCATTTTCTGATTGGATTGTTTGTTTATTGTTGAGTTTTAAAAGTTCTTTATGTATTCTGTACACAAAACCTTTGTCACATAAATAATTTGTAAATATATCTCAGGGTCTGTAATTTGTTTTTTCATACTTTCAGCAGTGGTTTTTGTTGGGTAAAAGTTTCTAATTTTTATGTGCTCAAATTTATAAACTTTTCCTCTTAGGGATCCTACTTTTGTTGTCAAGTTTAAGATAAGTCAAGTTTCTTTGCCTAGTCCTAGGTCCCAAAGTTTATCTTTTCTGGAAGATTTATAATTTTACATTAAATCTATGATACATTTTGAGTTAGTTTTTGTGTAAGGTGTGTCGTTTAGATCAAGGTTCATTTTTTGCCAATGGATGTCCACTTGTTCCAGCGTTGTTTGTTGATAGGCTATTCTTCCTCCACTAAAATTCTTTTTCAACTTTGTCAAAAATTAATAGAGTATTTTTGTGTAGAAGAGATTGTTTTCAATAAAATTTTAGCAATAAGATTGATAGCACTGGTATGAATTAACTGGATTTTTGTGTTTTTTTGTAACTGAAAAATGCAGGTTTGGCTGCCTGACACAACAAAAGCCAAACTCATGGGGCAGGTGCTGGTGCAAAAGGAAGGAGGGTTTGTTAGGTGTCACATGACCTGGGAGAATGGTGGAGCCATGTCTTAAAGACCATCTCCCCTTGCAATGCTCAAGCCCAAGTTCTTACAGGGATATGGAACAGAGAGTTTGTTTTTTTTTCTTTCTAGCTTTGACACAGTCAGGCCCTGTAGCTTTTTGCATGCTTGGTTTATAAACCTCCCCCTGCACCATCATGGCTATTGGGGGTGACTCCGCAGGGCTTCTGCCGATGGTCTATGGCAACATATTTTTTAATCATTTTTTTAATTGTTACTCTATTACAGCTATATGGCAACATTTTTATGGAGGATATTATTGTTACTGACTTGGTTCATAACCCAATGATAAAGCTGATTTGATAGTTAATTTCAAAGGAAATAAGGCCATTTTGGTTCCATCAAGACATTTAAAAAGAGACAATAAACCAAATCCAGGCTATTTACAAAGAGTATCTAAAACCTTTGAAGACTGTCAGAAAAACTCTCAACTTCAGATAATCTTGTAGAAATAAATCTTTACCCTCTTTGACAAATCTACGATTTTTTAAAATATGACTTTGCCAGTTGTTCCTAAAAAATTCGTTATAACTCCATGGTCCAGTATAGAATCATATATTGCACTTAGCTGTCGTGGCTCGTTCATCTTCTTCAAATGGAACATTTCATCATCTTTGCCTATCTTTTATGACCTTGATATTTTAGAAGAATAGAGGTCAGTTGCCTAATTGAATGTCCCTCCATTTATATTTGCCTTATCTCATGAATACATTCATATTCTGCGTCTTTGACAGGAACACCACATGCAAACACCGTGTTCCTATCAGGAGGTGTACAGTTGATTTGCCCAGTGCTATGATATTTTATCACTTGGTAAAGGTGTTATTTTCCAGGCTTCTCCACTCTAAACTTAACTAATATCTCCTACATATTAATGAATAACGTCTAACATTTTGCCAGAAGATACATCAAGACTATATAAATATTCCTATTTCTTATCAAACTTTTACCTACTTGGTTTAACATCCATATGATTCTTGCCTGAATAATTACTCTGATAGTGGCCAAGTTGTAATTTTCTAATTCCAGCATCCCTTCTACACTGAAGAATTGGCATTTGGTTGCAATTAGGATCTTTTCATTTCCCTGATTTATTTATGTACTCACTTATTGATGTCTGTGTGGACCAGTGGATTCAGTTTTTATTCAGTGGGTTGTAACTGTTACTATAGTTTATTTCAGTGCCCAAACTTTCCCAGATTCAAGCTGGCTCCTGTGTCCTTCAGATATGTTCACATCCTTCTTTGAGTACTTCCTTGTTTTCTGACACAATAAGATGTTCCAAACTAATCTGAAATCAGCCATCTCTTCAGGAGCCCTGAATATTAGATTTTAAAAGAGAATGGCTTTTTTTTTTTTTTTTTTGAGAATGACATTTAGAAGCCAAGATCTGGGTACTATGTGGGCTCATTGCTACTAGGATGTCATTGGGCAGAGCAAGGAGGTATATACGGGTAAACTCTTGCACACACACATATAAATCCATAGTATTTCTTTCTATCTTATCTCTATCATGATTTCACACCAATATCTCCAGCTCTAGAGTCTTACCTCAGAATTGATTCTAGGGTTTCCTATTTCCATATTTATTCACCAGTGAGAAACCTGGCTCTTATTTTGCTTAATTTAACTTATTCTAATTTCCTGTATGTAATCAACCTCCCAACCATGTGAGCTGCCTCCCCCACCCAGCCCACAGCTCATGACCATGCAAGTCACCTTCTCTGCCCAGTCCTGTCAATTAGCCATGTGGAATCCTCATCCTGATCACACCATCCATGCTAGCAAAACCAAATGAACCTCACAGCACCCAGATTCTCATGGTCAAACCCTACTGACCACAAGGATGTTCCCAGCCAAATCCCTGACCCCATTTGCATCTACTGAATCCTAAACTCTGATCAGCGGTAAGGGGCAGGATGCCATTTTAATGAACTTGGAAAAACACTATAACATTTGCAGATAAGAAAAAATTACAATGAAAGGAAAAAAGGAAGAAAAAAGAAAATTTAAAACTGTTATAAGAACAACAAATATTTGATACCTGCTTTATACCAAAATTTGAGGGCAAGTAAGGTGTAGTTCTGTCATTGTCAGTTTGGGCTCCTGTAACAAAATATCATAGACTGGATGGCTTAAACAGCAAACTTATTTCTCGCAGTTCTGGAGTATGGAAGCCTAAGATCAAAGTAGCAGCATGGTCAGATTCTCAGTGAGTGCCATCCTCTTGGTTCACAAAAGGATGTCACCTTGTAACTTCTCAATGTGGAGAGCAGAGAGGATAAGCAAGCTTTCTCACGTCTTTTCTTACAAGGGCACTAATCCCATTATGAGGGCTGTACTCTTATGACTAATTACCCTGCAAAGGCCCCACCTCCCATTACCATTGCATTGGAGGTTAGGACTTCAACATATTAATTTGGGAGTGGGGGTTATAAACATTCAGTTCTAACATTTTCTAACCCTTAGGAAACTTACATCTAGCAGGAGAGAAGAATGTATATGTACTAAATATTAATAATGTGGTATTTAGCCTTATAGGTATATGAACATGGGATCAGGAGGCAAAGAACAATGAATTCTTCCTAAGTCAGAGGACAAGTAGAATAGTTAGTGCCAGGGAAGGGCAGATTGTATCCCAGCAGAGGAGGTCTTTACACAGGTGCAAGGTTGGGGCTATCAGGGCACAGCCATGTCACTGGAGGCTAGTGACCAAGACATGAAGAGTCTGTGGTATGTTTTTAAATATTTGTTGAAATGATGTTAATGTAAATAATAGTCATCTTTTGCTTTGAAAAAATAATTTTGGATATAAGAATAGCTATTAAGTTAATAGTCTTAACTGTGTCTTCTAGCTTAACAGTTTGCTTCTTCTGGAGCAAAGGGAGATTCTGTTGGTGGTGACTGATGTTACCCTGCAAGTGCAGGATGAAAACAACTCCGGCTTCCCCAAAACCCTGCTGGTCTGTGTGACCTCCTCATGTGTGCTGAGCCAGGAAGTCCTGGAGGTGCTCACCAAGGCTGCCCCTCACAGCTTCTTCTTCAAAGATGCTCTCCAAGACCAGGGTATGCTTTCTTCTTGACAGCTTTGGTCCAGTGGTGACTTACAGACTCCATAAAATTGCTTTGTGGCTTCTAGATGCCTCGATCATGCTTTGGAACTGCTGACCCATTCACTAAGTCCACTGCGGACAAAGCATATAGAGTGAAATAGGCCCATGGAACTGACCCCTGTCATGGCCACTTGGACAGAACCAGTCCCTTGCAGTACTGACAAACCCCATGAGGTAGCATTGGTCACTCAATGATTGTCTGTTGGTGGCACAGTTGACAGGTACAAAAGTCACTTAAAGCCATTGCCTGAAACATTACTTTTTAAAACAAAAAACTACAAATTGTAAACATATACACTTAAATCAGTCGGCCCTTTTTTATGAGGAATCAAACTAGGATCCTGCCTTAACTGTATATGTATTTTTTTATTTTATTGAGCTATAATTTGCATACCATAAAATTCACCTTTCTGAATTGAATTTGAATCTAGTACTTGTGTGTTTTTTCAGCTTAGCACACTGTCAGCTTTGGGGCTCCCTTTCTGCAAAGTGCATGTGTCACTGGACACAATGAAGGGCCACCAGATGTGCCCTTTGACCCACACGACTTATGGGAGGCTAGCAAAGGACACTGTCTTTACTAGCAGGGCAACTCCCTTTTCTCCCCAGTGGTGCAGTAATCTGAAGTGTGTCTGTTGACAGGTCGGATTGTTTGTGTGGAACGCACTGCCCTCTTGCTTCCAGAGCCCATTTTGGGTGTGGCTTCCGGGGCTCGCGCCTGTCAGCTGGCTGGCCCTGTGAAGCTCGATGAACTGGATTCTGTCACTCCGGTCAACTCCATTTGCAGCATTCAAGGTGGGTAATCAGTCTTACTGGAAATGGTATTTATATTTTCTGAAAAATCACACTTGTCAATGAGCATTTGTTGAGTGCCTGACACATTCCAGACACTGGATACATAAGGAACAAAATCAGAAGAGGTTCTTGCCTCTCAGATTTATAGTCTGTATAGGTAGACCTAAGTCAGATGTGCACACAGCCAGATATGGAAGTACAGCATTCCAAGTGCTCCAGGTGCTGCTTAGTGGCACCTCACCTTGTCAGGGAGGTCACTGAAGCCTCTTTAATGACAGGAGCCTTGGGCTGAGATCTCAAGAGCAGGAGGGAGCTAATTAGGTGAAGGAGTGGGTTCAGGAAGAATATCTGGTGGGAAAAAAACAGGACTTATAAAGGCTGCAGACAGAATAGAGTGGGTAAGCACCAGTCTGGAAGGAGGCAAAAGAGGCACCTGGGTAGAGGCAGTGACCTGAGACAAAGCTGGAGGGACCTGCTCACACAGGCAACTGTGACGCTCTGTCATCTTGACAGAGAGACAGCATGGTCAAATATCTATCTGTACAGAGCAGAGTAGACGGGCTGGGGCCTTGGGTAGTAGCCAGTAGGAGGGCAAGCACCAGTCCAAAGCGTGAAGTAAAGCCAGGAATAGACTTAGTTCTAAGAGGGAAATGTTGGATATTGAATTTAGTACAGAGGGTGCAAGGCATACACGGAGGGCAAGAACGTATATGATGACCTCTAAGACTCTGGATTAGATGACCAGGAGATGGTAGTGCTGTTCAGTGAAGTAGAACACGGTGGAAGAGGCCTGCCTTGGGATAACCCTAGCTATGTCTTGGAGAGCTGAGAAGGAGATGTTTCAGTAACTGGTTGGATATATGAGTCTGGAGCTGAAAATAGCATTAATACTTTCGTTTTTCACTTTATAAAAATTTTTAGTGATTAAAAGTAATACATGTCCACTGGAACTAGTGAAAGATGAATGAAGAGAAAGGTGATGATCTCTTTCACCTGCTGCCATGCACCCACCATGCTGCACCCTCTTCAGTGGGAGCATGTATGACTTTGCAAAATGGGATGGTTTGTTACATGTTATTCTGTCTCTTACTTTCTTCACTTGATACTCTAGTGGGGATGACCATCAGGTAGTAGATAGAGATCTAACTCAAGATATTAATAGTCACATCATATTCCCTCGCATGAATAAATTATCCCTTCACTGATGGACAATCCAAGTTGTTCTTCTGTTTTGCAATTAATTATAAACAAGGCTGAAATAAATGTCCTACATCAGTCCCTACTGATATCTATGCAGGGGGATTTCAGGGTCTTAGTGTCCATGTATTTTTTAAGCATTGATATTGAAATATAATTGACACCACAGTTCACTCACTTAAAATATTTTAGTAGAGTCAGAGTTGTGCAACCATCACTACAATCCAATTTTGCAACATTGTCATCATTACAAAAATAAATGCCATGCCCATTGTCTGTTACTCCCCATTACTTCTCCTCATTCCCACCCCTCCCCTACACCCTGGTCTTAGGAAAGCACTGATCTGCTTTTTGTCTTTGTAGATTTTCCTTTTTGGATATTTAACATACACGAAACTATACATTATGTGGTCTTTCATGATTGGCTACTTTTAGTTGGCATAATGCTTTCAAAGTCATCTGTGATGTAGGATATATCAGTACTTCATTTCTTTTTATGGCTTAATATTACATTATATGGACATGCCATTTTTCTTTATTCATTCTTCAGTTGATATATATCAAGTTGTTTCTACTTTTTGGCTAAACAATGCTGCTATGAATATTTGTGGACAAGTTTTTGTTTGAACACCTAAAATTTTGGGTATGTATCCAGGAATGCAATTGCTAGGTCATGGTAACCCTGTGTTTAAACTTTTTGAAGGAATGCTGAAGTGTTTTCCAAAATGGCCACCCTATTGGGCTTTGTATCCTTAAGATTAAAAGATAGCCCGGGTCAGGTGGCTCAGCTGGTGGGAGCATTGTTCGTACACCGAAAGGTTGCAGCGGGTTCAGTCCCCAGTTGGGGCACACACAGGAGGCAACTGATCGATGTTTCTCTCTCACAGTGATGTCTGTCTGTCTGTCTGTCTCTCTCTCCCCCCCTCCCTCCCCCCATCCCCAACCCCAGCCCCACCCCCTGCTCTCACTCTCTGTCTCTCCCTTCCTCTCTCTCTAGAATCAATAAGCGTGTCCTCTGGTAGGCATTTTTTTTTAAAGATGAAAAGATATTACTAAATTAATTTCCAAAAAGTGTACAAAAATTCACACTTCCAAAAGTAATGTCTCAGAAGTCCTGTTTTCTCTACCCTTGCCCATCACTAAATCTCTGAATCTTTTTATGACTTTTATGAATAGCAAAAATTATGACCCCATTGTTGCTTTAATTCATATTCCTGTCTGCTTGTGAGACTGAGCACTTGTTCATTGTACTGAGGCCATTTCGATGATTTTCTCTTCTGTGCATCTCCTTGTAGAGTTAATACCAGAACATAACTTAGGCTGTGATTTGATGAAGAGAAGTGAGAGCAGTAGAGCAGGTAGCCTAGTGGTCCTGAGGAAAGCAGACTAACAAGTCTCCTGTTATCTGGGTCCTCCATTTTCTTATCTGTAAAATGGGTAAGAGAACCAACCTTAAAGCACTGTTGAGGATTAAATAAGATAATGCACATAAGGCTTTTGGGGTTTAAAGCACTCAGAGACTAGTGGAGAAGCTAGACATCTTAATGCTTCCACTGCCACAGGCAGGGATGGCTGGCTGAGGGCTAGAGGGCTGGAGCAAACAGTGGGGGACTGGCCTTGGGACCATCAGGATTTTTCAGGCAGAATTGGTAAAGGCCTTCCAGACAGGTAGGCTGAAATATGGAAAACCCACAGAGGAGCCTGGAGCGCTTGTAAAAGCTTCACGTGCTGGAGGAGACGTAGAGCGATCATGGGGCAGGACTGGGTCTGTGCTGCTCTGCTTTCCCCAGCCATACTAAGGAGGCTATGTGATCAGATTTCTTCCTTAAGTGAAGCAGTGCTGTGGCCATCAGAGACTATGGTCCGGAGCAGGGGTTGGTTGGTGGCAGGGAGATGAACTGTGGAGGCTGAAAGGACTCTGTGCAGACTGCATGCAGTGTCTCCTCCTGGCCCACCTGCTCAGTACCCCTGGGCAGACAGCTGGGCTGTGAGGTCAGAGCACGCATGTGGACGGGCGTCCCATGGCTGATACACTGTGCGTGCTCCCCAAGAGCTTGCCCACAGCCTCCCCCCCAGAGACTTCCCTTCCTCCTCCATTCTCCTCTTTGGTTGCTACCTGTTCTCCTCCCACCCACTCACCTCTCTCAAGGCCCAGGATTGGTCATGGGCTGAGAGGAGAGAGAAGGACGATGGAGCAGCAACCCAGCGTTGTTCTCTGCCCCACCACTGAAAGTCACTGCCATGCCCCACACTAGACAGGCTGTATGGGAGCCTGTTATAAGACCTATTCTAAAAGTCATGACCTCCTATAGCATGATTTTTATGAGAGAATACGTACCTGAAGAGCTGGCTTTCCAGGGAGGCAGCTAACCCATTTTTTTAAACTCAGTCTTAACTATATCCAGTGGGTGCCACAAAGATGTAAAAGGAGGAAAATATTTAGATACTCAGGGAGAGAGAAGTCCTGATTTTTTTTCTAGTTTTCTGAAGAACTTCATATTTTAAAAAAATAATAATTTATAGGTGGGATTTGTAAAATATAAAATTAACTATTTTAAAGTGAGCTATTCAGTGGCATTCAGTCCATTCACAATGGTGCACAACCACCTCCTATGTTATATTCTGGCTTTGCAAACAAAGGGCATTCTAGTTTTTAATAACAGCTTAATTGAGATACAATAATTCTGTATCAGGAAATGCACAACTCAGTGGGTTTTAGTGTATTCACACAGTTGTGCAACTGTCCCCATGCTACCTAGTCCCTGGCAATCACAGACCTACTTTCTATCTCTGTAGGTTTGCCTGTTCTGGACACTTTATAAGAATGGAATCATATAATATGTGTTATTTCATTTCTGGCTGCTTCCACTTAGCAGAATATTTTCAAAATTTATCCAATTGTAGCATTTATTGGTGCTTCATCCCTATGTATGGCTTAATTCTCCATCGGATAGATGTACCACATTTGGTTTTTCCATTCATCAGTTGATGTCCATTTTTTTGATATTATAAATAATACTGCTATGAATATTCATGTAAGTGTCTGGAATGGACATATATTTTCTATTCTTTTAGATATATTTCTTTTGTCTTTATATAGTTTTCCTCTTGACCATCATCATGAACAGAAGTGCAAAAGTAAAACTAGGAAGAATGTGCAATACCTCTGTGCTTAGGAAAGACATCTATAGACAGTAACCCCATCCCAGACGACAGAACTGTGAGACAGGAGAGATTTAGGAACTCTGAGTCCAAATAAAATGACCACAGGGCCATGTCAGGAGAATAGAACCCACAGTGAGAGAAATCTGTTGTCCATTGTAACCTCTCTGGAGAGAGACGGTGCAATAGGGATCTTCATGGACTCTAGAAAAGGGAAACTCGCAGAGAATTGGACCATCTTCCCAGCACTGCCCATGGAAGGACACTGGGCTGCTCCGGCTGTCTGGTACTCTGAGTCATGGGGACAAGGAAGCCCTTAGCTTTCTGCCCTCACAACATGCATGTGCAGAATCTCCTCTTTGCCCCTGTCCTCTCAGTCTCTGGATGGCAGAGCCGACTCTAGGCACCTGGCCTCCAGCATCTTGGTCACCAGGAAGAAAGCACCATCTAGAGAGACTGACATTTGCACTTAGATGGTGCTACTGAGACCCATTGTTTGCCTCTGATAGACCCGTTCTCTTTATCCTCCCTCTCACGAGGGTTTACCTGTCACAGCAGGGCTTAGCTTTGGGAATATGAAAGGAACTTTGCTCTAGCTGGACAGATACGGCCTTGCATGTCATCATACAGTGGGCCATGCCTTAGGCATTGTGGTGTGATGGCAGCTGCTGGGAAAACTCATGAGGCTTAGGGATCCTTAAGCCCCTCTTGACTCCAAATGGAATCTTCATGTAAGGGATGAAGAGTAAATAGTTTTAAGTAAACAATAGGCAATTCAATCTATCACAAAGCTCTATTCCTGGTAGCATAAAACAGATTTAAATGGCCCAGGGACAGGGTTTCAGACCTTTCAGCACCTAAGCAGTGGAAGGAGAGCCACAAAGGATCCTGTTTGCTAGAAATGATGTATGTACCTCCAAATCTTTTTGAGCTTTACTAAGTATCACTCCCCTAAAGTTAGGGAGACCTTGGGGACAGAGACTGCTATCATCAGCCTTAATGGAAAATATCTGCATGGGCATTGGTGTGGTGTCTGCGTGCCTGACGCACTGAAGGACCAGAGCAGTTGGAGCTCCATTTTTGTAGCAGGAGGTTTCAAAGAGCTTCTGGTGTACTCCCTGTGTGCCACAGCCACACTGATTAGGCAGATCTGGTTGGTGGAGGTGCAGATCAACATCGTGACTGCTCATAGACCTTGGGTCCAGTGAAGCAAGACAGGCCCGCACCAAGGGCCTGATGGCTACCTGTGCCTCCCTGCAATGACGTGGTGGCATGTCACACAGTAAAGGCTGGTAGTATGCAAGGCACTGTGACCAATTCAGCCTACCTGCCAATTTTAACTTCTTAACCTTTTTATCTTAATTTACTTAATTTGCTGTTATAATTGCACATGATCTTTTAACTTTTGAACTAGCTTTAGTGTTGGATGTGCCACTGCTTTCATTATGTGTTTACCTTTGTTGGTGGGAATTGTTTTTCTCCACAGTATTCATATATTTCTTTCTTCTTCTTAAAGAAGACCCTTTAACATTTCTTGTTATACTGGTTTGGTGATGATGAACTTCTTTAGCTTTTTCTTGTCTGGGAGAATCTTCATCTCTCCTTCAGTTCTAAAAGAAAGCCTTTCTGAGTAGAAGAGTCTTGGTTGTAGGTCCTTGTTTTTCATCATTTTGAATAAATTTGTGCCAGTCCCCTCTGGCCTGCAAAGTTTCTGTTGAGAAATCAGCTGACAGTCTTATAGGAATGCCATTGTAGGTAACTAACTGTTTTTCTCTTGTTGCTTTTAAGGTTCTCTCTTTGTCTTTAACCTTTGGCATTTTAATTATGACGTGTCTTGGTGTGGGCTCATTTGGGTTCACCTTGTTTGGGACTCTGCACTTCTGGACTTGAATGTCTATTTTATTTGCCAAGTTAGGGAACCTTTCAGTTTTATTTCTTCAAGCAGGTTTTCAAACTCTTTTCTCCTTTGGTACTCTTGTGATGTGAATGTTGGTACAATTGATGTTATCCCAAAGGTCCCTTAAACTATCCTCATTTTTTAAATTCTTTTTTTCTTTTTGCTATTTCAATTGGGTGTTTTCTGTACTTTGCCTTCCATATCACTGATTCGATCCTCTGTTCATCTAATCTGCTGTTGATTCCATTTAATGTTGTCTTCATTTCAGTATTGGTATTCTTTATTTCTAACTGGTTCTTATGTTTTCTATCTCCTTTTTTATGGCACCTATCTCTTTGTTGAAGTTCTCACTGAGATCATCTGTTCTTCCTCTAAGTTCCTTGAGCGTCTTTATAACCATTGCTTTGAACTCTGCATCTGGTAGATTGCTCGCCTCTGTTTTATTTAGCTTCTTTTCTGGAGTTTTGTCCTGTTCCTTCATTTGGAACATGTATCTTTCTCTTCTCACTTTGGGTGCCTCCCTGTGTCTGTTTCTATTCATTAGGTAGATCTGCTATGTCTCTTAAGTTTTGGCAGAGTGACCTTAAGTAGTAGTAGGTATCTTGTGTGGTCCAGTGGCACAGTTTTCCTGTTCGCCTGAGCCAGGTGCTCCAGGAGTGTACCTTGTGTGGGTTGTGTGCTCTCATAGTTGAGCCATGATTGCTGTTGGTGTGTCAGTGGGTGGGATTGTCAGAGCAGCATTCGCTTTAGCGGGACTCTGGTGCCTGCCAAATCTGCACTTTGCAGGTGTCATTTGTGGAGCTAAATGGATAGGATCTGAAGCTGGCCACCAGTGTGTTGAGTTTGGGGCCTTTTGGGAGAGGCTTTAGTACTGCCAAGGTCAACCACTGCCAGTGTCCAGCCAGGGTCATCTGCTAGGAGCTGCAAAGTGTTCTGCAGTAAGTAGCTGCCTTTGCTGGGCTTTGAGGCTCCTTGAAGTCGTTATGCTGTGAACAGAGGCTGGCTGCTACTAGTACTGGGCTTGGGGCCATTAAGCAAGTGGTAGGTACAAGGCATGCTGAGGCCAGCCACTGCTTATTTGGGGTTTGTGGACCTCTGAGAGATTTTAGGAAGGTCTGCAGTACAGGCCCAGGCAGAGCACAACAATTGGGTGGAGCAGGGTCTCAGAGAGCAGTGTTAGGTTGATGGAGATTCAAAGTTGGGAGAGGACTTAATAAAGAAAGGAACAGTGGCACCTGTAGGTACTTAATCTGGGAGCCAGCTGCCCCTCCAGCCCTCACCCTGCAACCAGACAATTCAGTTCTCCCCCATAGGTCCTTGGTACTTTTGAGCTTCGGTCCCCTCCCTGGGGCTTAGGATGAGTGTTTATGAGCATGTGAGTTTGTACTTAGGCTCTTTAAGGTGAGGCCTGGGACTGAGTCCTGCTGATTTTCATAGCCAGCTGTTGTGTGAACTCCCCTTCTAGCACTGGTGCTCCAGGATGGGGAGCCTGGTGTGGAGCTCGGACACCTCGCGCCTCAGGGAGGGGACCTCTACAACCAAGATACACTTCTGATTCTTCAACTGACACACTTAGGCTTGGGACCAGCCCTTTTTTCTTCTTTGCCCCTCCTGCCAGTCTCAACTTGGCTTCTCCTTTATATCCTTAGCTGTTAGGACTTCTGTTCAGCCAGTTTTCAGGTGATTATTCTGTAATTTAGTCATAATTTTGATGTGGTGAGAGTAAGCAAGCATGGCATTTACCTACTTTGCCATCTTGACCATAATGGTGGATTTTTAAATCTCTCCTTGCAGCTCTATCAGTGTGGTTCATATATTGTAACAAACCATTAGGCACATATACATTAAGGATTATTATATTCTCTTAGTGAATTGACCCCTTTAACATTATTTAATGCCCTGCTCTTGTTAGTGTTATCACAGTATATCTTTTTTTAATCTATATGTTTTTAATTTATATGTGTCTTTATATTTGAAGTGGGTTTCTTGTAGACAATATAGATTTGGTTCTCTTTTTTCCACACCATAATAGTCTCTTTTAATGTGTATATTTAGATCACTTACATTTAAAGTTAATATTTATATAATTGGACTAATACCTATCACATTTATAGTTGTTTTCTATTCATTGTTCATTTCTTTTTTTTGTCTTTCACTCTTTCTCCCGTTTCTCTGGGTTTTTTTTTGCCTTTTCTCATTTTAATTGAGCATTTCCTATTCTATTTTCCCCTCACTCTCAGTGTACCAATTATACTTTTTTAAAAAGCTTAAGCAATTGCCCAAGAATTTGCAGTATACACTTAAAACCAATCAAGTCCGTATTCAAATAACACCGTCTGACATCAAGGGTAGTACGAGTCCTTTACAACAGTTTCTCAATTTCTTCCTCCCATCTCTTCTAGCTCTGCTGTCATTCACTTCACTTATCCATAAGGTTCAATCACTGAATGTATTGTTGTTATTGAAACAAGATACTATCTTTTAGATCAGTTTAGAATAACAAATGGAAAAGATTTGGGTGGGGTGTTTTTTTGTATATTTTATTGAGTATGCTATTACAGTTGTCCCATTTTATCCCCTCTTTACCCCCTCAGCCCTGCACCCCATCCCTTCACCCCCACACCTCTTAGTCCATGTCCATGGGCTGCACACACCCGTTCTTTGGCTTCTTAATTTCCCACACTACTCCCAGCCTCCCCTGTCCACTTTATTTTTTTGGTCAACATTTTCCTGCCACCACTTTCCCCAGGCCCCCCCACCCCCACCTCCCACCCTCAGTCCTTCCCCCATTTGGCTTTGTCAGTGGGTCCTTTATGCATGTTCCTTGATGACCTTTCCCCTCCCTTTACCCTGTTATCCCCTTCCCTCCTCCCCTCTGGTTACTGTCAGTTTGTTTTTTATTTCAATGTTGCTGGTTTTATTTTCTTGCCTGTTTATTTTGTTCATTAGGTTCCACTTACAGGTGAGATCATATGGTATCTGT